>JAVSCE010020324.1:0-522104 GCA_032199065.1 Smutsia gigantea | reverse complement strand
AGCAGTGACAGGGGGAAGCAAGAGTTTATTACCACCATTTTGAACCCTAAGGATATTGATTTATCAATAAGGCAGGCAGTTAGTACTTAACAAACAAGAATTTAAGTAATGCTTCAGAGTTCCTTGGACACTTCCCAGAGTGGGGCCCCCAGTTGTTCAAACTGCCTCTGAAGTATCTCCTGGGAGATCCACGAAGCTCCATGTGCTCCTGGTAAATTCCCCTTTCTTCCAGCCCCACCATCACCATCCTCATTCCTACAAACTGACCAAGAGCAATTCTAAGAAAAGTAAACAGAGTTTATTATTATACACTGTCATCTAAAAGGCCAGCACAGATAATCTGATCATACTTTAAAATCTCTGCTTCCTTTAGCAACTTCCAGAATTTTAGGACTTCCAGGTTTCCATCATTACCTGACTTTTTACCCTTTGGTAGCCCTATAATCTCCTACTCTGACTCAGTCTCCCACCCCTTTTCTGCTTCTCAAACCCTTCCATCTTTCATCTGGAATCTAGAGTCTATTATCAGATGAATATCTTTAACCACAACATTTCCTCCAGGTGGGTCTTCTGCTTCTTCCTCTAACGAATCTGGCTGTTGTCTGACAGGCATTGTTTCCCCCAACAGCCCTCACCTACAATGACAGTCTTCCTACTGCCCTCACATGCCCTAGGGCCTAGACATGCAACACCATCCTCACCCCTCGCGGCCACTTCCACACTGTTCCCATATGCTTCCTCAAACACTCAGGCTCTTTTGATTCACATCTCTCAGGTAGCACCATTAACCATCCTCCGTTGTCTTCATCTAACAAGTGTCCAATTAGGTCTCCAAATTCACTGAAAATGTTTGCACCTGGCTCACTGCCTTTCTTGCCACAATTCATTCTGTCCCTGCCCTCACTTTGGCAGTTTCAGTATCTGACAAAATAATCTATCCATCACTCTAGCTTCTCATTTCCAACAATCTTTCCTTTTGTTCACCCTGGCCATGATCTACCATAATCTTAACCTAGATCTCATAATCCCATACCTATCACTTACCTCTACCATCTTGATTTTAAGCACTGTACTCTTGTGCCCCAGCTCTGTCTTTTAGCTCACATATTCTAACATCCCTTCCATTCCAACAACTCTTTGACCTTCATTGGGACTTCTAATCTATTGACTTTAACCTGGTTATTATTCCCCCTCTTGGGCTCAAATCCTTCCCTACCTAATTTAGATTACCTTACCATGAATCACACAGTTTCTATGGATCAGAATTAGACAGGAGTTGGGTATTTTGGGCTCAGAGTCTCTGATGAAGCTATAGTCAAGATGCCAGCCAGGACACAGTCATCTGAAGGCTTGAGTGGGGCTGGAGGCTCTGCTCCCAGTTTGCCTCAATCACATGGCTGTTGGCAGGAGTCTTCAGGTCCTCACTATGTGGACTTCTCCATGGAGATGTTTGACTGAATTCACAATATGGAGCTGACTTCCACCAGAGGAAAGGATCTAAGAGTAAGAGCAAACAGGAAGCCACAACACCTTCTATGACCTACTCTTAGAAGCCACCCACTCTCTCAATTCTCCATACCAATCAATCTGTACCAACTCTCCTGCTTTTTAAGGAGCTGAGCACCCTTGAAAATCTCTCCCAGATATTTCTTAGATTCCTCAAGGGTAGTAGCACATCAGCAACAAGCACACTCCTTCACTGCTTTGACATCTTACCAAGACACCTGGCCACTGACTATAGGCAAGAGGCGCACGGAGAAGTATTGTTCCTCCATGCTGATCAGTTCTCTGCTGGAGGCTACCTTAAGCCCTGGGAGGAGTAAAGCTTCACTGTGATCTATGGTACTGTTTGGACCCTGAAATTTCATGAACACATGTCCTTTACTTTCTGGCTTTACCATTTGTGGTAGATTATAATCTTGTTCAGAAACTGTTTACTCAGTTTCCCTTCCCTTATGGAAGAATATGTCCCCACCCATTGACATTAGTCTTAGTCAGGTGACTTGCTTTGACATCATAGTGGGTAGAATATACTTCCCTACCCCTTGTTCTTGAGCTCAGCCAGATAACTTGTTTTTGCCAATAGGATATTAGTGCATATGATATACATGGAAGCTTGAAATGTGCATGAGACTTTAGGGTGGTTTGTATGCGAATTTTATGTGGTAATAGCCAATGTATGTCCTCATCTCTGTTCGTAAACAGCTTCTTAGGCTAAGCCAGGGAATATAAACACCAATCCATCCATTCCAAGGTTTTTCTACACCCAGTGTCCCCTTCAGACACTCTGAACCAAACTAATTGAAATGAAACAAGGATCCGAATCCAGTTTGGGACTTGATTCAGCTATCTTAGTACATTTGACCAACAGTACTTGCCCCTGTTCTCATGAGTCAACTTGCAGAATTTATTAAAACTGGCATTGGAATTAAAACTTCAGAATAAGTTTTCACCACCACCTTAAAAATTCAGACTTGACATTCCCTTTTAGAGAGAAATGTAGTAAGTTTTCTCTATTGAATTAGGCTCTCAGAAACCATAGGTCTTTCACATAAGTGAACTCACCCTACAGGGTTAGTGGTATCTTTGCTGGCAAATATTTTACAAAGAAGGCATTTGTTTCACAAATAAACATATAATTTGGATGACTTTTAATAGCCACAGTGCTTGAATCTGATGAAAATGTTTACTAGCAGCATTTCTGCTTCAGAACTTTTTTTTATATTATTTTGACAGAAACAGAGTTTGGTTGGTTGTTGTTTGGGATATGAAACGGTTTTGTAAGCATTTCAACTTGATGCCCAGGCAGGCAGTCCCAATAATTCTGTTCCAAATAAATGGGAACCACCATTTTTCTATTCATTATTTCAATAAGAAAATTTTAACCAGTAAAAGGTTTGCAAACCACTGCATCATAAAAACCCTGAAGTAAATCACAGCAAAAGCTAGTACATTGTAAAAATTTTTGCAAAGGTTTGGACAATCTTTCTATCTATAAATACTTGTCTGCACAGTAAAAGAATGAAAAGCCAAAAGACAAAAGTATGTTGTCTCATTTATAGTTTGGAATAGCAAACATTATTGAATTCAGCCGAACTTTATTACATGGCTTATGAGCTATACTTAAGGTGGAAAAATGGAGTAAATTTCATGCCAACATATTAAGCAACATAGAATTGAATTCTGTAATTAAATCGTTTTTTAATCATCAAAATTGAAAATAAGAGAAAACAACTTCTGAAGAAGTCCAGAGTCAATCAGCTAAATAAACTAAAGTCATTCAGTCAACTATCATTGATTGGATCTTAGCAAAATGAAATTGACTTTGCTCCAACTCCACCCACTTCACAAACTAATTAAAAAAACATATCAGCAACATCTTCAATCAACTAAGGAAGACAAGTGGGCTTTAAAGCAATCAACTACAAAATTCTTGTCAGGAATAGCAATAGATCCTCAAAGAACTTCAGAAAGCTTTCTGAAGTTACTCTGTCTGTCAGAAGAACAAAAACTCAGAGCCATGCGCTTGTAGGTTTGAGGGACCTCTTTGGACAATGTGGCTGGCTTACAAGAAAGAAAACCACACACCAGCAGGACATGTATTAGCATTCAAGATCTCACTTGACTTCAGTACACCTAAATTCCCATCAAGCAGGAATAATAACAGTGCTCAGATCAGAAGGATTTGAAGGGTCACTGGGCAAATCATTTTAAATGTCTAGAAATGTACAAACTCCTATAGTCCTTAAATGGAATAGAGGATTATTAGATTACCTTTTGCAAGGAACACTGGTGGCAGATCAGTAAAAGACCTTGCTTGCATTGTAAGTGTCTCATTCTCTGTACCATCCAAAACAGCACAGAACATTTTGTTCATTTTTGAATAGAGGAATGAATAAAAAAGAAAACAAAAGCAAGTTGAGTTCATTTTATAGCTCGAGACATATTTTCTTCTTTCTAAGTGTTTCCATTCTCAAAGTACTGGAAAACTAATTTCTTAATGAAAGATATCTAACTATCCAAAGCCTTGTTCTATTGACAATCCTAGATAAAAGAGTCATGAAAAACCTAGAAGTAGAAATTTCTTTAACTCTTGAATGATAAAGAAGGCAAAGGAAAAGAGGAAGAAGGGTAAAAAAGAAAGAAACAACGCAGAATTATCCAGGAGACTATCCTGTAGGTGTTAAATTTTCAGGTCAACCTCACTGATCTTTAGTGGTAGTCATTTCTTGTCTCTCTCTCTGTCTTGCTCTGTCTCTCTATCCTCAGGGTTTTCATTATGCTCAAGTCTAAATTCAAGATTATTGTTACTTTAAATGTGTGAAAATGTTTTTTAAATTAAAAAATATAATAAACCTCTATGAAATAACTTCAGTGATTGTGGGGCTACCTAGAGGGAACACTGGAACAGCTGGGGTAATGGGGGCCACTCTACATGCTTCAGAACAGAAGCCATGTACTAACCAGTATGGAAATACTTAGATATTATAACTGCTATAGCTGTAGCTGTACCCAGGGCATACCTGCTAAATGCCAGTTCTGCCTTTCTTTTCTGTGATTGTTGATAAACCTTCCTGAATTCAGGAACACATAACCAGGAACCAAGAAATTTAGAGTATACATTGAATTTTAGAGCTGAAAGATATTAGAAATTAAAAAGCCCAAATCCTGGTGTCAGGATAAGGAGTCATGAGCGACATGGTCCCACTCACAAAGCCCTTTGTGGCAGAGTTCCGGCTAGGTCTAGTATCTTCTAAACTGCACCACGTTCTTTTTCAACAGCATCAGGCAGAAAGTGCTTATTACACTTAAGTAGATTTTCTATTACATTGGTCTGCGGTAAGCTGGGGGGACGTCAATTTCAGGCCACTGACCAGAGAATTAAGTCTTACTTAACATGAGAAATGGCACGGTTTTCATGAAAACACAAATTTCCCCTCCATCCCACTCTTTCATCAAGAGCTCTGGGCACATAACATTAATGATAGGCTACTTATACCAAGGGAACAGTCGAAACAAATGGAAAGCAATGCTCGCACAAGTCTATGTTGTGGAAATGCCATAGGAAATTAACCAGCGAGCCTCATTCCTCTCCCGGTCTGTTTCACTCCTTCCAGAGGCACGATGGTATTGCAGGAACAGCGCCATCTTTGGTGGCAGACAGATACAGCACACATTTCGCTATAGCCATTTTATAAGCAGTTAACACTTGAGCAAGTGTTTCATCTGTTTAATGCTCAGTTTTACAGCTGTAGCTGTAAAAACAGGAGTAATAATACTTACAACCTGGTTGGGAATCAAATAAAATACGAAATCCATTTATAACTGATAAGTCACCAACCTCACCTGCCTGTGGCTACAAAATAATGTTACGTTTTCTTTTCATGTCCAGACTATTAGGATCTGAATGATTTCCAGTCACGTCCTGGCAAACAGCCTCTTGAAGCTTTCTCAGAGCTTCCCAGCATTCCGTCTGCCCTGCAGTCCAGAACAGACCTGTCAGGTCGTTGCCTTTTGTTCTCGCCCTGCGCTGCTGACAGTCCTCATGACGGAGCTCCTCTCCCGGGCAGCAGGTGCTCATTGCTGGCTCCTGTGGCCTCCTCCCTAGTCTCAGGAGCTTACCATTCAACCCAAGTTCCACATCATAACTGGGAAAAGATTAGGCCAGTAGTGGTTTGCTTCAAGTTAACTGAAGTTTAGGGCTTTGGGGAATAACACAATGGCTACCATTGCACATGCCCAGATTTTAGCTTAAATTTCCTTTTTAGGTTGACACCCTGCCTGTCTCCCAGCTGCCTGCTCGCACTGGCGCCTACTACTTCTCACCACTGGAAATACTCCAGAAACTCCCGTGCCTAGAGTCTAGGACCAACTTCACTTCCCTACCTGGGGCCCCATAGAAGAAAAATATCTTCTCTATCAGTCCAAGGGCCAGTTTATGTCTAGTCCTTGATCTTCCTCCTCCCAGGACCACTGACAGTGATGAGCCTTCCCTCCAGGGCAAAATCACGACCCATCACGTCTGACCCGGCCTAGTGGTTCAGATGTGACATTCACAATAGTCAATGAGATATTTCCCAAACTGTGGCATATTCAGTCCTAAACAACACCACATATAGGACAAGGGTTACTTAGTCCAAGTTGCTAAGACTAGTCCAGTTTTTTTTCCCCACAAATATTTCTTCCAAAATGAGATATAAAAGTATAACAGTGTACATTGCTCCTGTCATGGTCTGGTGCCACATTCTGGTTTTCTGTAACACACACACCCACACACACACACACACACACACACACACACACATACACACACACAGGAAATCTAAAAATGAAAGGGGTCCAAAGACAAATCATAGCCTAACCCTAAAAAGAAGAAACTTCTTACAAACTCATAAGTGATAGAGTTTCAACTTTAAAAATCGTTCAGCCTCCTAAGCCCCACAGCATACAGTGATATTGTGGCTATCGTTAATTATAATTAAGATTAGTTGGATGCAGTCGTAGTTTGTAACATTCAAACAAAATAAATGGCGACCAGATATTAAATCTTAAGTGATACTCCTTAGGAAAAAAAGAAAGCAAAATGTGGCTAAGATTCTAAGACATGAAGTTAAAAGGGTTATTGTTTCTTAAGTGCCTATTAATGTGAACCTGGCCATTTACCAACTATTTACTTTCACAAAGCGACCATAATGTTAGGCATCATTTCATTTTACCTATGAGGAAAGCATGCAGTTTGCCTAAGATGACCCAAGCAGTAAATGGTAGAACTAGAATTCATGTCCTGCCTACTAGACACAAAAGCCAATGAACATTCCTTAGTACATTCTTCCATCTGTTTGACACCTTGGCAGGTAATACCTGGTGATGAAGATGGTGATACTGAAGATGAGAAAAATGAAGAAGGAAGAAACAAGGAATTTTGATAGTTTTATGATGATTCATGTATTTAAGAATATGTACTAACAGTGATGACAAAGTGTTTCTCCTTTCCTTAAATTTCAATGCAGTGAAAACAAATCACAAGGATTCATTCATTCAAATAATTCAGCCAGCATTGGCTGAGCAGCTTCCTACCAGTTGGTACTAGGCACAAAGACATAGACAAGAAAAATAAAAGATTCCTAAGATTTCTAAGATGCTACTGATGGTAGAGTCTAGTGGGAGGGGCCAACAAGAAAATCAAAGAGTATTCTGCATTGTTAAAAGCACTCTAAGCAAGGTAGATAAAAGGTACTGTGAGGAGTCACCTGGCTCAGATGAAGAGAATGGAGACGACCTCCATGAGGCGCTCACTTAGGATCCTGAAGGATGAGCATGCATTAGCTAGGCTGGCATGGTCTATAAAAAGAAGAAACACCACAGGTAAGGCAATGAGGTGTGAAAAGTCTTGGTGTATTTGGAAAATTGCAAGTACGTCTCTGAAACTTGGATAAGTGACATTTGTATTCTAAGGTTTAGCTTCTTCATGTATGAATTAGAAATGATAAAAGTATCTCTGTGGAGATGGAAGGTTTGTTAGAACTAAAACGAGTTTTAACTCAGCACTGTTCTTGGTCCTTGGTAAAGTCTCCCTAAATGTTAGCTCTTTTTATTATGGAGAACTTTACTTTTGGTTAATAATAACAGAAAATCATCTGCATCAAACTGACTTAAACAATAAAGGAGACTTCTGAGCTTCTGTTATGAAAAATGCAAGAGTGATTCAAGCTTCAGGTATGGCTTGATCAGAGATACAACTGGTGGAAAGCTGGTAATGTTTAAAACCAGCTCTAGAGGAAAGAGGGAGGAAGAAGAGGAAAGGGAGGAGAAAAAGAAGAAGCAGACCTGACTTTTAGTGTTTGCAGATTTCCATGTTGTAAATACTCCCACCATGGCCAATTTCAGCCTACCAATGGGATTTCAAGATTCCTGAAAATTTAACAATCAGCTCTCGAGAGCTGGTGGGAGACTCCAGCACACCACTGGGTCCAGTTCTGTTTATCTGCGATTCTCTTCAGCTGTGTGTGTCACCTTTTTCAAAAGGATAACTTTTCTCATGATCCCAGAATGGCTGCAGAGGAAATGATACCTTTTGTTCAGGTAGTGGGTGGGATAGGCTTCAAGAAAGATCTGCTTTCCATACTGGAAAAGAAGTGGCAAGTTTCACTCCAACTGGTCCTCCTCAGAAGCAGGCACTGGGGCAAGGCTTTACTCCAGTTCAAACCCATTAGTGCAACTATAGCTGGGGAGGCGTCCCACTCAAGTGACGTAAAGAGAGAACATGGGTCCTCACTGAAAATCTGTTGGGTGCTGTCAGGAAGAGATCCAAGGGAGAGAGAGTGCTGCATGAGCTACCAGCATAAGTCCAAGACGTAATGTGAGGAGTTTATACTTTACCGCGAGCCTGATGCAGATACTGGGAAGGCAATCATTGGAAAATTAGTCTCCCAATATCAGATGCCAATCCTTATTTAAAAAGCTAGCACTGTCTTCAGGATCATGGCAGATTACATCAGGGAGAAATGTGTATTATGTTAGTTCAAGTTTTAACTTCATATATTTTATGAACAGCCAGAACCTTATAAAGAGGCAATTTATGAGGATCTTCTCATTTTGCGAATGAGAATTTGTTTTGATACTCTTAAGTTTCTGGCCATTTTAAGGAGAAAAAAAATAAATGAACTCAATTAAACCTTAACTGAATGGTAAATGAGGTGGTGATTCTATTATGTCATCCACACGATAATGCATAAACAAGAAGAACCTAGAAGGCAATTAGCCCCCTGAGAGATTCTAATATTTCAATAAGTCACTGAAATAAATTCTGAGCAATTTAAAGAATAAGAATTCTATTAATCTAATGCCCATATGAAAAAAGTTCTTGTGCATGTGCATCTTCTTGCCTTTTTCTGTCAAGTATTTCTTGAACTTCTTTGCAACTTTTCAGCCCCTCACATTTGCCTCTGGCTGATTTTAAATTATGCTAATTGGAAGAGGGGAAAATGCTGGTAATGGAATAAAATGGAATGCTATTTCTTATAGCATCTGGTGCAATCTGAGCCATTTAAAAGTGCATCTTATGGAATAGAGATCTGAATAAGCAATGCCAGCCTGATTACAAACAACATGGGTCTCATTAGAATACGTCAATCTGATTGCTAGGTAGCGATACACTGCAGATTACTAGGCCATAATTGCTTCTTACATATTATGTGTATAATATATAGTTTCTCTGGGTGTTTGTTAAGGCTACTTTCTCTCATAGCTATCTTTTCCAGCTCCATACAAAGCAATGCCTATATTCCACTAAGTTGATTTTAACTGGGTCCTTAGGTCCTAATTCTATTTTCTTCTAAGTATTCTTCAAGTTTTCTACAGCAGTGCTGTAAACAAAGAATTATGTTCAGGGTGATTGGCAGAAACAAGATATGTCAGGGGTCTATTACCCACTCAACTGGGAGCAGTCAATGGCTCAAGGCACTTCCTCCAAAGGGAAAGGGTAAAATAACTGAGGCCAAAGCCCACAATATAGCCACAAGTCTTAATTAGGTTGTTGATATAAGTGTGTGGTGCAGTTTTTCATTGTCAGAATCCATTTGGTTCTTTGCTGTGACTAGAATTCAGACATTGTAGCCCAGGTCATGACTTTGGCTCACACGGTTCAATTCATGTTTTAAAATCTCATATATGGGCTCTGACATCAGGACTTGGTGTTCATACTTTCCAATATCATAATCTCTCCAACTTCTGTGACCCACCTCACCTGCTCCATTCCTAGCCACTACTGCAGCCGCTAGAACACAATGAAGGAAAGGCAAATCTCTATGCAGCTGCACACCTAGACAGGTATTTGGAATACACCTTGAAGTGTGGAGGTAGAATACACTGTGGGCTAGGATCAGGGAACATGAGCTAAAAGTGGTGCCCCATGTGATGTCTCTGCTTGTCCCTCTCTTCAGTTTCTCATCTGAAACCAAAATATGTTCCAGAGAACTTTCATTCCATAGTGATGTTAAAAGAGTTTCATTTTCAAATGTATTTGGAAAATGTTAGGTTAAACTGGCAACATTGATTTCTTCACTGCAGTGCTTGTCAGAGCCTTTAATGTACTGATGTGCTTTATTAATCTCCAAAAGGGAGCAGTGGAATGCATCACGTTTTCCAATCTTATTTAGCCATAGAGCCCTACCCACTCCAACCTGTCAACCACTGAATAATGCTGAATAACATCGTATCAACCTAATGTTTTATCAAAATATTTACCTACTCTCTAATGCGTTACACTGGGCAGCATCACTCATTCACATGGCCTGACTGGCCCATGGGGAGAGTCATGATTGCCGCTCCTGCTTTCCAGAGAACTGATGGCCCGGAAGTCTCACAAGACCCTGACAAGGTAGGGAACACTTGCTCCCATTTTCAAGGAAAGTACACTCAGTTTCAGGGGGTGAAGTGATTTGCCCATGGTCACATAGGTAATGAGCAACCAAGATAGGGTTCACATTAAGTCTGTGCATTTTTTTATCACATGATATTTATCGCCTACTTCAATTCCTTTTTCTCTTATCTTTGGACCCATCTTTTGCTTCTACTTGATTAATGACTAGCCTTTGTCACAGTCAGTCGTCAAAGTGAAGAATGGCATTTGAGAAGTACTGTCCATGACTTTTATGCTTATGACACAAGAATGATTATTAAAGAAAATCACCACTGCCTCCCCGCTCTCTATCACAAGGCGTTATCTTAGTGATAATTGATTACATTCTGCTTTTAGTGAAAAGTAGACTTGGGAAATTCTTTCAAAACACAGTGAGCAAAGTGAATGTTGTACCTAAGTTATAGTTTGTTTCACGGGTTTTACCAAAAATAATCAACATGAAAAATCGGTCAAAAAGAAACCACCTGGCAACAGAACAAGCATTTAAGGAAGAATGCACTGGCATACATACCTGCTTACATGTCATCTAGCATCAATATCAAACTGGAACCTACCCACCTGGCAAATCCTTTCATCAGATAAGGTGGGGCAACTTGAGTTTATCATACAGTATGTCAGGATGGCATAGATTATGAGCAAATCACTGGAGGTCAACCACTTGTGCTTAAATCCCAAATTCCAGCCCTTAGCAAGGTGGCTTTGGGATAGTCGTCTAAGCAACTTGCACATTAATGTTTCCATCGAAAAATGGGTATAAGAATACTTCTGTCACAGGCACAAGCTGTTTTATTTAAGTCAACAGAGCTTAGTACCTGTCTGGCATGTAGTTACGTGGCCAAAAAAGTTAAAGGGAATGAAATCTTGTAAGCCTGTGCTCCAGCTCCAATTTTTAGGATGCCTTAGAGCAACACTTTAAGGTCTTGCCCATCTGATAGATGTCAAGGGGCTACGGCGGTGTGGTTTGTACATTCTAGGCACATCTTTATTCAGAGGGAAAAAATGCTTCAGATCTCTTGCCTGGGGTTAGGGTTTACTCTATGCTCCCACCCCCTTCCCTTATCCTAAGAAAACAGAGTGGCTAAGGCAATTTAAACTCTTTGTATAAACAGAAGGTCATGACTAGCAACTGTGTAGAGATTTGCAATGCAGAAAGGAAAATGTGATCTCTATGGCATCTGGGTAGATGAGGATGAGAATGCAAATGTTATAGCAAGCCTGAACTTTGCTAATGTTTCTCTGCACCTCTGGGAAATAACTACTGGACACTTCATAGGAGAAAAACCAAAGCTTGTAGATCCACTTGACTTCTACAGGAAGCTTTCCTGGCCTCCTGTAAATACAAGGTGTACCTTTGTACGTGTGGCAGGCTGGTTAGCTGCTCAACAGTTTTAGTTTCTCTTCCTGTGCACACAAGACTCCATATCCCAGCCCCTGAATAGTAGGTTAGGCCAGTATGACTGGGTTCTGGCCAATGAGGTTAGACAGGTAGAAGTACAAACCTGGCCATAAAGCCTTCAACGCAATCATCCATATTCTGTTCCTCTTAGGTGGGGGCCTTGAACTCCACGTGTTGAACATGGCAGCCTCACAAGAGGGAAGGAGCTTGGATCCCTGAGTCACTGCTTTGAAAGTTGCCAGGAAGATCCTCTGGATCTTCATCAGGTGGTGATGTGAGCTCGAAATAAAACTAATGTGTTAGACACAGAATATGGAGTAATTTATTATAGAAGCTCACATACATTACCCTAAATAATACAAAAACCCCGTTATACTGCCCTTAAGTCATTCTCAAAATTATTAAGACTACATGTGGAAATTTCAATACTGGTCTACCAGCTCATTCTAGAAAATGTAGGAGAAAATAGTTTACTGGTTGCTGTGATGGTTAAATTTTGTGTCAGCCTGACTGGCCATGAGTGCCCACATTGTACACTCTTTGTATGTGTCTGTGCGGGTGTTTCTGGATGAAATTAGCATTGAATGGGTGGCCTCAGTAGACTGCCCTTCCTAATATGGGTGGGCACCATCCAGTATGTTCAGAGCCTGAACACATGACTGATAGACTGAATGAATACAATGACTGGAGAATCCTAATTTCTATCTTATTGAACAAGTGGGGGAGAAAATGCCAAGCGTAGTCTCTTTCAAATCACAACTACTCCACAAATCAATATAGCTGGTTCTAGAGAGGTATTTAAATTAAGTAATAAACACACACAAAATACAGACATGCCCCAGATTCTTTCAAGGCTTGTGTTGGTAACCTTAAATGGAATGCCCCCCCCACCCACGGCTCTCTGAAGCCGCTGCTCTTAAGGGCTTTAGTTCAAACATCATAATGAGTCTTGAGCCTGATTTTAAATTAACAAGGGTTTAGTCAATTGATAGTTTACTAAATGAAATGGGTTATCTTGAGGTAGAGCATTCATCCTTAAAACAGTGTCCCTTATTATTTTTGTATTCCAAACCAGTTTAGAATTCGATGAATTTGCGAACTCCCTATCAATACATGCATACACAAATAATCATTAATATTTGCTCCATGCTTTAGGAAAACTCTTGGGCCCTTTGGAGCTCCAATGCTCCCTCAAGGATCCAAGGATCCCAGATTAAAAGCCCATGGTTAGGACAGATAGCTGGTCACTTGGATCAGTAGCAAGAATGTTAAGAGGTTGTGGAACTGGAGATGTTGGCGAATAGAGTATATCACCAAAAATGCTCCTGAGAATACAGTAAGTCTCCCTTATCCATGGAGGATACCTCAACCCCCACTGGGTCTTGAAAGCATGGATGATTACTGAATCCTATACATACTGTTTTTTTAATACATACTTACCTATGATAAAGCTTACTTTATAAATTAGGCACAAGAGATTAACAGTAATAACTCACAAAAGAGTAATTATAGCAATATAATAAAGTTCTGTGAATATGGTCTATCTCAAAATACCTCACTGTGCGGTTCTCACCCTTCCTTTGGTGATGTGAGATGAAAAAATGCCTACGTGGTGAGATGAAGTGAGGCGAATGATGTGGGCAGTGTGACACAGCCTTAGGCTAACTGACTTGATAATAAATCAGAAGGGGGATCATCTGCTTCCAGAATGTGGTTGACTGCAGGTAACAGAAAGCACGGATAAGGTGGGGCCACTGTAGTTACCGTTTGTTGAGTTCTGGTTAGATGCTAGACACCGCGCTACACACAGCTCTAATACATTCAGATTTTATAAAAGCTCTTGGCATTAGACCTGCCAGTCCACAAACAAGGAAATGGGCACAGGAAATTAAGAAACTCGCCCCAGATTGCGTGATCAGTGTTTGAGCTTGAATTCCAAAGTTCATAGTTTTAATTACACTGGGATACAGGAGCTCACAGAATCTAAGTCAGGTTTCCCAATGTGTTGTTCTCAGGGCAAGGACCATTTAAAAGTCAGTGTTTTCTAGCCTCTAAAAATAAGTATGCTCAATTCAAATTTAAGGCTCTCAAATTTAAGACTTTGCATCTTAACCAAATGACAACCAACAATTCATTAATTTAGGAACACCATACATATGGCAAAAATTATTGAAAAGAGACAACTAGATTCCAGGTCTGTATACGGCAACTACTTTATTTTCAAATGCAAACTCTTTGCATTTAGTTTGCTATTTTACAATTTTACAAACTAGGTATAAAAGACCATAAATAAATGACATAAGTTATGTGTACCTAAAGTTCATGAAGGGAAGAAAAATACCTTGACAAATTAAAACAAAATAGAAAATCTATGTCTAACTCAAGAGATCGCTCAAATTTTGCAACATGTATGAACCAAGCAATGTTCTGTTAATTTACTTTTCAGTATGAGCTAAATTATAATATGCCTTATACATTCTAATTTTAACCACAGTCCTTGCATATTCCAACATACTTGGAGTGATACAAAAAATAAATGCACTCTTCAGTGTGTTATCAATGATGGATGTTCTCTGAAGAATGTTAAATAAGTGAAAATATTGCTTCTAGAACTTTACTGGTAAGAATTTAAGTGTCTTCAGACAAATCTTGAGGCTATAAGTGTGTATGGATTAATACACATATCCATCACAGACTGAATACGAAAGGTCTTAAAATTACACACACCAGCGGTGTACTGAGCACAACCTGTCCTTAAAATAACTTTTTTAAACACCAGAACATTCCATTCATAAGATTGTTAAAAATAATTTGGGGCCAGCAGACACATGGTGAAACTACTTGATTTGGTGCACGGGAACAGCTTAATGTTGCCTAATGGAAGATCTGAGCATGATTTAGCATCTAGGCTCACTAGGCCAGCCCTCACTGGTGGGCTGGATACAGCCCTTGAGGTTGGCCTCCTGCCCTGACCTCTGAAGAAAGATGACCTGCTCAGAGATTCAACCTCATTTCTTTATACATATGTTTCAGGCATCAATGCATAGGCACATCCCTTTAAAAATATATTAAAGTCCCCAAAAAGGGGTGATTTAACTTTGTCACTCTGGCATAGTTATAAGAATACAATGCCATACACCCTGTCAGAATGTAATTAATATTTATTGATGATTTTCTCTACTTATTCAACAACATAGGTTTCAGAATCTTTTTTTCCCATTTTTCCCTGATTTGATGTTATAGCTTATATAAATGGCCACAGTTTCTGCAACCATAGCTTAGAGCTTAGAATAAGCAAGGCAGCCACTCAGACTATGAAAAATGGCAGTATGTTGGCTGGAGTTTGGTATACATATCATATCAGAACTGAATCTTCACACACATGGACCTCAGATTCTGGAAGGCTGATGCACTTTTGAGGGCCGTAGGAGTTAGCTGCATTATTAATCATTCTAGAACTTTTCCTGTAAATTGGGAACCTGAAATTGCTTGAGGCCATGCAATCCCAACTCTGCTAACCTCAAGAGTCACTGGCATGTATTTTTCTGTGACATTGGGAGACAAAGTATTAATCCAGGACACATCATCTCAAAGCTGACACATGTCTACGTTTATCTCCAAAAGTATATGAATTGCATATATTTGTTCGCATTCAACAAGTCCATTTATGCAGGAAAACAAAGGCTACTTGTATTTTATTTGGGGTTACCAGACAGGTCCCATTCCTCCCTCTCCCACCATCAAGAAACTGGTGATGCAGATGAGGAGTTCAATCAGAATTCGCGATTTTGATGATGGGCTGTCACCTGGATGGATTTATATTCTAAAATTACTCCACCACTAAGGTGAAAATGTCTCTGTCCAAAGCTGTAGAATTACTTATTAAGGTTAGTGTGGCAGCTACAAAATACACTTACAGGACATTGAACATTTCTGGGTTATCTTTCTAAGGGGACAGGCATGGTCTCCGGGCCCACTATCTCACGTGGCTCTGCATCTTGGCGCTGGTGGAAAACCGGAACTCTCCAGGTGTAGCATTCCACAACATTCACAGGCAGTTCTAAGCATGAGGTTACACACTCACACACACATACACGCGCGTACACACACTCACACCTATGTACACACATCAGAAGAGATAGTCAGCTCATATTACGTCTAGGAAAAAAATATATTTATATCACTGTAATGGCACACCCTGGGTAAAATGTTACTTCAGCAATGCATATCAGAGGCAGCTCACAGGAACTGGCTTTGTTTCATGTGGTGGCACCTGACCTGGTGTCCATAGTAAAACCTGTAGCCTTGCGTCAACTTGCTGTCACATCGATGCAGCAGTAGCATACAGGAATGAGATATGGAAATACATATAAATTAAACCACAAGGAGTCTAGGAACAAGGGCTCTGCAGGGCTGGTGCTGTGAGACAGTACAGTCCTCAGTGCAACTGGAAAACAGATGCCGAACCTTGAACGTTCGCTGTTGCTGTCAGTGGGAAAGCCGACTGGAAAGTCATATGCTTATTCTTTTCAGGTATGAGTGTTGTTTCATCAGTATCTTTGCTCCAGAACTATCAGAGGAGAAGCAGAAGAAACACATTTAGAAGGAGCTGAGCAGGGTGTGTTCCGTTTTCTTCCATGGGCTTTGTAATCAACAGGAAGGGCTGTGAGGCCAAGAGAGCAGAATCTACTCCCTGTAAAGAAATGAACAAGATTTTAGAAAAAAAACGTCAACCAACATTGCCAGCTAGTTAACCAACATTGCCAGCTAGTTGTCAGCCCGTACTGCCAGGAAGCATGTAAGCAGCCAGGACCAGGAGGGAGATCATGACTTCCTTTCCTCCTCTGAAAAATGACAACTATATTAATTTTTAAAAGTGTATTAGTGGCTTAATTCTAACAACTGAGGAAGATTCTGGTATTATATATATTATTTAAAGACATTGACGAATTCAAAGGTTGTGAGGCTCACACTCATACATTCTGAAGTAGCAAGGCTGGGATAAGAACCCACGCGGTCTGAGTCTTACAGACATGCTTCAACCAGTAAGTGGACAACCTCTCGCTGAAATGAAATCCCGACTTGTTAGGATTCACTTGTGCAAGAGAAGAAGGGTTTAGAGTTGGTCAAAGGAAAATTATACTACTATAAATGCCCCAGATACTAACATTGTTTTTTCCAAAGAGGGCAACTATCTTCAAAAAAAATCTGAAAACATCACAATCCACCAACCATATGACTAAAAATTGCAGACCAAGAAATAAAAAAAGCAGTGGATGTTTTTCTTAAAAAGAAAGTAAGTTCTAATGAATGAGAGTATCTCATCAGGAAAGGATCCATACGGTGTGCCTGTAACAGGCAGAGACAAAGAAACCTGGGGCCATGGGCACCGCGAGAGGGTTGGTGTGTCAGTGAGGGAGCTCCGGGGGGGCTCAGGCCACCAGAAACTTGAGAACTAATCAGCCATAGGCACCCCGTCAAGGCTGCACAGTGCAGCAGAATCCCTGTGGCTCCTCCATGCCCTCCCATGCACCAAATAACCAGCTCACGCCAAAGGAAGCAGTTTCTCTTCTTTCCTCTGTGACAACTGACTGCCAACATTTCTTTTTGGACCATATCTCTCACCACAATGGCCATGTTTGCCAGTTGGTGGCCTCCGGGAGGCAAGGATTAAGCCCCAAATGCATCTTTAGACAATTTTGCTTATCTTATTAAGCCAGTTACTTATTTGTTTCTTTTGTATATGTGTGTGTCTATTGTGTGAGGGAGATAAGTAAAATGTAATTTCTTTGCGGTAAGTGACCATTATTTAAAGTTGTAGAAAATACTTTAGTCTCTTTGGAGATAAAATTTCCTTATAAAATATTTAGAGAGAAATTACTTCTTAAAAAATCTAAAATTATAACTTCGTAAGGGTGTAACTAGCAAGGTCCTCAGTAAGTCACTGGTCAAGACCATTCATTTTGACCATTATGAAAAAAATGGAAGAAAAGGTATCGGCTGTATTTTTCCAACTCTTTCTTCTCTAGAAATGAGTACATCTATCACGTGTAGTTTTTGAAACCTGAATGTACAGGGATTTCAGCATGAAGACACATATTTACATGAAGAACAAGAGCATGAACACAACCTGATGGAGTACAAACGGCACCGTATGGATATATCAGCTTTTGAGAGGTGATTTTCTTTTGCTAAGAGAAATTTCATTCTGGGAGGAGAAAGAGTAGCTTCAGAAACACATTTGTCCCCTTTCAGTCTGCCAACCACCTTCTTCACTAAACGTCTGGTAGAAATATGCATTACATAAATATATTTGTAACATGAAGTAGGCTATTTGGGGACTCAGTGTGTATGCGAAAAGGATCGGATGTTTGAAGTGAGACATGTGGGAATGGGAAGGCTTATAGCTAGTCGATGCCAGAGTAAGGGTGGAGAAAAATAAACCTTTCTCCTTCGAATTCAGGCAACTCCCTTGTCATGGGGAATTGCTTGAACGGAGAGCAGGCAAACAGTGTGGTCTATGTGGGATCATAAGTGAAAGATGTGACTTTCATTGTGACTAAATAAACAAAGCTTTGTGCCCTTGAGTCAGTCATGAAGACATTGGGGTCTCTACCATCCAGTTCTTTTCACTGCAATGAAGCCTTACTTGTACTTTTCGCTCTTTCCAATTATAAAATAGCAACTTCATTAATTTCAAGGCTAAATAAAACAGGCGTAATCTTGAAGGTCAAATCTATACCTTTTGTATGGATACACATATACCTCAAACCCTCATAAATCCATTTAAAGTGAAGATGCCCCATTGGCACAGCACCCTACCACTGAACTCCTTTTCACCCACTCTGGCATGTTGCAATAAAACATTGGGGTTCCAAGTGAAAGATGGATGAATAACACTTGGGAAACCCTGGGGGACGAGTACACCTTTCTTCCATGATGTTTTACTAAACTCATTTCATACACACTTACAAGAACACTGTGTGTTAGGAAAGGTGCTATTACTAAAGTACCATTAACTCTCATTTACAGGCAGAGGAACTGGCTTATAAAGAAACAGGAAGTGAACTTCCCAGTGTCAACATTTAGAATCCATAGCCGCCTGGGTGCCAGGGTCTGGCTCCATGCCCGAGGGAAAGGTGATGCATTCCTGCAGGTCTCACATAGTTCTTCAAAAACTTGTAAATTCAAGGAAGTAGTGGAGTTTCACTGTTATTGCTAGGATATTATTTTAGACACTTACCCCCTTTTTTTGGTCTTTCCACTAACCTGGACTCTTAACTCATACAATGTGTCAAAGTTAAGATACAGAAGGCAATGTTTAAATGACATAAGATTTCATATTCCACCTTTCTTTCAGTCCTCTCCCGACTATTTCATTTGCAGAGATTCCGGCTGAGAAGTAACAAAGCTACTCCAGCATAGTATCTAGCACTCACTCTTTTGGGTATCTTAGAATTGAAACACTCTCTTTGAAATACTCTACTTTAAATATGTTCAGTGTTTAGAAAAACACCTCAAGTCTTAAGCTGTTGACTTTAAGAAAGCAAAACTTTTGTCAATGTATATCAATTAACAGTCTTTTTGCCTGAGATAATGCCATCATGCTATCTTGTTGGGACTGTGGAGATTGAAAACAAAATACTCCACAGCTTTGCTGAAGGAAAAAAAAAATTATAAAAAAAATTAAAGCCAGCTACAAAAACTCACAACCTACGTTTTTCAATTTTCAATATGAATAGCCAGGAACTCTTAAGAATTTCAGCAAAAGTGGTGATGAAACAAAAATTGTTGGAGTAGTTCAAAAACAAATTTCACATTCTTTCTGAGCAGAAAAGCTTTTACAACTAACGTTGCAAAATATTTTTACTAAACTGTCATGATTTGACAGCATCAAATTTAACATTCCTTGCTCTGTAACAAACAGTTTTCAGGATAAAACCAAGGGGGAAAAGAAAGTCATTAAAAACAGCCAAGCTCTTTTTTTGGAAGTGGTAAAAATGGAAGCGTTTAAAAAGTTAAAATTTGTCCAGTGAAAATGTTACGCTATTGGCTTCTAGTAATGAACACAGACTTTTAATTCACATGTTTTGAGAAGAAAATTCTGGGGTTAAAATAGAAGCATCTAAGAGTAATGGGATTAATGGATGGAAAAAACGTTTAAGCAGGTCACTTTCTGGTAATAAGGAAGACAAGGTGCATTCCATGTCCCACCACTGACATCCAAGGAAATCATCCCTGTAACCTGTTTGGTACAGGGGCTACCGAAGCAGGACACAGAGTGAGACAGAAGTCCCTCTGAGTGCTTCTCGACTGAAGCAAACTCCAAAGAGGAGGCATGGACATGACCCAGCAAGGTTAGCGGTTACTACCTAGTACTCAGGAGAGGCTCCAGGGTGTCTATATGAGGAGAAGCACAGCTGGTGGGGTCTAGGTGCTTTTCCTCCTCCGGAATCTGCCCTCATTAATTCCCATTTTACTTCTTCCTGGAAGAACAGCAGATAAGCCACACTGGCTTTGGTCTCCCCTCCTGCTGTCAAGAGAGGGCTGAAATCGGCAGAGCCCCAAACTACCTGATCAACGTCAGTGGATATTTACTGCTCAGTGTTTCAAATAAGATGAAGTTAAAAAAAAAAGTTTTCATTAAAGAATCACTGCCATTCTTGTGCCTTACCTCGTAGACTTGCGCTTGCTGCTTTAAAGGAGGGAAGTGTGAAAGATCCCTATTCAAGATTGTCACAGTCCACTATCCGCAAAGCAGTTAGGATAAGTTTGTAGAGTTCCAAAATAAGACTTTAAATGGCACAGCCTCAGGCCCAACGAAACAGACCTTGTTCGCCCAGTTGGGGGTAGGATGCTTAGGGTTTATTATTATTATTTTAAAATCTTCTTTCCTTTCCCTTCCAGGCCTTCATGTCGTCATAATCCACCAGGTGGCCGGTGCACTGAGGGAGAAACGCTGAGAAGCCGTGCGGTCTTTCACCTCGCTTTTTCCCACGGTCTAAACCAAGCCTTCAAAGGTACAACTGAGTCCTTCAAAACTGCTCCGGGGCAGGGTCTTCGTTCATGAGAGGAGGATGGCGGTACTGGATTCCACCAACAAAATGCTGTGGTTGTAATTCCAAACGGAGAGAGGGTTTGAGATGTCTGGGAAGCTCAGCGTCTGGCATCAAAACTCGGAGGTGGTGCTCTATTTATACAGGTACATGTATTTTTACAAACTGGTGATGGACGGAAGGTCCTTCTGAGAAACAATTTGTTCCAGGTCGAATTCAAATGACAGTCATCCTTTCAGTCAGCCCACAGTCTCAGCAATCTGTACACCAAGCAATGCTGCAGGTATTTTCTTTTTTTTTTTCTTTAATTTCAGAGGGCGAAGACGAAGTAAAAAAAGTGCAGTTCTTCAATTAAAGTGCATGGATGAGGTAAACTAATTTCAAGAGTTCTGAGTTTGTTTGTTTTTTCCCAGTACTGGCTCAGACAGGAACCATTCTGCCGTGTATCTGCTGCATCTGGGTTCTCATTGTCTGGACGCTGCTCAAAATCTTATTCTGGTGTGTGACAGCTATGATGCCAATTCTTGACAGGTCACTGTGTGTAGGGGGAGGAAAAAAAAGGGAGAAGTAGTTCTAGAGGGCTGGGAGCCCCATTTCTGGGCTTCATGCAGACACACATTTGAACTGCCACAATTAATGCAGCACAACAAGGCAGGTGTATTAAAATGTTTAATTAAGCAATTTAATGCAACAATGTAGGCGCTCTACAGAGGTTGTATAAAATTATAATCAATATGAAAGGCATTCCAGTTTTCTTTTTTTTTTAATGAAAGGATGATTATGCAGCTCAAAGCAAAAAAAAAGGAAAATACTATTAAATCTAGATTTACCCTTTGGTGTTACATCGCTGAGTACTTACTCCTGGTTCATGTGCACTACAGCCTCTAGAGTGGTATAGCCAGCAGCTGTGAAGTTATCCTTATACCGGTCCATTTTAATGGCCTGAAGCCAATCTCCCACTGATACCACGGCAGAAAATTCGGGGGAGCTTGGGTCCAACAAGGCAGTGTTAGGTCTGGAACAGGAGCAAGAAAGTATAGACAGACAAGAACTCAGTGCGATGGCAAGAACTGGAAATCAGATCACCTAAAACAGGCAAGAGAAACTGAAATGCAGGCTTTAGATGGAAGAACTATCGTCAAATGTCACCATGTGATTTTTGCCCCTCATTTCACAAAGTTGCTCAAGGATGTACTGAACACCCCATTTGTTCTTAATTCCATTTCTTCCTTTTGTTTCACGTGGACCTTTTAGTGCACTAATGATCATGGTAGGTCTTTTCATATCCTAGCCTGGGATAAGGACTGGGGGAACTCTTGTGGCTGAAATCAGTTGAGTCTTTGCAGAAATAGTTCAGTCCCCAACAGCACCGAATGTCACAGACTTTAGTCCAGCAACTATGGAAACCCTAGTGAAGTATGAGTAAGGAAAACTGTGAGCTTGCAACCTGCCAGACTTGACGGAAGGAGAGAAAACAGCAAGAGTTCAAGTCCAGCATGCTTCCAGCCAGGTTTGTAGACAGGCTCAGGGCATTCGAACAAACCTGGGACAGCAGGGAGTTAATCTCCTCTTTAATCAACCCATGCCTGACCAGCATGTGTGCCAAGACTGGCAGGAAGAATGGCCACTTTGATCACTGTTTGGATTGTGGAATGTGCTTCTCGTATTCCCTTGCTGGGGCTCCTAAATAACCTTTTCAACAAATTCTATGCACTTCTTATTAACTTACTTATTAGTTTATGCAAGTCTCAGGCCAGGTGTTTTATATCAGGTCATTGTGAAGAGCGACTCCAATTCAAGGCAGGAATTCTGCCTTTCCTCCTGATACTGATATACAATAAAACATCTATTTATGGGAAGTATTTAGGAAGAGAGTTATAATCATCTTCATTAACAAACCACTTAAAAATTACTGGGTAGACCTCCACCAGGCATTTTATACCACCTTTACTGTAATTACCTGCATAGCAACATGGCTACCTGTTAAGTTGTATTTTCTTGAACTTCCCTTTCCCTAGAAATTATAGCAGGTGGTCGGTATTAACATTTTGACCTGATTTTCATCCTGAGACTGTGTTGCTTGAAACCAAACATTCAAATCAGTATACCATCACTACTGAACTTCCAACCAAAAAAAAAACACTTTCTTGTAAAAATGAAATTAGGTCAATATAATGCCTTGAAGAATTTTCTACATCGAACAGAATTAACCCAATTCCATTTTCTTCATTCTAATTTTTACCAAGTTATTTTGATTGATGCTTTTTAAAACATAAATATTAAAAAAAACCTCTTTTATCAATCACTTTTGTGTCCAAGTAATAGCTGGCATTTGTGACTTTTATGTCTATTACTTGAACTAAGTCCAAATTTCTGAGTAAAATTCTGCATATTTTTACAGCAAAAACAATCAAGATTGAACTCTTTCCCCAATTTTAAGTCAAAAACATATATTACTATGTAGAATTTTAGAATTAGTGGATGTTTATCGGTATTACTTGTTATTAGGCAAAGATGGATAGTTTGTATTTACTTCTAACTCTAGGCCAAGAGCATTAATAGGGCAACATGTAGGCACCAGGTAACCGACAAGGTCAAAATGACCTTAGGATGAAAATATCCTCCCTTGATACCAATTAACTCCAAGGGTCATTCTCAAGCTTGTTCTCGAAGTCTCTGTGCTTTTTATGGAACATTATATTTGCCTAATTTTGTGCTGAAGCACATATGGTGTTAGACTATATCCCATTATTGGCAAGCAGTGATAAGCATTAAAGCTATTTAAGTACCATCAGTGAGAATAGCTTAGAATTGAGAGAAGTGTATCCAGTAACTCAATTTGTTCTGCACTTCAGTAAAAAGCACACACTGTGCAATATTAGTAGCTGAAGAGTTTATGTTCGCAGAAGAAGCATCCAGTACCAAAGAATTGGCCTTAGAACTCAGACAAAATACATGGGACCTGGAGTCAGAAATTTAAAAGCTGGAGCGGTTACCCTGGAATAGAAAAAGCCAGCTACACCTGGAAAAGAGGCCTTCGAGCCATCTATTTGCACCCTCTCAGAGAACAGAAGAACAAAAATTAGCCCCAGAAATGTTAAATTCTTTTTTTAAGATCACATAGCTACCAAGTGGTAGAAGTAAGATGTGAATTCAGCCCAGTGATTTTGCAGAAGAGCTTGGTTACTAAGCTCTTTATGCAGTAGCCAGTGCTAAGGGATGTGAGAGTCTAAAAGAGAATAAAGGGTATCTCTGTTGTTTGCTCCAAGTTCATTTTTCTCTTTCATGTGTTGTGGTAAGTATTTCTTCTCCTCTACGATCTTTATAGGTTAAGCTTCAGGAAAGGGCTGGAGGAATAGATCATAGACCAAGACTGGAAGGGCTGGATCTCATGGGGAAAATGTGTCCATCTATTTTTAACCCAGGGTCATGATGTATGAGAAGGCTTTGAGAAGTGCAAGTTTAGAGGAGCAGATGCCTCATCTCATGCAGGCCTGAATTACCTGGTCTTATTATGCCTGTTTTTAAAATAATTTAACTGATAAAAATGGTCTACAACCCTTTCAGATAACATGGGTACCTAGGTATCCTGAATCTTACACAGTACAGCCCAGTCTCCAGGTAGAAAGTTCCTACTGACCTACTGAATTATAGAACTTCCATAATGTTTCTCTGTTTTCTGAACTGATTAGATTTTTCATTTTGCTCTTTCCAATAAAATAACTACCTCTTGTACAGGTCATTCAATCACTTCAGAGCCCTTCCCAAACATTCATCTGCCTGCTTTGTAACTTGATCAGTGTCTATCTCGGTCCTGGTTACCTTCTACTCTTCACACAAGCCAAAATTGGACCTGAGTACTGCTGGCAACAATACATGGGACAAAGGAAGCCAGCTGTTGCTATGAGATGTTCTCAAATGGCAGGCAATGCCAATCAGAAACTCTCAAGTGAAGAGGCATCAATGTTCCCAAGTGGTTAGAACCCAATCAGATCAACAACATGGTGTTGGCCTAGCCCTCGGAGCTCACATGGCAGTGATCCTCCCCGTTCTGCTATCCAGCATCAGCTTAAACACTCAGGAAAGAGAGACTTTAGGAACTGAAATCTAATGACCCTCTGTTACAATGAACACTTTATGTCAGTTTAAAATTGTAATGCACAAAGAGCTGTCCCCTAATCCTTATTTTTTGCTACACCAATATTCCTTTCCTTTTTCAAAATAGAGCATCTAGCAACCTGAACATCTCCCAAAAGCATGTTTCATCCATCTTCATAAATTTTCAGGTCCAGCATCATAAAATAAGCACTTTAACCATTTCTTTGTTTTTTGTTTTTGTTTTGCTATCCTAACTAGTATTTGAAGCCTGACAGGTATGAGGATCTTCAAAATGGTGAATAAAACTTCCGTAAATACTCCACTGATTGGGAAAGAAGCCACCAAGGTTGCGGAGAGCTGTGAAGTGGCCTCTGATGAAAAGGCAGGAATTAAAGTGAGTCACCACTTGCCTGCCACAACTGATGTATTCTTTCATACATCACTATTTAGCAAGCATGGCTGACCTGGAGCTCTCGGTCCCTGTCCTTTTCAAGCTGTTGGGGTTGCGAATGAGTTTATCCAACATGTTGACAATCTGCCCAAACTTAGGCCTGTCGCTTCTCTCCTTCTGCCAGCAGTCTAGCATCAGCTGGTGGAGTGCAATGGGGCAGTCCATTGGAGGGGGGAGCCGATAGCCTTCCTCAATGGCTTTAATAACCTATAAAAGAAAACAAAATGGTATGTTAAGCTGCCAGACAAGCTGTTGTTAGAGATTTGCCCTCCTGATCAGCAAGTTCTCTGTATGTTCAGCTGACAGCAAGCTTGAGCATGGGAATAGCTCCAATTTCTTCACACAAGCCAAAATTGGACCTGAGTACTGCTGGCAACAATACATGGGACAAAGGAAGCCAGCTGTTGCTATGAGACATTCTCAAATGGCAGGCAATGCCAATCAGAAACTCTCAAGTGAAGAGGCATCAATGTTCCCAAGTGGTTAGAACCCAATCAGATCAACAACATGGTGTTGGCCTAGCCCTGGGAGCTCACATGGCAGTGACCCTCCCCGTTCTGCTATCCAGCATCAGCTTAAACACTCTTAGCAAAAGGGACCCTAACCCAGTGTTAGAGACCTTCCTTAGGAAGCATTAAGTTGCCTCCAAAGGGAAGTTGCTTTGCATCCTTTAAGCCTGTTGCTCAGGCAGCTAGTGGGCCAATACCAGAGCTCACCTTCCAGACCTCCCAATCCAGAACCAGTCTACCTGAAATAGCACATTCCTCAACCCCTCTAGATGGCCAGCCATTTTTACTTTTGGAATACCAAAATACACCAATATACCAATTCTTTATCTCTTTCTTGGTCTCAGCTGTCTGTGAATTGACTCTATTAAAGGTGTTAAGTAGGTTTTTTTTTAAGTATTAGCAAAAAAAATAAACAAAACTTCTTTCAGGGCATTTACATGTTAAAGGGGACCCTTGCGCATCTAAGAAAAAAATTATGTTGTTAGATGGTAATTGTCTTATTGTCCAGAGAGTTCTCCCTGCCTAATAAGCTATAAATATATCATTCAACAGCCTTTTTTATAATTCTAATTTTCCTCATCTGTCTTCACAGTTTTTACAGTTTTTCTTATTGGCTTTTCTCTAAACCCCCCTTCTTCAGGGTGTGATTCCAAGTAATGTAATATGGTATGACTCATGCCAAACTGAAAGAGAGGAATTTCTTCATCATTTCTTGACTACCATAAGCTTTGTTTCGGAGTATCCTATGAGATTCTGGAGGTGCTTTTGTTTGGGGATTTAAAAAGGTTTTAAAAAGGTTTGTTTTAAATCTGTCTTTTTCTCCCCCCTTCGTACCAAATGGCAGCTATTCATGAAACCGCCAGTGGCCGCAGCCATCTCGGTGACCACACTGGACTCACCCTGCAGCAGGTCTATGTACTGCTCACGATCGGCCTTCACCTTAACCTAGTCAGTTCAGTTGGGTTCATTTTCTGCATATCAATATAAATGTTGTCTTTCTGACCAGCAGGATGTTTCAGGTTAACAATCATCTTGTGATTCATAAGCTCTTTGATCTCGTTTCTCCCATGTATTTTTGCCAACATCTCGCAATCATATTATTTACTTCTCCTTCCAAAGTAGATTTCCATGTGCTATCTTACAGAACATTAGTCTGTTTCTGGGAATTAATATTAAATCAGTGTGCTCCTTTAACTTAAACTTTTTGTCTTTCTGGATGCATGGTGTTGACTCTAGACTTGCTGAAACCATTTTACACTGAAATAATGAGAATGCAAGCAACATTGGGCTGATGCCTGATAACACAATTTGTTCTAAACCCTCATTCTGCTTAAGACTCTTTTATTTGCTCCCTATCTGCTGCCAGCGTGGAAGATGTCATGTGGGTTAACAAAGCATTATTTATCAGTTTACTGATGAATGTTTTTGGGGGGCAGAGGATTAAAACAAACAAAAAACCTGGTAAGTCTGACATATTTTCAATAGTGACTTTGACTCCATTCACCAAATGCCAAATGAATTCTACTCATGAAAGTAATTCTCCAGTTACATTTCCTATCGATTCTTGTTTTACACAGAATCCAACACAGAGACAAATACATGTGAATGATTGATCAATATTATTTGTGAGAAAAAATGGCTTCAGATGCTTTCTTCTGCATAAAGCCACAGAACTGAAAGTTTAAAATGACAAAAAATTAGTCTAACAGAGACACTATCAAAGCTATAGGTCTGAAATATTTAAGGCAGGAAAACTGGCAACATCTTTAGATATTCTGCTCTATGAACAACTAGTCATAATAACTCTCAACTGAAATAAAGGAAAATTTAAGTATCAAACAAGTAAGTAAATGCATGCACTTATTTAGGTTGTCTTGTCTTTGATCCTTTGAAAGTACCTAATCTGAAACTATATGGTGCTACAAGAAAGGTACTTCAAAGTGTCTGCACAGTATAATTATATCAAACAATAGATTACACACCATTCACCTGTATAGTCTTTTCCCAGTCTATTTATCAGTTATGCTGGCTGCTGTCTTCCTTTCTATCTGCTGTGAACTTTCCTTTATAATTTACAGATAATACAGTGTCAGCACATCATGCCTCGGTTAGAGAATTCTTTTTGCCCCTCTAGACATTTAGTGATTTAGCTTCTCTATTGCTCAGAACATTCTTGTATTGATAAGGCAACCAGCATCCTATTTCTTAAGTGCACCTGGTTCTTCACTGAACTGTCAAGGTTCTGCAAATTCCTGTTTCAAGACAAGGCAGATGGTCAGGTAACATTTCAGAACAGAAGACTTTTTCTAAAATACACTTTGATAAGTTGAATACCATGCATTTGTAAATACTCTGTGCTAATACTCTACCTCATGCATGTCAAAATTATGGAAATTCAAAAAATGGCCATTTTATTTTGATCCAATTTTCAACCCATCCAGAACTAACTCAAAAAACCTTTCTAGAATTAGTTAATAAGTGTTCTAGGAAGACCCCCTGGTCTAGGGTTTTTTTTTTTATTCCCTTCTCACTGGAGATGTTTGTAATTAAATTCTATTACTCTGGAATCTTATTAGTGTTATTATTGAATGCTTTTCTGAAATTGCAGGCATTGTGGATACTCCCTTACGAAATAGTCCAGATGGTACATTTAAAGGGATGTGCATAATTTACAAAGGGTCATTTAGTGAAGCTTTATTTTAGAGTCCTCATGGGGCAAGCTCTAATTACAACCATGCCAGCTTTAGAATATTTACTTGTTTTCTTCCAATAAACCTTTCGTGTCAATTTTCTCACATGTGAAATTTCTGTTTTTCATATATCCTTGCATTTTCTTAAAATTCAAAGTTTAGTTATGTTTCAGTATGGATTTGAAAAATTCACTAAAAACACTGTTACCTATCATCATTTAACAATCTAGGCATCTACCTATCTACAGTGTCTATCTCCCATACTGTACCATTTAGGATCTGTGGGTCCCTGAAATCCACAACCATTTTAGGTTTAACTAGATTATTAGACACATTTGCATTAATGAGTTTAATGTACCATTTCAAGCTCAACACTCTCTCCATTATACACTCACGTGAAACTTCCTGAATCTCATGCAAAGGCATATATTTCTGAACACAAAGACTCACATCTTGATTGGACATGTCCCAATAGGGTCTCTCTCCATACGACATCACTTCCCACATAACGATTCCGTAGCTCCACACATCACTTGCTGATGTGAATTTACGATAGGCAATCGCTTCTGGCGCAGTCCACCGGATAGGAATCTTGCCTCCCTATGATCATTCGAGCCGTAAGTTATTTATTCCCTAAGTACATTACTGATGTGCCATTTTAGTTTCTTAATGTCGTTACTGTTTGCCAACCAGGAAAACAACTTCCTGAGGTAGCTCTCCAAACAATAATAAGAGACTTGTTTATTTTAACTAAAGTCTTCCAGGTTGAGACAGTTCTCCTCATATGTTTTCCTTAGTCCAGGGAAGGGAACAAGTCATCTGTTTAATTATTTTTAAGATGTCTGCCTATTATTATCTGAGCACTGCTTAAGGCAATATTGTAGAAGAAAATGAACCTCAGGTTTTATAAAATACATGTTATTCGTGGTGTATCTGTGGAGGTGCAGCTGATATCCTTTGACTTCTTGTTGGGTTATCTCACCCAGCAGCCCAAAGGCAATACTTAATATTGCTTCTGAAATCATAAGCTAAGGGAAGTAAATCTGCAAATTTCTATCTATCACACTGTCTTCCTCCTCCTACATGGCATGAGAAACAGGCCCAACATAGCTAGAATACACCACATAGGCTCTCAGAGGAAGCCAATAATACCAGATGCTAGGGTTATTATTGACTTTAATGGAATGAGGGTAGAATTTTGACTATTATTTAATCAAAGAAAAAAAACCCTGCAAAAATGGTAAAGCTGTTGAATTATTACCCAGGAAAAGTTGAATTTTTTTCTTCTCAAATGTCTCTTGTTTAATTTTGCTTATGTGCAAGGTGTTTTTAATTGAGTTTCACATTTCTTAGGGTTCCATCTAGAAACTCAACTTGAATTCAGACCCTTAAGCTGTTCAAGATGACTTCATTTAAAAGTTTGCTTTATTAGGTCTACCAAACAGGATAATACATTGTGCTAGAAATTGCACTGACTCTTCAGTTCACTCTGAAAACCCAGTGTACTACATTTAAGTGTGTTACATACAGAAGGACATTTGTGCTGCCTTTTACCATCCTTAAATATCTGAACTTAAATGTATCATTCTAAAAGCCTCTTTTAACTTTCTTTTCTCCAACTGTTGGGGGAAAAAATAAAAAGATCTTTAGCATTCATAGAGATGTATTCTTTTCAAATTGAGTGGACTTGGAATTCAAATGAAGGTATGTGTATGAATCAAAACTAAAGCGAATAAAACTGAACACTAATGAGAAAACTACAACCAGTCAACCAGCCAAAGAAAAAAAAACCCAATGCTTAGGATGGCAGTTGCAAATGGTAAGCTTTATAGGAGGAAAATAGCTCGTAACTGCTTCATACTGAGTTTAACAGTGTCAGCCCTAGTGGCCAATAACTTTTATGATTCTGTGTTTATTCCATTAGTATTCTATATTCAGATTCTCCAGCTAAGATAGCAAAGCCATCAACTGTATATTGATAACTCTTAACTGTGCCTTAATCCTGGCTTATCTACCAGTAGTAAAATGAAGGCCATTAGATACTGGAGAACATTGTATAGTGTAAATGTTTTGTAAGTCCTGTAAAAACACTCTTAGTTTTGGTAGCCAATGAATTAGAAACAGTCTCTGTCTTATTTAAAATAAGAATTAAAAAAAATAGAAAGAGCTTAATAGAAAAACTAAGACAAACAGGAAGGAAGGCAGAGAGAAGGGAAAGAGAAAGAAAAAAACTAAGTATATTAAAAAAAGACAATAAATGAAGCTCTAGTTTGTAGTTTTTAAGGTGGTCATACATTTAGATGCTATTTCAAAATTCCCATCTTAGAAACATGATTTAAAAATGGATGCATGGATATGAAGAGGCTTTGAAGAATGAGGAAACTTGTAAAATCACAATGGGCTTAAACATCAAAGTGAGAAGAAACTGTGTCATCAGAGTCAAAAGCCACAGGTCCCAAATCCTCCTTACCCTGGTGGTATAAGCTGCTTCAGGATCATCCTCTAGCACTCGGGACATACCAAAATCAGATACTTTGCAGACCAAGTTGCTATTGACCAGAATGTTCCTTGCAGCCAGATCTCGGTGCACATAGCTCATATCAGATAAATACTTCATCCCGGACCCAATGCCACGAAGCATGCCCACCAGCTGAATGACTGTAAATCTGCCATCATTCTTCTGCATGAGAAAGGAATGAGGAATAACCTCATTAGCATCAGGCCAAATCATTTTTCACCAAGCATTTATTACTTGGATCTTTTTTGATGTCTACATCAGGTATACAATGAGCCTCAACATTATTTCAGGCCTTTCTGACCAAAGTCAGTCACTAATTCACTAGTAGAGTGTATCCTATGAGCTGGGTTCACTTCCTGTAATAGATGGAAATTATCCAACTCTAATGAATCTATGGCTTGAGCAGCTCCACAATACAAGAATAAATCAAATACGTTCATTGAACATGGATGACTTAATAGCCTTTAAAAATCACATCATTCTTTATTTCTCCTTTTCTTCCTTTGCCCCATGAAAAAAATCCATGAGTACAACCAGGTACAAGGGAGTCTGTTAGACTTTTGTAAATACCAACATTCTTGGGTTTCATATAAAGTAGTCACATACCCTGAGGAATGCATCCAAGGAGCCATTCTCCATGTACTCTGTTATGATCATTACTGGTTTACCTAGAGTTTTCGGAAAGAAAAACACAAACCCTTGATGAGCACTGCAGTTAATGAGATAAAAATGGGCTGTGCACAATTTTACTGCCAAGACACCTGTCTTGTGTGATCTAATTTAATTAAAACAAGCCAAGCTTATGCCTCAGCTGTGGGGAGCTAGGAATGAAATATTAAAAGGACAAGTAGGTTTAAATTCCATCTGGAAGGTTAACCCTTTGGGTGGCTTGTTGACAAGGTCTTTAACTAAAGTGGCCTCTGGTATCCAGGGAGCACATGAATGGATAATTGTTCTCTCAAGCATAAAGGGAAGAAGATAAATGGTCAGACCTGCTTAAACACGAAAAAAAAAATTTTTAGGATAATTAATTAATTTTGTCCCCAGAAGAGCCACTTGTGAGATGCTAAAGGAATCAATGGACAGAGAAACATTTTTACTTATTTAGAGAAACCCAAGTTTCAGGGAGCAGAGCCTATGTGGATATATCATTACTCTGATGTATCTTGAAGTTCAAGCTTGCAAAATAGTAACTTCCTCCCTCCCCTCCCCACCGGCTTGCTCAGATCAGGGGCCATATCCTTTCTTTTCTCTTTTTCTATCTGTAAGTAAATTGATTCTATTTGCCTCCTTAAGCTACCAACCTCAGCAACAATAAAAACAATCACAGAAAGTTTCAGTAAATCATTTCATCTGAGACAGCAACTTAAATACTAGAACATTCCTGCCCTGCCCCTTTTTTATCAAAGAAATCAAAATGACTTTAAGATTTGGGGGAAAGAGAGGAAACAGTACTTTCACTTTAGTTTTCTCTCTGAGGAACTTAAGAATTAAGAACAATTCTTTTGTTTCTTAATCACTGGCAATGGACTTAAGGCCCGAAATTCCTTCTTTCTAAAGGGTATTTGTGAGGGGGTGGAGGTGGAGTAGGGTATAAATCCTTGATCTTTTACTAAAGGAAGGGTTAAAGGAAAGAGAACATAAAGATTCCCCAGGAAGAAAATAAAATGTTAGTTTGATAAATCAAAAATATTCATGCTTTCATTGGTGTAATTGTGGAATGTTTGGGCTTAGGCATTTAGTCAGGGAAAATGGGTGTGGATCCATCCCTGATGGAAAGCCCCCATAAGTATTCTAAACTAATACTTTTCCCACCCAGAGCCCTATCAGACTAAGCCTGGTCTGGTGTGGCAAAGGAAAATGTCTTCGCTTCACAAGCAAAAATTTGGAAGAGTACAAGTTTTTACTTTCAATAAAGTCCAACTTATCAATTTGTTTTTTGATTGTTTTTGGTGTTGTGTCTGAGAAATCTTTCCAAGGCAAAACTTCTGGATGAGGAATCAATACCACGTAGATTTTCAAGTGATGAGGAAAGCTGGCAGAAAAAGCAGATAATCCTGACGTAGAGCAAAGGATGAGGAAAACCATTTCCAGTCTTTCCCCTTGGCTGCTCACCTTTCCATCCTCAGGCAATATAAACAGGAGACTCTTGGTTCTCAGAGGCACCCTCTTCTGTGAGCAGTCTTGCCACAGAACACATGCATCTAAGTGAGTTTTAATTAACCTGCCTCAATCAAAAGATACTTTGTCAGCTAATGAGAAAGGGTGAGTCTCTTACATTAACACCTACTTCCCTTTCGCCAGACCCCTCTGGAGGTGTGGAGGGGAATCAAGACCCAAAAGAGAGGGGTAATGGAGAGAATTTATAGTCTCTCTGTCCATTTAAAAAGTTACTCAAGTAACAGCTGGTAATGAATTTACACTCTTCCACTTCATCTCTTCACCCTTACACCTCCCTAGTCTGATTGTAGGCACCTTCTTCACAATTTTTCTACACTCCTTCTTCTGTTTATTAACAGCATCCATTTTGTCAGAATCTTTATGCGCTTTCTAAGAGAAATAAAGATGAATGTCTCCACACATAGAGTGGCTTAGAAAATGGTCCTGGACTGGGATCACAGATGGAGAGGGCTCCTTCCTGGGAACACGGAGGGAGGGATGCAGTGAGGAAGGGAAAGTGGTTGGTGGGGGAGGGGAGAGAGCGCCTCTGGTGGAAATTTTAAATCATTTTAATCCAGTGACAACTGCATTATGCAAATGCATCCAGTCGTTTATAACAGTTACAGCTGTAATAGCTACGGGTTTTAGAGGCGCGGTGGGACTTTAATACAAAGATCTCCTGTTTCTTCTCTCTTCTGCAGAGGTGCTATGAAAATCACTGTCTGCGGCAGGAAAAACACCCCAAGCTGAACAGAGCCTCCTTTTGAGAAAATGTACCTGCAGAAGTATTTAAGTGGAATGTTATCTTTTAATTAAAGCAGTGAAGGGCTCTGGGCAGACCCGAAGGCCACAGGCAACAGAAAAATATCCTGTCTGTAAAACTAATCTTAAAAAGCAAATAGAGGTATTCTATGCTAATTATAGCCTTGGCCTTAGGTGGAAAATTATATATATATATATACACATATATATATATGTATATATCCTCAGCACCACAGTTCTTTTTTTTTTTTGAAGGATTCTGAAGATGGGGAAAGATGTATGTCAATAATACCAGTTAACACAAGGAATTGTTTTAACATGTTTTCCAGAATTTTGATGAATGGTAAGTTTGAGGACCTCTGTTTGTCTGTATAACCAGTTTTCAGTGTCTTGATGGCCACATAGATCTCTCTCTTGCCAGGCACTAACATAATACCTTTTTTTTTAAATTTGCCAAACATTATCCTAAATACACTGAATATTTCATCCAAAATAAACTTGTTAAGACCAAGTTCTATTTTTATCTTTATTTTTTTGGAGAGGAGACAATTTCATTCAACTGAAAGCTTGAGCAACTAGTCAAGACCACATGTAATATTCACGTCTTTGGTCCCTGTGCCAAAGGTTCTCAAAATGTGGGCGCAGGAACTGGGCTTTGGCCTTCCCTTTGGCTTATCTCCGAGCTCTTTAGAAATTTGAATTCATGGGCCCCACCCCACCTGCTGAATCAAACCTCTGAGGATGAGGTCCAAGGAATTGTTTTAACATGTTTTCCAGAATTTTGATGAATGTTAAGTTTGAGGACCTCTGAATTTGTGGGCACATTCTCTCACTTTTTAGTAACTACTTTGTTTTCTCTTAAAGAATTTGCACCCTTTTATCCTACACCCCCACCCGTCCCCCACCCCTTGCCTTAGATCTAAGTCCAAAGTTTACTGTTTAATCTGTCCTTCCCACCCCACCCCACCCCACATTCACGGGCCCTGCACACCCTCTGCCCACATTGATTGAGGGTGCTTTCCACAGGCACCTTGAATCAAGTAAGAAAAACCTTGGCCTTCCTGGAGACCTAGGCCCGGGTTTACAAGACCCTAGACTTGTCCTAACTGCAGTGGGTACTACAGCTTCTGGAACAGAGCCACCTTCACTAGTAACCTGTTTGGCTGCACTGTCCATGTGGTGCTTTATAAGCTGGTCTCAGCCAGCCTCACAGATGTACTCAGGGCTTGCTTCACAGTATGCATCTGTTGTGCTGTGTTGTATTTTAACTGAAGCGTGGTTCACAGGCTCAGTGAATGCTAATGGACTAAAAAAAGAAGGTTCAACCAGGTGTTACTGTAAATAGGTGCTGAACTGGAACAGCCATAAATCAGGCAGAGCAGACAAGCAAATCCCCCAATATAATAAAGATTTCCAAGATTCACTCCCTGCATCCGGAACTGAAGCTTCAAGCACAAGGTGGGGTGAGTTTTTGTTGTGTTTCATATGAAAAACACTTAAATTTCATTTTGCTTACCATCTGCTTGCACCTACCCTGTGACAATCAGTTTGGTCTAGCAAAGATGTGAAAGATGGCAAGACATACCAAAAATCTGCAATATTAATTTCCCCCAAATCTCACACAAGCTGCCTTGGAAATAGGGTATCAGCATAAACCATAGACCCATTTAGAGCTGACTACAAGATTAATGACTTGTCCTGCACTGATTTCCTCCTATTAGCAATCAGTGGGTCTGCTCCATCTGTCATTTTCCTGGAAAGAAAATGTGTGTTTAATTTGCCAGTAACTTCTAACTTGGCTTTGTAAAGGGAGTGACACACATACATTTGGTGACAACGCCTTCCAAGTGAATTATATTGGGGTGGTCGAACTGCCCCATGATGCTGGCTTCGCTCAGGAAGTCTCTCCTCTGTTTGTCTGTATAACCAGCTTTCAGGGTCTTGATGGCCACACAGATCTCTCTCTTGCCAGGCACTTTGAGACGCCCACTGCAAACTTCACCAAATTCACCTTTGGAAGAGAAAAAGAATCAACTATGGACAGAAATACATTCAAAATGAAAGAGTAATAGGTAACATTTGTTGAGTGCTTACTACACACCAGGCACTGCACTAGTGTTTTACATAAATCAAGGAAATTTTATGTACACAAGTATTTACATATATACATGCACATACAATATGTTCATTTACATTTATATAAGACACATACATATATTTAATATCCATGAAGAAAACAGGCTTATGGGATAATCACTCAGATACTTACCAACTCCTATGACTTTTTCAATCTTAATGCAGGATGCGTCGATTTCTTTGGCAAATTCTCGGACGGCTTGGTTGGGATCTTCATATGTAAAGGGATCCACGTACGTTCTAACACCTAAGTTAATAAACATGTGATAGGTTAGCTGAACACTTCTCAGGAACAACTAATAAACTTATGTTGTCTGGGTCTAAAAATATTTAGCACAGGAAAAGTTTTCTTAGCATGAAAAAAATACTTAGCATAGACATATGAATATGTTTAAATTCTTGCTCTGGTTTTCATTAGTGGGTAAATGAAGAATTGTTAGCTACTTGAAAGGCTACAGCTCTATTGACTTCCTGGAATGTCTTCACACTTCAAGGATGAAATTTAAAAAACAACCCATCTGTTGGAGGAAAAGGAGTCTGAGGGAATTCAGTATGTGTTAGCTGAATATTGTTGTCTCAGTCAGTTGCTCATGTCCTACCCACCATTTCCAGCTGTCCTTCCTTAGGGAAGATAAGAACTTTCTTTCTCAGTTGGATTGCCCAATATCTGGACCAATTAAGTATTTAACCGACAATTAACAAACTAAGATTAAACCATGATTAAGTAGACAAAAGGGATTTGAGAATATAGACTCTGGATTGGATCTCCATTTTCATTCTGTTTTGGCAAGAATGTACTGTAAGTAGAGACACTGAAACTGACTTGAAAACTTCAGCTGGAGAAAAGATGGTCACCTAGTTGTGAATGGTTTGCATACCAGGAAGTGTAATTCAGTCACACCCCACAGTCACTTGCAAACTAGATTCAGAACATGAGCTCTGAGCCTGGAGATGTCTGGGGCAAGATGCATTAGCAATCACAGGGAACTTTCTACTGGCATTCACACCTCTCCTTTCCCTGCTGGAGCCCCTGAGGCTTTGGGGTACCCAGAGCGTGTAGGACATTGGTTGGTCCCACCCCTTTGATATTCCAGTTCTGTCAATCTTGTCCTCATCCCCCCAAAAAGCACCATTTTTCTTTTTAAAACTATATATACTGCATGCAAATTAAAAATTATGGTTTTAGAAAGGAAACAAGGAAATAAAAGTTGTCAAACACTGCACATCCTTTATCACTTTATATGCTCCAGCCAAGAAAACCTTTTTTCAAGACTGTACTTCCTACCACTAGTCTCCTTCTTCGGCCTCCCTGCTCTGATAGGGTAGCTATAAGCCACATGTTGCTGTTTAACTGTATATTACTGAAATTTAATAAAATTCAAAATTCACTTCCTCATACACACTAGTTACTTTTCAAGTATTCAGTAGTACGTCTGGCAATTGACTAATGTATCATATAGCATAGGCACCGAACACAGCCATCATCTCAAGAAGTTCTACAGGACGATGTGCCCAGACAGTCAGCAACCACTGTCCATGTAAGTCTTCTAGCTTGCTAAAGTCATTCTAGAGCTGAGTCCTTCAGTTTATTCTTTGATCCCATTTGGAACATCAAAATAACTAGAATCTACTCAAGAAATATTGATAGACCTGAATTCCACAGCACATATTCTTTGGGGGGGTAGCAATTACTGTACAATTCCTTACTCTCTTCTCCAAAATGTTTACATTATGATAAAAATGGTTACCTATTAAATCTTGCCACCTAGTTACAAAAGTCAGCCAGCCAATACCTTTTCAGGGGAAAGGATAAAATAAGGAAAAAGAAGAACCTAAAGGAATTTCCCCAAATCCCATCTTTAATCTGATTTAAAACAATCTCCTGTCACCTAGTTTATGCTGATATTCTTAAGTACATTACTTAAATAATTCCATGAAAGGAATATAGTATTCATAGTCACATGAATATTATGCAGACATTTCTATACTAAAAACATGAGACATGTTCTAAAAATAAAATTATTTTTAATCGTTTTTTGTACCTTGATTCAAATGTTTCTCTTCATCTGCTTCTTGTTTTGCTTTACTGTATTTACTCCGTCTATTAACAATGGGAGAAAAAAAACAAAAACCAAATTACTTTCGAAAGCTGTAAGCCAGAAGTTCTTTGTTACCCTAATATAACTCAGGCAGATGTCCTACACACATTTCAGAGATGAGAAAACTGAGGATTATGGACATTGAAATAACAAGGTGAATAACTTGTCACCTTGGTAGTGAATAATGGTTTTATCTGAAAGCAGAGTCCAGAGTCTCTGCTCTTACCCACAAAATTAAACTGAGGTGATAAAGCAAGTATTTTATAATTATGTAATTATAATTTCAAATCCCCGAAAGATATGTTTCTTATTAAGGATAGAGTATATAAGTTTATTGGCTAATTTCCCCATATATACTCTGAATTAAAATAAGTTTCCCTGGGTGCATTCTATATAAATGTAATGGCAATAATGTTCAGGATGTGATAGGTAATAAGCCCTGTTGCTAAAGCCACAAAAATCACAAGAAACTCATTCTCATATGATACAATCTTCTTAAAACAATAGTTTTGTGGTTACTGGTTTCAGCTGCTGCATACAAACCTCTAAATTACTAATTAAAATTCAAAGGTAAGTATTTGCTTGGTCCTAGATTACACTTCTTATGAGTTTGTAGAAAACGTGTAGGAGTAAAAATGAGAAGTTCCCATTGGTAGCCTGATTCTCTTTTTGAAAAATGGTATATGGTCTTACAGTTGGCATTCTGCTTAAATGTTCCATAGGAGTGACATCTGGCTTTATCTTGGGACACAGAAATCTTAAATACATATAAAAATCTTGAATCAGTAGTCTTGATACATTGTAAATGTGTATATTGTATGTGTGTATATATAAGTCTATACGTGTGTGTATGTATATCTCATTTAAATCAATCGAAAATCCATTTACAGCTTTCTGAAGTTTCGGAAGATGAGACCAAATTAGTGGATTACATTTATGTTTCTGTCAAAAGTGAAAAGCTTACATTGCAGTTTATAATCATCTTGTTATTTTCTGAGAACTTTTAAGATGAGGTAAGTTAAGACTTTTACATATGAGGAAACTGAAGCTTTGAGGGAACAACATTCCAAAGGCTGCAATGTGTTTGGGCACCAGAACCCTGAATTCTGGACAAGAAGAAGGGTGGGACAATCATGTATAAGAGAGAACAGAGGACCTGAAGGAGGAGCCATGCAGGGAGAGCAGAGAGGCGGCCCACTCTGGTCCCATGTCCCACGCTTCTCACCCACTTTCCTTTCCCAATTGTCAGCCGTGCAGGAACTGGCTCCTAATCAGAACCCCACAGCCTACAGATGTTCCTCCATGTGTGTAATTCCCTTGGAAATAGTAATACCTTGCATTTAACTTTTCAAAGTGCTTTTATCACATATATTTTCTCTTCCCCTAACTGTCTGCAAAGTAGGAGCCGGCTTCATAAACAGAGACCCCAGTTCCTAGAGCTAACTGTGAAGTACATGTAATTCAGTTGCAAATATAATAGCTTGCATTTTTACTTTGCACTAAACTTTTTAAACAGCCTTCATGCCCATTATTAAACTTCATCTTTACAACAGCTGTACAAATGCAGTCAGGCAGACAGACACACTCGGTGACACAGCACAGATGCAGACATGGAGGCGGTAGAGCAAGCCATTCACCCACAGCCCTCTTAGCAAGTGCAGGAATGTGTCTGCTCTGAACCAGTTCACTACTTCACATACCTTCTCAGAGTGGAGATGAAGTTATAAGATGCTATCTGAGAGAGTTAATTATAAGTACTATATTACATTTTACATCAGTGAATCCATATAAACTGAATTCCACAGTTCTCAAATCCATTGCTTCATCAAAGAAACAAAACAGGTTTCAACATCTTGAAACCAAACATTTGTGTGAAAGATGTAGTCCCCTCTGATCTTCCCTCCCCTCCCCCTTTTAAAGGAAATATAAGAGTGTTAGGTCAGGGACTATGAAAACAAGATTTTATGTCAGGGAAACGTGTGGCCAGGTCCCAAGAGTGTGATAGGGTCTTGCCAGCTGGAGAGATTGTATCTTCTCAGAGCTCCTAAAAGCATTATCTAAAATTACAAGTGTATCTTTTAAGCCACTTTAGATCTTGAATACTGATTTGAATTTCTTTCCTTTAAAAAAGGAAAAGGAAAAAATACACAGAGCAGGAGAGCTTTGGTACCAACTTTGAATTGTCAGTTGAGTTCGTCAAAACCCCTACTATATACCAACAGAAAAAAGTGGCCTCAAAGCTGCCCAAGATCACAGTTATCTGTGTCACATCGAGCACATTCATCAACTCTGTGCAAAGCCAGAGGAAATGCAAAATGGCAGGGATCATTAATTATAAGGCTGACACGCTCAGGCCTTCCTGAGGCCACTAAACATGGAAAGAAGTATGCAATTCCAGGTGAAGGTGTTATTTTTAAAGAAAACTCTTGGAGCTGTTACTTGGAGGATAGGATCCTACCAAAGTACAGGGGCCACTGAAAAAGAAACACAAGGATTACTGTTCAAAGACTAACAGGAGCTTATTAGCTTTTTAGTGACACACTGAAAACTAAAATGCTTGAGTCCTGCTCTACCTTTGTCACCTGATGACCCTTCCTTCTTGGCTCAGGGTAGGATGATGTGTCTGCTATTGTCCCAAGAAAGAAAGCCCGTTGAAGTCAGTCAGCCAGCCTGGAGGAAAAAGCACACGGCCTAAAGTGCTAATTCTAAATTGACATCTGAGGCAGATCACCTGAATGCCAAAGGAAACCTCTGTTGAAGATTTTCTCATTACGGAGACTTGGGGAAGCTGATTAACAAGGGGGGAGGGGAGTGGTCTGTTAGTGAATGAGCCAGAAGGAGACACGGAATCTTTCCACTGCAGAAGTTAGAGGCGCCTCTCCTGCAGGTGAGCTAAGCTCTGCCCTGGCTCACAAGAGGGGTAGTTAGGGTATTACCAGGCATTGTGAGGAACAGCAGGAGCCCAGAGCACTGCCCTCCCAACTAGTGTGTTGTTCCTGGCACCCCGACTATTCAATAAAACAAACAAAATAGTGGAGGAAGAGCGTGGCAGGGGCCCAGCCTAAACCCCGCTTTCATTAAAACACTAACTTCCCCGATCAAGTGGATGGATTTGATTGATGTGGTTCACTGTTCCAAAACTAATTAGTAAAAGGTAAGTCATTTATTCAGCTAAAGTGCAGATTAAAGAAGATAAAGCATTGTAATAAGCAGCATGGCTCCAGGAGGACCCTTTCCAGCGTTTCATGGCATTGCCCGTGAAGATTCATAGAAGCCATCCTTCTTTTTACCTTTCCTTAAGCTGTCATTGGTCTTGCACCAAATGATGTCTAAAAGTTCTTGATGAGCGACATTTTGAAACGGTTGGAATTGAACCGTACAGTCGCACTTAAGTTGTTTAGAAGTGTTCCCACAGTACCATCTGCCCCCTAATTGTATGAATTTACATGACTTCATCAGAGCCAATTGAGGCTAACATTTAAATGCATTCATTCTTATGTGATCATAATATCCCAATTAGGATACCAGGGAAGACAGAAACAGACCGAACAGTAACCATCTGAGCATTATATGAACAGTCAGCTCCCAAGTGGAAAACCTTAACCTAAAATCAACTTGCAAAGTCTGCCTTTACAATGTGTATTATTTAGACTTGCGCATTAATTCACAGATGACAAATGTTAAGAACATCATTGATGAGACTCCTGAAATTTTGGTTCGCTAGTACTGTCAACATGTTCAATAAAGGTCACATTTTTCAGTTTAGAAGACATTAAAATAACCTGACTATTCCAGTATTAGAAGTCAGTAGATGGACTTCTGTCCTGATGAGGCAACTAATCAGCTGTGTGACCCTGGTTTAGGTAATTGGTTAACCTCCTCTCCAGGCCTCAAGTTACTAATATACAAAATGTTAGTGTTAGGATTAAATAGTTTCTAAACTTGAGCCACCTGTGTACCTCCTTCCTGAATTTTGCTGTAGCCACTTCATTTTTTTCTTAAATTAATTCACTTTTCCTCTTTAATTTAGGTAAAAGGGATACTTTAAAACCCAGTAACACTAGCAATCATTAGTTAGTATAAAAGCTACCCACACCTGGTTTATCAGGCAATACTTGTCTCTGATCACCAAACTGTCCTTCAGAAAAGAGGGACCCATATTGTATTCTAGTCCTTTCTTAAAGTTTTTCTCCAACAATATAATACAATTTGGGGAAGACACTCTAGCCTAAAACAACCTCTGTTAATACTATTTGGGATGCTTCTGGAAGTACTGATGAAATTATGAATATAAGGGGGTGGGGGGAGAGGCATCAGAAACTGAACACATGGATCATTAGTTCTGGAGGTTATGACCCTATCATTGCATTTTATGATATTGTTGTTAATAGTCCTTTCAAAAATCACTTTAGAAAGCAATGAAGAGGCTATACTGTGGAGCTCACAAACACATGCCAGCATGAGTACGGGAAATGGTGCCATGCTGCTCATAGAATACGCATATATGGTTTGGGATCAGCTTTGTAGGACAGCAACCCAGAGGTGCAAGAAGTACTGCACCTCAAACAACCTGGGGAGCAGGTAGTGACACACTGTGAAAAGCTGTCAGAATCCTGGAACTATAATTTGAGTGATGAGGAAGACAACAAAGATGTCTATAAAAAACATTAAGTTGTTTCACAACACAATGAGAGTGGTGAAAATATACAACATACCTAAGTCAATGAACTTTGTCTATCATTTAAAATATATAAAGTTTATAAACTTAGTAGTTTGATTCATCCCCTGAGATCCCTAAATGTTTACACATCCAAGTTGACAAAAGAAAAGAGGATCTTCTCATTGAAAAAAACGAGATTAGTCCGGCTTGCCTAAAGCTAGGCTTCTCAGTATAAAAGTAACTATAATGAAATAAATGAAACAATTGCTCTATTTAAAAAACAAAAACAAAACTAACAAGATACCAGCTGTGAGCCGGAGGCTGTTTCTTCTTTCTTAAACGACAAATTAGCACCAGATTTTTCTTTGAGGTACTCAGAAGGACTCAAACTTTTCTCACCGCTGGGTCCCTGGCCCATGTTCCTCTTAAAAAAATCTCAGTGCCTCAACATGTGTGGGACTCAGTTGGAGGGGAAATCACCCTATAAAGGGTCTATCTCTAGCGTCCATTCTGCCAACAACATTGTGTGGCTCTAAGAGGCAAGAAGCAGCCCCATCATTTTCTAGGCCAGGGTGTTTTATTTGTTACTTTCCCAGTTTCGGGCTGCAGTGCGGCAAGATTATTTTGGCAATACCATCTACCACCTTTCATTTGTCCTCTCACTAAAAGCATGGCTAGGACTGTGGGCCACACTGCCTGTCTCCTCTTCTGTTACCTGTTCTTTTCCCATTTTATCTTCTGTAGTGCAACATGATAGAGCACACAGCCTGCTACGGGCAGAATCAGCTGAGTGTGCATCAGCGACTGCAAAGCCTGTCAGCTACCTGGCTCCAGGCAGCCTCTTCGGTGACAGCTTTATGGCCAACACTAAAGAAGAATCAATAGGAGGGCATGGGGTTGACATTTCATTTTCTAAAAAGTGATCCATTGAGGGCCAATCACTGACCAGTGTTTATCAGCCTTGGGAAGTGACATTTTTTTTTAATGGGGGAGGAGACAGGAATCATTGTTGGGTAACTCGACAGGCTCAATTCTCTAAGGTGGGGACTCATAATTGGAAATCCGATGCATCCTGCTATCAATCCTGCCTTAAATAATAAAGTGATCAATAAAAGCAAAAAGGAAATTAAGTCATCAAGCTTTGCGGTGTTATTTTCTACAGCGACCGCTTTGAATAAGCTTGTCTTCCTGAATTACATTTTCATGTGCTTTTTCCTTCCATTTTGTCAAAGGACAGAACATCTGAAATAACTTATAATGAGGTGACTTATTTTTAATTACTCATGTTTAACTGCTGTGTTAAGGAAAACCTGAAGAAAAAAAAAGTAAATCTAAAGGAAAGCTGGACTACAACTAGGAAATGCTTTCAATCAATGTCTCAGAGAAGGTTGAGACATTACATAAGGTGAGCCCCACTTTCTGCAAACAAGTGTTCTCTCAAATGGTTCTGGGCTTCATGTGGTGATGGAGATTAGTCAAATGTATTTTGTAAGGTAATTAATACTTTTTTTTCCATTTTTAGACTGTCAAACATCTTTATTTTTCTAACAGAAGTTTATATACCCTATAAAATTTTCAAATGAAGAAATACGTAATGACAAAAGCAAAAGCCCATGTAATTTCAACAAACGTCTCCATCCTACTCTCTGCTCCCCACTATCAGGTGGATATATATTAATGCATACAGTTCTCCAGGTACTTATGTGCCTAGCATGTTTACTTACACAAAATCAAATGGCAATGCACAAGACAAAAGGAGGTCCATCTTGATTGACTTCCAAGATGAAATACCAATTAAGGAGAGAGCACTGGGGATTCAAATCCTGTTCAAGTCAAGTTGAAGTTTCCCAAGACTGAGATGTCCTATTACACAGGGTGCAGCAGGCATTTCTGTACGTGCTTGTATGTGTGTATTACAGCATTAGGGTAAGGGTTTATGGTGGATTTAACGTCTTCAGGATGGACTTTGCTGCTCTACTCAAATGTATTTATGGACTTTGCACCAAAAAGAATAAACTCTGACAAATGTAGGTGCCTGTACACAACGGGGAGTTGTCCCATACTGTGTTAGGGTGACTGTAAGTGATCTGTAATACCAGGACACTTTGGAAAGTAAGAGTGGAAGCATGATATTAATGAATACATGTGACAACTGGGACCATCCAGGCAAATTAGGATGTATGATCGTAATCCCCCTAATTATAATGTACCACAGAGTGAGGGAACGGCATGGTGGCTTACACAGGCCGGTAGAAATAGCCAGAAGCCTTGTCATGACGTCAGTGAGATCACCAACAGGAGAGGCAGAAAGAGACAGTGCAAAAGACACAGGCCTGAGTGCCAAGCACGGCTACTGGCAGGGCAGCAAGTAGCTCTGCCACGGACAAGCAGTGCATCTGTCTGAACACGGATTTCCTCTTCTGCAACATGAAACGGTTTACATTTAATCATTCTGGAACCCCCGTGCTCTGTCTTTTTTGCGAAAACCCCCACCTTGTGAAATAGTTGACAGTACGGGTAGGGGGCACAGTGTGAAGGTTGGAGAAAAATGTGTCACACACAAGATGAAGGAGGCCTAGATGCGGGCACACATGGCAGACAGCAGCTGCCCCCACCAACGCCTAGTCCTCTGGTGCCTCCAGGCAGCAATAAGAAAACCTGATGTAAAAGAATATGCTTCCAAGCCATTTTTATTTCTGTATTTTCTGGACTGTTTTCCCAGTATTGAGTTAGACTGTAGGCTCTTACAGAATAAGCAGTCTGCTATTTTAGATTCATATCCACAACCAGTGCCATGCCCACAATGTGCTCAGTGGATATTCTCTGGAAATGCTGGTGGCCTTTCATTTGAGTGTTGTGCCCATTTCTTTGCATTGGTTACATAATGATTAACCTCTATCATGTTGAAACACCTACTGTGTGCTGAATTATTTATTTTGCCTAACAAAATTCTCCTGACAATAACTCATAGACGCATACATTATATCTTCCCTATTTTACAAGAGGGAAACAAAGACAAAGAGATGAGGTAATACAGCTGACTAATGGCAGAGCTCAAATTTTTGGTCCAAGGTTTTATATGGATTTTTTTTTTCCTGCCATTGACAATAAGTCCCAGCTTAAGAGAGGTGTAAGTGTAACACCTTACAGCTTAAGCATATCTAGAAATCTCCCACTTGCTTGCATTTCAGCTCTGTTTTCTGGAATTAGTTGCAGCCTTCCGGGACTCTCGGCTGTGAGGGCTGCCACCAGGGTCCAGCCAGCTGCTCCAGTAGGGATTTGAGGAAATCAAAGCAAAGAGGAGGGAGTTTGCCATGCAAATGCCGTGTTTATGATGCTAATCAAAGGCCTCAGCTTTCTGTGGAGGAGACCAAAAGCTCCCTCAGAAAAACAGGGAAGGGAGTTGGGAGGCAGGGGGCGGCCTACAGTGCTTACCTCCTGCTGATCACAAACGCGGCGATGAGAATGACCACGAGCACCACGCTGCCTGAGACGGAGACCAGAAGGACGGTGGAGTTGGCCCCATCCCCGATGATGCGGGAAGGCACTGGCAGAGACAGTCACACAGGGGTCACCTTGGAAGGTCCTAAGACCTAGAACTTTCTGAAGCCACCTGGAATGCTCAACAGTCTCTTTTGCTCTTCATTATGTATTAATGTAACAGCATTTCTAAGACAGCCTTAATGCGACAAAGACATGCTTTGTCTAACTGTATGAAGAACGTCGACCAGAAGACTCTATTAAATCCTATGATACATGTTACCAGTCACTGATTTTTCTTCCTGTCCTTTCTACTCTCAGCCCTACTCTCTTCCTTAATGATCTGATACCTTCCTTAGTGAGAAAGACAACTGAACATTTCAAAAAGGATAACCAGTTTTGAATGTGTCTCCCCTTCTCCCACCAAAAAGTCTTACCCAGAACACCTGCCTATTATTATTATTATTATTATTATTATTATAGCCTGGCTCAAAAGCCACTTCCTCCATGAAGCCTTCCAGGATAATTCCAAAGGATGTTACACCCCTTAGATTCAATTCTAGTTACTTTCTTTTCTGCCTTTTTTCTTTCTGATTGTATTTAGCAATTTGTGAATAAAATTACTTTCTGGAACTGATGTTAAAAATTCTGCCCACCACCTCCTCATCAAAATAGGCTTGCTTTTGATTTGCTGATTATGATCTTATGTAAACTGCTTATTCATGGGTGTGTCCTGTTAACATTTTTGATTCAATCAGTGAGTTGGTCCAACTCATAATGTTAAAAGAGTTGATGTATATTTGTTCAAAGCAGCTTTAAAAAAAACTGATCTGACTTGATTTAAAGATTCCTAGAAAAAACAGGTAAGAAAATATTTTTAGACCCTTCCTTCATCTTCCAAGAGAGAAAATTCCCTATTTTAATGTAAAATATCCATGCAACCCTCAATTAGTTCATTTTAGCAATCCCATTTTTCATGACTTACAGAAGGCTGAAAACAAGAGAAAGACATTTTTCAATCATACGAAAATACTGGTCAGATAATATTATGAAAAATACCCTTCTCTAAATAGCATGAGGTTTTCTAAGTTACAAACATCTAATTTCAAGCAATGCTCATTGCAACAAGTGCCTGCCTAACCAAAAATTATGTATAGGTCCTCGGATTTCAGTGTAATGGGATTTGCCCTCCATTGTAAAAAGAGCCTCAGACCATGTTACCTGTGTTGGTTGTAACCTCCAGGGGCTCACTGAAGTCTCCGTAGCCAGCTGCTGTCCTGGCTCGGACGTGGAAAACGTAAGAAGTCAGAGGGTTCAGGCCTTTGATATCTGTATTCCTGGCAGCCGTCCGGACGATCCGGTAGCTTCGCTCGTTCTGATCCTACATTATGGGAAGATTAAAATTGGGGAAGGTGACAAAATACAGCCCCTAATTAGTCTAGTCATAATACTAAGTCTAAGCAGAAGCTGAAAGTAAATGGTTATTGATAAGCTCTCCAAACCCTATAGTCTCTTCAGTGCTGTAAGGACTATCATTACTTCTCTGATGCCCAAAGAAACGTGGTGCTCAGATACAAAAGTTGTCGCCGACACTGACCATATCCACCAGATCTTTACTCATCATCTTTTTTGAGAAGGGCGTCATGATGGCTAGTGGCTTTTCTTACTCTAAACCCAGAAATTTAACAGAATAACTGTAAGGAGGCCCCTTGCCCTTTTCTCTTTTCTTTCTAGAAAATGTCAAATGTTGTCATCTGGTTTCAATGAAAAAAAAATTGTGCCTTTCTGCTTTTAATAAGGAGACCAATAAGTGATTATCTTAAAAGACAATTGCTCATTTCAGACAATCTTGAATATAAATATCTGTCTTCAGAATTTTGCCCTTTAAGAGAAAAGTTATTTGTAAAAATGACATTTCTATAACTTTAAGAGGTTGAAGAATATAATTTTCCTTCTCTGATTTTCTATTAAAAGTCAGCCAAACCCACACCTAGATTCTGAATAGCAGTGATCTACTTAAACAGATCACTATTTCAACTTTTATGAGTCACTCTCCTTGATGGAAGGTTTATAGATTAGAACTTCTTAGCCACCTTGATTTCCATTACTAGAGAGAAAAAATACGGTTACAGCAACGTATTATTCCAAGATAACCAACTTGATTAGGTAAAATTTATAATTGGACTTGATTGGGCAACAAAATGCATTTGTCTTTAAGATTCACTGGTTCTCTAGGACTTATAACTGGAGAAAAGCTAAAGAGGAAAAGGAAGGAAAGAAACAAGGGAGGAAGGAAGGGAGGGAGGAAAGGATGGGAAGGGACAGGAGGAAGAAAAGGAAAGGGGAGAAGAAAGAAACCTTCTGCATTCAAGTAATACCTTCTCATAATACTTGACTTCATACTCCAAGATCACCCCATTGGGTCGATCTGGTTCCAGCCAAGCCAGGGCAACACTGTATCTTGTAACTTCTTTCGCCTGGACCAAAGCAATGGATGATGGTGCTATTGGGGAAAGACAAAATAGAAAGCAAAAGACATCTTCCTTTAGGAAAAAAAAAAATTTGGTGGTATCAGTTAATCGTTCCATTTACGTAGGTTGTCTTGTTTTTTCCCATCCCCTACTGCACACCTTTGTATGTTATGTACAAAAACAACATCATTATGGTTCTCTCCAATATCTTTTTTTGTATATGGTCTTAGGAACACAGTCTCTGAAGTAAAAGTCTGATAGGTTCACAGGCTTACAGTATCACCCGCCCAACACCTATAAACCAAAACCATTTCTCCTAAAAGGCTGTAGGCATAGGGAATGCTATTTACTTTTTGATTTTTTTGCAAGCTATGAAAGCTGTTGGAACATCTCCTTTTAAGCTCAGTAAAACTGCATCTCATCCTACCTCCAAAATATTGTAAATGTCCTCTTATTGGCCTTTAATTTTATACAAGACAATTTGCAACTCTTCCCAGAGTTCTATAGGGAATGCCAGAAGGCAAGCAATTTACATACTTTCCAAAATAAATAAAAGTACTTCTTAATTACAGCGAGAGCTTCCAGTTTGAAAACAACCATGCAAATAATGAACACAAGTAAAGCACTGATGGATTCTTTGGACATACATGGCATTTTGCAACTATTTTACGAGAGTTGAAACATTGCTTTTGCCTGATAAGTACCAAAACTTCTTCCTTCCACTGAGAGAGACACAAAAGCAGTCCTCTGCTGGATGTGTTACCAAGTTGAGAGAAAGAACATATCTGAGATTTATTAAACCAGGCTGCCTAAGGCTTTCTTCTCCACTGTGGTGGTCACATCTCCAGCCAGCTGTTATCAAGCTCTGCTTTGACTAACAATGGTACAAATGTGCCATCTCCAGGAAGAAGGGGAAGCATCCCTGAAACCTTATCTAGCAAAATTGGTCTGTTTTAGGACCAGAGATGAGGGGATCTTCCTAAATTGAACATATATTCTTGTTTGTTCCCTAATTGTGGAAACATGTGAAAACAAAGGTCACAAAGGGGCCAATGAGGAGCAAAACATAGCATTGGGTACCCCTCCTGCTCTTCCCCAAAATGCGTACCACTGCCAAACCCTAACTCGGAGGGAAAAAGGGAAAAAGTAATAAATGATCATTGAGCATGGAATGGGGCTAGTTTCAAACATGCTCGGCCATATCTGACAAGTATCCTGATGGCAAAGAAAGCCACCAGACACACCAGTCACACAGGGAATCTTCGCACTGAAGCTAATCCAGCAAGGAACAGCTACTGGAGGTGATTACTGACAGCCTGGCATCTCTTTATTGCATGTCTTATTGCACGCTCTCTCTCTCTCCCCACTACCTTCCCACTCCCACAGCTATTCCAGATTGGATTTGAGGCATAAACACAAGTGAAAGATATGGTGCATCCGCATGTCCTCCATCAAAGGCAACTCCAAGGTTAGTAATACCAAACTGGAGGAACAGAGCTGCTGCATGCAGCCCACATATGGAAGCCACCACACATCTGAAGAAAATGAAAAACGGAAGTGTGCTCATTAGCAGTGTTAAGGCTCCCCTTCCCCAACACGCGCGCGCGAACACACACACACACACACACATTTTCTCTCTTTACTGGTTGACACAGACCTACTGTTCAGCAAAATGCAGGAAGTGACTTTCTTAAATATAGAGGTAGCAAGGATGCTAAGAAGGCTGCTTGGCTGTGAAAAGCCATTTCACTCCAGGTAATAAATATATTGCCTAACAGCACTTTAGCATACACTCCATAAAAAGGGGCTCTTTAAACTCTGATATTCAGGATCAGGAAATGAAATAGAAAAGCGAGGCTGTTAGAAAGAAACTAGGAGGGGGGAAAATCATGAAGTTATAAAATGAACTTTCTCTGAGAAGTAGTCTGGGTCAGATCCTGATAACAGACAGACTCCTCAGGAAAGAACTGCCTGGCTGCCCGTGGGGTGCACTGATTAACTACGATGTTTTCTCTCTGGCTGGGTTACCACTAAATTGCTGCATGTGGGAAATGAATCTGATTTCCATTTTGGAAGTTGGCAGCAGTGTTCCTGTGCCATTCGAAGGGAATATGAGCTCAGCCGAAGTACTCAAAACATCTCATGCAGGACACTTAACAATACAATCCTATTAACTAAGAGTATTTCTAGCCCTACTTGGGAAATTCATCTGCACAAATGTGCAAATAAACCAAGAAGCATACTCTGACTCCACTGTTGTAAAAATGGAGGAAAATGAGATTCAGGAGAAAAGTAGAATAAACAGCTTTCATTCACCAAGAGTAGTATGCTGTGGGTGTGAAGTCGGAATTCCTTCGGAACAGATGTTTTTCCGAAGAGCACTTTTATCAGACCACAGTGACCAGAGCAATCCACACGCGAATGAGTTTGAGAAACACCTAAAGCATGTGAGAGCATTGCCGTGCAACCTGGCAGCCACCCCTCCCGCCAAGGAGAGCTTCTTTCCTTTTCTGGCAAAAAGGACACCAGATAGCAAACATCTAGGCTTTGCCACACTGCCACTTTGGAGAAGAGAGGCAACGTGGCCATCCTCCACGTTATAAGCCGCTTGTTGGGTTCTTCCCTCGCCTTCCCTACCCTGCTTCCAACGCAGCCTCGAGCTCCGCCCCCCACCCCACCCCCCCCCCACGGGAGCCATCACCCTACCCTGTTGCCTGCCTGTGGCTCGTTTCCCCAGTTGAGGCACTTGGCAATGGTATTTCTCAATCATTTCTCCTACCCCAGTGGTTCCCAAGTATTGGTCTTCTCATGCCACCCACACAATTGCTGCCACAGGCCTCTGCAACTTGTACTATGATTTAAGTAATGTTTTTCTTAAGCCAATACATTGTATTTACTTGAGTTACATTTAAAAAGAAACTTCCCATTCGGGGTATAAATGAAACCCTGTTATTACTTGCAAATTAATGGCAGGTAGCCATAAAAACGAAACTGATAGGAAAAGGAAACAATGCTATTAATGTTTGTTTGCCCCTCTTGCCCCTCTGTGTTTTGTCAAAAAGACAGTAGCCATCCTGGAGAAGCATGAAGGATAATCCTGACGCCAATCTGAGATTGGACCTTGGAATAATCAGAAGAACAGAGAGAACTGAGATGGAACCAACTTTCACCCAGGGCAATTCAGTAGTAAGTGACAATTCATCTGTGTCTTCCCTAAAATTGTCTCTGGTGCCACCACTGGCAGGTTTCTACACTTGGGTGAACACTGCCCGACCCTACTTGATTTACAAACGCTTTGGATCCTGAGACTCAATATCCAGGGCTTGTTATTTGCTAGCAGAATTAGAAGAGGAGATGACAGGCTAATAAAATAACAGAGTGGACACTAGTCTCAAGTATATGGTTCTATAGGAGCTTTGATCCATCAGTGCTTCATTCAAAAGAGGGCTTCTCATCTTAGTGGGAATTCTGGTCAACACAAAAAGACCAAGCAGAGAAGAGGCGCTGCTTGCCCATCAGTGCTCTGACTTACATTCGGAAACCTTGCAGAGATGGGGTTCTTCCTTAGCACAGATCATTCACTGAGCACCCACTTAATGCACAACAATGGAATAAGGCAAAGATGGAAAAGCAAACAAAGCTGAACCAAATACAATCCCTGGTATCAAATTAAGTACCATCTTATCCTTTAGCTTCTTCTTCCTTGAAAACAAAGATGTGGACATTTTTATAGAAGGCATTCTAGTATCAAGAAGAGACATTTTCTGCCAACCCTTTACTTAGCCAATTCCTCTCCTGGTGATGGGGGAAGGCAGAGGTGGGTGTCCTGTCATCATATTGTGTCTCTGGATCCACAATACACCGGCCGAAGAGTCAGAGAGGCCAGGAGGACTATGCGGGCTGATGCAAGTATCCTCACTAAAACAAAGAGATTTGAATCATAGACTACCCACCCACAGACTTCTTTCATAGGAGATCTGTTGGACTGAAGGTAAGTTTTGTGCCCTTGGACATAAGCAGGCATTCTTTAATGGCCAGAAATTGACATACCATGAGAGCTGGTCATGCTAGTTGACAGGAGTATGGCTGCAGAAAGATGACTGATGGATATAAAACTCACAAAGGCAAGAACTACTAGAGGGCAGCATTTAAAGAAAGGCTTGAAATTTAATTCAACTAAGACCTCAATTTTCAAATATTAGAAACAGAATTTCTAAAGACCAGTGACGTCCATTTTCCTGTCCTGAGATGCTGATGTCTGAGACCACCTTTTCCTATCACTTTAGAGAGGATTTTAGCAGTTTTTAACCTAAAACATGCCCCCATTTCCTATTCCTTTTACTTACAAACCATGTTGGCTCACCCGTTCACTCATTCAGCAAATGTCCTGTAAGCCATTTTAAGTGCTTGAGGAACTTAAAATCCAAAGTAGAGCTAAATAGGCATTATGTTTAAAATGCTACATAATTTGGCTGAATAAAGACAGTGATGGAGACAAGAAGTGAGCGTAGGGAAGAGTATACTGTGGATTGCAGGAAGAACCATGGAAGGGCTTGGGGGTACAGCTGGTAGACAATGGTCAAGATTTCCAGGGACAAACAGGGGCAGGAAAGGGCAAGGCTGGTTGAGCAGAAGTCCACTGCTGCAAATATGGGTGGGCTTTTTGGAGGTCACCACCACCTGGTGGGTGGTGGGCTCATCTAGCACCTGTGGAATGCAGTCAAGATGCAAATATATTTCATCCACATACTTACAGCATTCTTCACTTCACTAGTTTGGTGGGAAAAATTAATGAGTTTTAAAAGGGTTTGCGGTAAAATTCTGGTTTGGAAATTTTCCAGCTGCTATATCTTGGGCAAGTCACTCAAACTGTCTCCCATTCCTACAACACCTTCCTTCCAGATGCGGTCACATAAGTTATCATACTATACACTCCATCAGGGTACGGAGTCATCTGGTTCAGGTCTATATCCCCACTATTCAAGCTCATGTTTGGTACATAGTGGGTGCTCAATACATTTGCCAAGTGCATAAAATAGACCTAAAAAACTCTTTGCACACAGAAAACATTTTCTAAATATGAAGTAGCAGAAGTCAGTCATCCCCCCAAAACTTTTTATCTGCACCTGTTTTGGATGACCTTCCAAGGGTTTAGTTTTGCTATTTAGGTTAATTGTGACATTGACAATTAGGAGTGAAGCAATGGCAATTCTAAATGGAGTCTCTGTTTTCTAAGAGATAGGGGATGCTTCTAAACTTTTTTTGAATACACAGGCTGTAAAATGTCATTCAAATGTAAGTTAACATTAAAATGAGTTTTCACTGCACCTGTCATAGATGACATTTTGAGGGTCTGCTCTTTTGGTTGATGAAGGTGTTGACAATCAGTATTTCTCTCTATCTGGTGGGCATATGCAAACAGTTCTCCTGGCTTCCTAACCACTAAGGTGCTGTAGTGTTGAGATTTCTGCTCCCCACTCAAGTCATCAGCCTAAATACAGAAAGACCCCTGAGCAACCCCTTTATTTTATAAGACCAGAGTTATCTCCTAAGATACACCAGTGTACACAAACTCAGCCACTGCCCAGAGAAACCATTAGCTTCAGTATATATCGCTAATATCCCACCAAAAGGATGGCGTTGTTGAAGGGTCAAGGTAATGGACTAGAGCGCCCTCTGCAGTCAGGGTAAGGGCGGTGAGGTAAGCATGTGAACAGTCTTGTTTGTCTTTTCAAACACCCACTGGAAACAAGTAAAATGGTAATAAAACACCACTTCTTAAAGATCGAGCAAAAACCAAGGAGGTCATAAGGAAACATTCACAGAAGCTTGGAGCCTGAATAATCTGAGCTTTCTCCTAGAAAGCCAAGATAAATTCTCCTCTCTTCAAATAATTCTGTATTCAAAATCCCACATATCCCTGAGAAATTGAGAATGCTTTCCGAATAGAATCCCTATTTGCTACGTACCGATGGCTACATTTGGTTTGAGAGCAGGCCACAATGCGTCCAGAGGCACATATGGGTTTTACCTCGGTGTGTATTTTTTGATAAACAGAAACAGCACAGATAGGGGCTCTATCATGACTCTCTAACAGTGGTATGTTTCACAACGAAGAATTACAGGAGATGCTTTGATGTCAAACAGAGGTGGTTCCTTTTAAGAAAATGGTAAATTCCACTTTCTTTGGTTCAAAGCCCAGCAGTTCTCCTTGCTCCCCCACTGATGCAAGCGCTGCAATTTTCTTTTATTCACTTCCTCAATGACTTGCCATTAAACACCTACAAGTCATTTTACTGCAGCAGTCTGGTACTTGGGTCACCTAAATAGGATGAAGAGAAAAAGAGACATGGAAAAAAGAAAGGCAGGAAGGACTCACTACAAACCTTAACTTGTGGGCTAGAGAAGTGTTTCCTTGGGTCTAGCATCACAAGCGATGAATAATTTGAGGTGAGGAACAGAGGGAGTAAGACAGCAAATAAACAGATGCAATGAAGGATCTTCAGACTGTGGGCAAGGAAGAGTGAAAACAGCCCGTTACTGAAGTCAAGAAACTCAAGCAAGCCTTGGCTGTCACAAGCGCCCAATGCCCAGTGTTGGAGGGAAGATGACTTCTTAACCACTGCAAGGCTATGTTTCCCTCCACAGGATCTGAATTTAAAGAGATGATGTTTAACCAAGGGGTCTTTCACTGATAGGAAAACTAACCCATAGTTTATCCATATCTCTACTTAATGCAAATGGCATATTTAAATTTAATTTCTTGAAGCTTAAGGTGGTTTTGTTCCCTCTTTCTTTCTCATTTCAAGACTACAGCTCTGATTTGCTCTTTATCAAAGGTCTGCATTTTAAAATGTTGTTAAGCATCAAAATTAAATGCTTCAAAGCACTAATGATATCCTTGTGATTAAGGGTTTTGCCATTGCAGAGATGCTAAGAACTCTGGTGCTGATATTAATTGCTTTCTTCCACATCCCACCAAAGGGAGGGAAAGATTTATCCTCCACAATTGACACTACCTATGGTACCAAACACTCTGAGTACATTTTTCTTTACTGGCACCATGGCGGCATTTTATGGTACTTAACAGTGGACAAGGGCTTTCATGTACAAAGGTTCTTGTCTGTACTATGTTCAGTTGGCTGGGGTAGCTAGCCCTCTGCTATTTTTTGGGTAAAAATAGTTCAAAGACTCAACCCCATCCACCCTCCCTGGTTACACTGCCAGTGTTGTCAGGAATACAGCTGTGCACTCCACAACTTTTAGCTGCTCATCATTCATAAGCACATTTTTCTCACAGTCAAGCAGTGAAACAATTTTTAGAACAAACAAAAAGGTACAGAAACATCTGACTTCCAAATTTGATATAGATTTTCCTATTCAACAAAAGACACAGAACCAAACTCTCCATTTAAAACTGTTAGAAGACTGAATTAAATGGAGTTCATCGGTATTTAAATATGGAAATATTAATATTAATTAAACTTATACTTAAAATGTAGGAGGGAAGCATTTTTTCACCCATGAAGTGATTACCAAGGTCAGTACCTAAGAGTCTATTTTAAACAAATACTATAAAACAAAGCAGGGCACAGTAACACTTACAGAGGATTCAATAGACTCACACTGCCAGGGGTTTTCAGAATCTGATTTGGGGACACTAACAGTTCTTTAACTATGTGATCCAAGAGTAAGACTTTACCAAATGTTTAACTCAGACGCATACTTGACTTATTTTTCCAGAGAAATGGGGCAGATTATTTTAGACAAATCCTTTACAGACAGCCTTAACCACCTTCTAATTAATGGAATGAGATTCTGTTCTTAACCTTCATCTTAAATGTTTACATAAGGAAGATAAAGGTGTGGGAAATGTCCTCTGTGGCTAACTGCCCAAAGATGTGAGCTGCCCTTCCATAAATAACCATTTCTGGGATGGATCTGCACAGACAAGGACTACATTTCCCAGAACCCTTTACATGTAGAATGGTTCACGTAACCACTGAGCGAGAAATAATGTTCTATTGTGTCATCCTACTAACCAACATTTGGGGGTTACCACAGGTATTCATTCAGGTAAAGCAAAGCCATTCAGCAAAAAGGAGTCACTTTTATTTAAGAACTAACCAACATAAAGTGGAGTAGTCCTATGGCTTACAGAAAACTGAACTGCAGTTTAAAGCTGCGGAGTGGCTGTCGGGTCCCTGCTTGAAACCTCCAGCTCCTATGTGAACAGGAGACCGGTGGGTGCCAGCCCAAGGTCAGCCATCCTAGGAGCAGACTCTGCAACTTTGCAGAGACACTCCCATACACAGGTCCTTGAACAGTGAATGAATTCAGCACAGTCACAAATCCTGGGCTAAAAGATTCAACAGAGCTTGTCTTAATGTTAGATGGGTTCTCAAAGTGGCTTGGTTGAGTTTTCTTTTTAGAAAATAGTTAGTTTAGTCTTCACTAAATAGTTAAGAGCTGACACACTTGAAGACTTGAGCCTGTGAATCAGAGCGCAACAGAGAGGAGTGGGAGCAAAAAGATGCCGTCAGCCTCCTCTGCCAGGTTACTTTCACATACATGACATCATGTACTCTTTGCAATTCTCTGAAGGAGGTATAATTATCCCCTTTGATTTTAGATCTGGAAACTCAGGAAGGAAAAAGATACTGAATGATTTGACCAAAGCTATAAAATGAGATTTTAAACCCAAGTCTATCTGACTCAAAAGTATGGGATCCTTCTATTACATGTCTGAAAATACACATACACACAAACACACACACACACTGAACTAGCATCTATTGAGTAACTACGTGCCAAGCATTGTTTTAAATGTCTTGCCTGGATTAATTGATATAATCCTTCCAATAGCCCAAAAAGGCAGGTTCTATTAATATTCCCACTTTATAGGTTAGGAAAATAAGGTACACAGAGTTTGAAGAACATGCTGTAAGTTACAGCTTATAAGTGATGAATTAAAAAATCAAGTCCCAGAGCCCACATTTTCAAACCATGATCTATATACACCCTCTAGTCTCTTCCCATCTTTCACTGTTAAGAAAGTAGAGACTTGGAAGTAATGGCTTGGTCTCTCACAGCATGGCCAGGATCAGTAATAGGGCAAATCTTTGGTTACCTATATGTTAGGTACAGGGCTATCAATGTACATTCTTAGTTGCCAGAAATCCAGAGGTAAATTAGACATCTCCCTGTTCTTAGACAAAGCTTAAAGCTTTTGGTGATGAACACTTCATGTTAGAAGTACCAAGAGAGCTAAGAAGAGAATCATTTAAAATTGAACATTTCAATTAGGATAAAATAACAGCATTTGGAGCCAGGGAAGTGCTAGAGGGGCATACGTTCTGGAAGATTGGCAATGTTCTATTGTTTGACCTGGTTTATAGCCACACAGGTGTTTGCTTTGTGATAGTTCACTAATTATCCTTTGCACCTTGTCTACTTTTCCATATGTATATATATTTCACAAAAAGGTTAAAAAACCAGAACTGTTAAGTATTAAAGATGAACTATTAAAATTAATATTAGAAAGACCCATCCACAATTTTTAATTACCCTTCCGAGTAAAGATCTAAAGTTCTCATGAAAGATCTAAGTTTTTGCAAATTAGGGCTTTTATCTAACTCTTTAATCATTGTGTTTAGTACCTGAGCCATACAGCAATCCCTGATCTCTGTAGTGAAGAAAAAGACACTTCTTAAATGCCTGCTTTCCTTTTAAAAATAACTACTAGTTTGAATCAGCATCACTACATGTATAACCATACCATTAGTTGTCAAATTACTTTTTGTGGAATTAACTGTACAACTAGGTGAGTGACGGCTCAGCTTGGAGCCAAGCCTCGCTTTCCCCAGAATTAACTGGGAATGGCTGACAGGGCAGCCGACAGTCTCTGACGCACTTCAAGTGTGTTTTCTGTTTCGTCTGAGAGCTGCTTGTTTTACTTTCTAGTTGCTTACGAAGAAATTTGTTGGCAGGTTCTGACAAGGACAGCCCAACACTTGGCAACAGAAACATGGCAGGATCGGTGTGTATTTCCTGCTAAGTACGAATGCCTTTTTGAGGCAAACAGGAAAACAAGTCTTCCTACTGGAAGGCAATTTATAGGAATCTGCCTGAGAAAGACAACTGTTTTAAGATAAAATGAGCAAAGTTTGGGACAACAGAAAAATTAAATTCTCTTTTCTTGGAATGCCTTTAGAAAGATGAACCTTCTCATTAAGCCTCAGTAGATTAAAAAGTATCTATTATAAACTCTTAGTTTTAGAACCAAGTTAGAGATCCATGAGGCCTGGAAAAAGTTGAGACCCTCCTTGACTGACAGTGCTCTCCAAAATTAATCTGGAATATGGAGGATGGTGTAAAGGTAAGGTTCTTTTCTACTGAGCAGAAATAGAGCATGGAGAGCAGGAGAGGATTAGCTGCTGTGAATCAAGGTTTCTGTTGCCTTAGCTGTCAGCTCCACTGGAAGACTCAGGCATTCCCAGTCTAAAATAAAAGCTGTGCTGCGGGCTTCAGGTTCTCTTTGTTACTCAGACAGCTGCTAATCGTCCTGCTGTGCTGGGAACCAATGAGACAATGCTGTAACATTTAGCTTTCCGACATCTGAAGCATCTCGATCAGTTGCCAATTAAAGATGTATTAATCACAAAGACTCTTAAAAGTCAGGAAGATGGATACACCCAGTAAATGTCTGCTCTTGCCTTTTACTTTCCACACTCAGGTTTCTACATTTACAGGCAGAAATGCTTAAAAGCCTGCTCCAGAAACGGACCAATAAAAAGCCTTGTTCACTACTTTATATCAGATGCTTGCCGATTTCCTACCCCTGAAAAGCCTTTCAGAAAGAGGTAAGACATTGATCATTCTGCTAAAAGAGCCTGTCTGCTTCAATAAATAGACCCACTGTGGCTGTTGTCATCTTGACTTTTTAAGTGTGTTAACTAATTCAGGAGGGTGGCTTTGCCACTTGCTACACAGACATTCGCATCATCTGTGTAGTTTAAAAAAAGGCTGTTAGATAAGCCTAGGAAACTTCAGGGGGCAAATATTAGTAATACTATTACTACTAATCTCCATGTCAGGCCAAATCATCCTCAGGTCGTGACCTGGAGGGAGAGTGGACACATGGTACCTTATTCTGGATTCTGATACCTGGAACAGCATGAACAACTATGTTTTGGATGAAGCTTCGGAATTCCATGCTTTGAAATTTATGTTACTAAAAGGATCTCAAAGTTCATTTTACACATGGGTTTCCATTTCACAAGAACACTGAAGATAGCCTTATTAAACTTTCCAAAGAGTATCAACCATAGCACTTGACCTGATAATCAACCCCGAAACAAAGAAAACATTTTAAAAATTAAATGGGATAGCCTGACAGATATTATAGAGACCCAGAATCCAACTTCTCCCTTATATATAATTTTCACAGGCAGCTTCTAATCACTACAGCACAAAATGAAGAGAAAATAACTCCATTCTGAGTTATTGGAAATCTTTTGAGATCAAATTTCTATTTTCTATTCCTCAAGTTAATGGAACCTGTAAGAAGCAAGTATAATATTTGCTGGGTGCCAGGCTGGTGGCAGCTCAAGGGGCTGAAGTCCTTGGCTTTCAATGGAGTCTAAACATAACATGAATAACTCCTTCCCCATCACTGTCTCGGTGGTCCACCATCTCCCAAATTGAAAGACTAGCAAGTCAATTAGTGTCACTTATGATGCGAACACCTGTCGACTAAGATCTGGACTGGGACCAATTCCATTACCATAGACACTCAATTGGCCGCCAGATGGTCAGGCCTTAGACCACTTATGATGAAGTCCACATTCAAGGAGGTGACCTAAAGACAGAAAGGTCTAGAGTCCCATTAGTCATCTTCTGAGCCATCAAATTCCCCATCATATATACAATTGGAACAGGATACCTATTTTTCCTAATGGTCATTTAAAAAAAATACATGAGCTACTCAAAAAAAAAAAAGTCATGGTTAGTAGAAATTGAGGATATAAGCTCCTTAAATGGTAAACATTTGCACAAGCCATTGTCATTTTTTAATCTCTAAAACTACTTTTTGTGACTCAACTTTCTTTCTCTTATTTCATTTTGAAACACACAAGCAGAATAGAGGGAAAAAAATGGAAATGAAAAATATCTGACAATCAACTGGAGCATGAAATTATAGTCTACAGGTGATCACTGACAGGGAGAAACAGGCAGAGGAAACATTTCAATGCAATTTTGGTTGCAAATCTGTGTGTTCTATGTGACTTGGCTTAAAGAAAAATGGCTAAATGCTGAGAAGGGATGGCCATGGGTGATAAAGTAGAATGTACAATTAGGAAAAAAGAGAGAGAAACAGGAAAAGGGAAATACTGTGACTGTCCATCTTAGTCCCACTCTAGTTCACTGCATTGAAAGTCTGGGAAAGTTCTAAACATAGGAACAAAAATATTTAGAGGACAATATCCATAAACCACGGAATGCTGAGGAGGTGGTTTTTACTACCACCTAAGGAAGCCTTTGTTTTCATCACAGCCAAAACTTTCCTGTCCAGTTTCTAACTATGTAGACAGGCACAAAGAAGTGACTGGGGAAGTGGAGAGAAGAAGAAGGGATAGAGACCTTTTGAGTTAAATGACAACCAACACATTTTGAAAATGCTTCATATACAAATGGTCACCACGTGCTATGCTCTCAAAAAATGTGGCCACAAAATGATATTCTTGCAAACCCTCATACCTGAAACTGTATCTTTTTGGCAATTCTCATAAAAGTTATGATAGAGGTTAGGAAAGGGAGCATAATGTATGAGATGGGATTTTAAGCTGGGGAATTTGCAACCATAGAATTGTTTTGTGTTTTTTTTTTTTTTGACTATCAGCCAGAAACTAAACTGTATGTGCCAGATAGTTTAAACTCCTACAGGCATTGTAAGACTGAGCTGAAACAACTGAGCTATTAAATTTTAAAATGTTATTAGGGCCAATAGATGTCTCTAACCAGATATGTGTTTAAGAATGCAAGATGACTTTTCTAGTCATAAAGAATAACAAAGAATATATTATGAAAGCTTTAACTGTTTTAGGACTTGATTTTTTCCTTTATTTGTTTAACAACGAGGTTCACAGCGTCTCACTGGGGCCTCTCTTTAACACGACTTGCTGAAGTGTGAAATCCAGTATTGCTGGCTCCACCCAGAAGTCCATCTGTAAATACCAGAAGGACCTCATTAGAACAATATCTCACCAAGAAAGAGTCCCCCAGCATGGTCTCTAGACATTGGGGCACACTACGAGCAGCTTTATGATGGCATTTCGTGTGTGTTCTGGAATTGGAAGGGAGGAAGATGAGAAGAGAAAGAGAAAAGGCCACAATCCAATGAACACATACACTTAAGTTATACCACTGAAGGGTTCAACAATGAAATTTAAAGGCTTTTCATCTATCATTTGCCCACGCAACACTTTTTTTATATTACATAAAGACTCATCAAGTATACCACCAGCCTCTTAGAGCCACACCTGAATTAGTTGGCTACTTGGCATGGGTGTCTAAAGTAACGGCTGTGAACACGATTTACACTTTTTAAATTCTAGGACCACTCTTCTGGTTATAAGACTATCTTAATTTTCACAAGGCATTTATTTATAGTCTTTGCTCTCAGTGGAAAACAAAGCAACAGGAATCCCAATGACCTACTATAATGACAGTCCCACCCCTACTTTATAGGGGAAGAATGGAGATGAAGCTAACTCCAAGAATTCCCAAGCCTCCAAAACCATTCTCCTAGAAACAGAAAGCTTCCTAAAATCATGCTCTCCCCCTGAAGCGTCAGGATCAGGATCAGATTCAGTGGGTTTCAAAGCAAGCAAGGGCTCCACCAACAACTCTTAGGATTGTCTGCAATTTTCAAATGAAAAAAAAAAAAAGATTATCTTGGCGAGTGGAAGGAACACTTGATTATGCTTTCAGCTAGCTGCATATTCAAAATCCCTGGCCTGCTTACATGTGTGCATCTGACTTTGATAAAGGAACATGGAGGGAGCTCTGCTCTCCTCTATCTTCACACTTATTATGCTCAAAATACACACTTATTATGCTAACAGGAAAAAAGTGGGTTGATTCAGAAGACAGATTTACAGCCGGCAGTATGTTATCTAGACAACACCAACTCTCCAGGGAGCCACTGTGAGCTTGCCCCTTTCAGGGTTTGTCTAATGGGTGGATCTTACCCAGACTCGTTATACACAGTGGACCTGCTGGTGCCAAGTCCCTACACTTAGACCCACTGAGAAGTAAAAGCACATATTTAAGTCTTGTTGGTTTGCATATACCACCGACTAAAGGTCCTTAGATAAGTTTTTTTTTTATCTACCCACAGCCTTCTGAAAAGGGCTTTTTTCTTTTACAGTGAGTCCCAAACTACCTGAGAAATACATGCACCTAGATTAGCATTTGGAAGATGTCAGGCAAAAGGGAGTGGCCTGTGCTTGCTCTTCTTCCCTGTTCCCCCCCTTCCAAGAGTGATGGCAAAATCGAACAACTATTTCAAACCACTGTCATCTTATCCATAAGGTATTTTAGATAATGTTAGAGAAAGTAGCCCTTGTGCTTTGTCACAAAAAACAAAAGATGGTTCTGGATAGCCACAGCAGAGTTCCTTTAGGGAGGGCTCACCAATTTATCAGGAAAGACAAGGTCTGTTTCTTAAGCTACGTGTCTGTGTTGGCAGCCATTCTGCTGACTGTTCAGCCAGCTGCCACAGCACACAGGGTACCCGCCTTCACATGTGGGACCAAATCATTAGTGACATTTCCCAAAGAAAGCTACAGTGTTCATTAAGGAAGTGACCACACTGATGTCTGGCACCATCTCTCTTTTTCTGTTATTGCAGTTTGGGGACACCTGTGGAACCCTGTTGATTCTTCTGGCACAGGCAAAGGAGGAAAAAGTGTGTGTGTGTGTGTGTGTGTGTGTGTGTGTGTGTGTGTGTGGTCAGGGGCTAACAGTGCACACTGGAGGAAGACATTAAAAAAGAGGTATTTTTAGTACTGATGGCCGAGCTAAGGCTTTATCTTGACAGAGTAAAATGTAAGACCTACAAAAATCCTCAAAAGTCTTTACCTGAAGACACCATAGAGAATGCTCTCTCTTTATACAACCACATGACAACAGCACACCGAGGACGTGAGATCCAGAGCAGACTGGCTAGCGGGGTGACATGGACAGGCATTTCCATCAGTCCCTGTGGATTTCAGATCTCTCAGTGCAGGATTAGTCCTGCAGCCCGGCTCTTCATTTTCCTGGTGTTTAAAGGAAAAACCTCTTTAAAGACATCAGTGGGGTTTAATGGAAGCTTCGATAAAGTTCCTCTGAATCGTCTTATTGATGCTCAATTGCAAACTGGACTCTAGAGTCTCTTCTGGCTTCTCTGAGGAGCTACTAATTAATGTAGCCAGTTGGAGTGACAACGTGGCAATTTAGGAGCCCGTCTAAAACCTTCGCTAGTCCTGCACTGTTCATTTCTCATCTCAGTCAGGCACTTTTTTTTTTTTCAAACCTCTTGATGGCTTCTCCAGAGGGTGTACAGGTTGGTGCTCGGGTGTGAAGTAACAAAATCAACCCTGAGAAATGAAAAACGAATCCGAATTAGACTGTGAAGTGTTTTAGGGTGGGTGCTGGTGAATGGATTTGTCCTCTCACAAGTGAACGTGTCTGTGTATTTATGTAGAAGTGAAAGGAAAGGAGTCAGGAAAAAAGAATGTTCTCAGTCCTGAGTGTACAAAAAATAAAACTTTCATTTTCTTGAAGTGAAATAATCACATCTTCAACAACAACAACAACAAAAAAATGCAACTCAGTTTTTACTTATGTGCAAGAATTGCCACTAGGCTTTATAGATATACTATTTGCCTGTGTTGCTCACCGGACCTGGAGGCTGGGTCATTTAGCAAGCGCTTCTGGAAGGTATTTATTTTTGTCTCCTTACCAGGACTTGCAGCACCCACCCTGAATACAAATTCATGGTTCCTGGTGCCACACAGGTGAGTCTGTACCATTGTATAAACTAGTAGATACTAGTTTATTTGATTAATTATGATCATAATAAGTGAGTATGCTTAATAATCATAGAGGTGGTAACAATATTCTACAGACATGAAATTATTATATGTATAAAGTTAGCATCAAGAAGTGGTTCCCTCTTAAAAATAAGAAAGAAAAGAAAAGAAAAGAAACTGTACTGCACATTTTTAAAATGTTCATTTCCTAGGCATTATGAACTCAACCAGGAGCCCGTGGCTGCATCTGAGCTCTTAATGAGAAAACCACAGTCTGGCTTCCCTGAAGCCCACTGTGTGCTTGCTCAGATCTGTAACTACCCAGGCACAGAAAGGACTTTCCACCCAGCTTCCACTTCAGAGGTCTTAATGATTGCATACCAACGACTGGGGATGTGTAAACAGCTCAGCAAAATCCCTCAGTGGAATTGCTTCACGGCTTGTTTGAAGGGTTTTAAGAAGTGTCCTTGGAAAGACTTCTGACTTACAGATTTCACTAATTTCATCATGTGTTTTTCCTTTACATTTCTTAGGAGTAAGGAAAGCATAATATGATTTCCTTGAAATCAAAGGCCAACTAGAAATCATCTCACTGAGGAGACAATGCAAAAGAATAGCACACACGATTATCTAACAAGCAAATTGCTGCCAGTGTCCAGGAACCATACAACAGTGCTAAGGATGCACGTTTTCCAGAGAACGAGTACTGCCTCACCAGAGTTGTAAAGCACGTTTCGCATCCTACAGTTAACCTGAGTGTCACTGAGAAACGATTTGTGGCACAAGAAAGCAGGCATGTTTGAAATCCCAATTATTTTTGTAACATCTTGTTTACATAATCAAAACCTCTGAAAGAGAAGGTGCCCTGCCAACTATCAAAATTATTTCAAAAATGTAGGATTAACCTGTTAATCCACCCCATGCACTGCCAGAGCAGTTTGCAACAAACGACGCCAGCATTTTGACATCTTCACAACTCCCTTCTAACTAGTCCTCTTTCTTGATAGTAATCCCAGAGCAGGGATTGGGAATTTTTTTTTTTACACGAAGAACGGGACTGTTCACATGTTCGCTCTGCTGAAGCTGCTCCACTGTGCCGTTGTCCCACGAGAGCAGTCTCAGACAACACGTCAACCAGTGAGTGGGGCTTTGTTCCAACACAATTCCTTTATGGACACTGAATTTTGAATTTCGTGTAATTTCCAAATGTTGTAAAATATTCTTCTTTTGATTATTTTCAACTCTTTAGCTGTTGAGAAACCATTCCTATGGGTTGTACACCAGGTGGGGGATTAAGAGTTTGCCAACCCCTCTGCTCTAGGGCACTGGGAGAAGCGATATTTGTGCCTCAAAATATCAACAGAGCTTGCTTTTATCCCTTCCCCTTCAAGTTTACAGAAAAGCCTAGGTCCTGCACAACTCACTGGGGTTCAGTATTCCACTATCATTCTCAGAATCACCAGGAGTGTGCTTTCTGCTTGTTTGTTCCTTTTAGGCCTACTCCAGGGCTGTCACTCACACTTAACCATGGGCTAGAACCTGTCCAGTATGACCTTGCACTCCAGTGCCTTCTTATCAGGCCAAACTGGACTTCTGGAATCTCTCCCTTCTTCTTAATTCTTTCTCCTCAGGCATCATTACATAACTGTCCCCTTGCCCTGACAACCGCGTTCGCTGCAGTCTTAGTCAGAGGCAGAAGTGTACACACTGAAGCTACAGAAATTTGCATGGGGCCTTTTCAAAGCTCTGTTCTTCATTTGATAGCTGTACTTTTGTAGGACTTTTTTTTTTTTAATCACAACAAAACTGTCCAAGCTTCAGACCCCACAAAACCTGAGACCACCATGCCTGGAGCACATGACCTAACTCTGTGCTAAGATGTTTCCCTTTTGCTCACCATTTCCCTGAAGCTCTCCTCTTACTCTCAAGAAGACAGGTAGTAATTATACCCAGTGGGGATGAGAATTCCCACTGTTCTCCGTTATCCGACTCAAATATATAATGCATCTAATTAAAAGATGGCAGAGAAAGAGAGAATGGGAACTTACCAGTTGAGTAATAAAAGACAGTTTGCCTCCTGTACTTAGTTATTTTCTTTTCTCTTCTCGTTATTTTGGTTTTATTAAATTTATCACTACTAGAAAAACAGAGTTCACTGACTTTTTTACTGTAAATACATGTGTTAATCAACAAACAAGTATCGAGGATCTATTACGTCTTATGCAGTGGCATTACAGCAAGGGGCTTGCCCCTTTACTACTGGAGTAGTATTTTCTTGCAGTTTTCTTAACTGTCCATCCTAGAAAACAAGGCCGGTCTAACAAATAGCACCAGTTCACCTGACGGCAAAGCAAACTGGGATTCTTCCGAGAGACAACAAAGGACCTTGTATAATTGCCCACCTTCTGAGAAAGTCCTCTGAAAGCATCATGTTCTCATCACAGAGCAGTGGATCCAAGCGAAGACAGGCTGGCAGTGGAACCCTTAGCAGGTGTGCACTGCTGTGAATTCATGAAATCCGTGTTTCAAACATGTCACTAGAGCATTCTCAATCTCAACACTGTGGCTGTTTCAGCAAATATCATTCTTTGCTGTGGGGGGCAGTTCTGGGCATTAGGGGATGTTTTGCAGCATCCCTGGCTTTCACCCACTAGATGCAAAAGCACTCCCCCTCCTCCCAGTGGTGGCCTCCCAAATCATCTCCAGACATTGCCATGTGTTTGGAGAGGGGACATATGTGGACAACTACTCTAGAGGAATAGTTGGCTCACTGTTTTGACCTTCAAAGTAAATACCGTGGCAGGGTGGGAGTTTAGAGCGAGGGAGGGATGTAGGATTCAAATGCCTGCTGATAACTCTGCACAAGCATTTTTGGATTTTTTTCCCCTCTTGGAATTGCCTTTGGAGCTAGTTTTTGAACATCAAAAGGAAGTAAGTTCTTCTTCTTCATGACCATAGCTCATGGCTATATTCTTGAGATTGCAGAACTTTAGAATTGGAAAAGATCTTGGAGATTAGCATTTTCAAATAATCACGTCGTCCACCAAATATCTGAACTCCAAACTTGGAGTGTTAAAACAGGTCTTTGTCACGAGGGTGCTCTGGCTGTGCTGAACAGAAATTTCTAGATGTATTTCACTGCTAAGTATTTAGAACAGTATCATATGCACAATAAAAATGGAGAATGTTATCACTGACCCAGGTACAATTAGTAGAGAATACCACCCACAGGGGTTCATAATGATTTATAACAAACAAAATCACCTACAGTAGGCCCAGACCCGTAACTAGAAGACAGGTATGGAGTTTGGGGGTGCACAGTGAAAACGCACCCAATGATATGAAGATCTACTGTTGGCCACCATCACAGCAGCATTTTTAGCAGAAATATTCACAGTTCTGCTGCCCAGCCGGGAAAACCTTGTTTCATTTACACAGCATTTCTCTCTCCTAGTGACACATCCTGTATTCACTGGCCTGAGATGGTCCACTTAAATAAAAGTAAGCCGAAGGAAAGCATCTAGAAAACAAATCACCTAGCAATCTGCTTATTCATTTTTCATAAACATCAGAGCATCTCCTCCTAAATGAAAGGCTGAACTGTGGCTAGAGGAGAGAAGATGAAGGAAGGGAAATAAGTGTTTTTCAGGGGAATCTCACTGTTCCTTTCGGACTGTAATGTAGGAAAGTGGCTCAGGGAGAACTTGCATTTTCCTTGTCTGATGTTTTCCTACAGGTGACTTCAGCTAGAGCTCCCCACCCTCCCCCTCTTCCTACATCTACTTCATGCTTTTGGTTCAGGGTGGGGGAGCGGGGTGGGGGAGGGGGTAATGTCTCATGAGGAGAACTTGGGAGAAGGACTATGGTCTCAGCCCACTCATCCCCTCTCTCTCGTACCTGCCTATCTGCACAGAACACCTATTTGGGCAACCTTAGCAGTCCAGGCTTGACCCTTACAGGGAGCCTGCACTCAGTTCAGCCAGACTGTCTCTGGGAGACACTGGGCAAGTGTCACTACAGCCAGACCTTCTGGCCACAGATACAAAGCTCACATCCGTCCATCAGCAATAAAGCAGACATCCTGAGTCCCCTTTGTCTTGTCTCCAGTGTCAATTGGGTTTGAACTCAGGAGGGGAGGAAAAGGGTGTTAGTAGCCCTCTAAGACTGCAACAATAAGATCTGGGTTAGAATGGTTTAAATATCCATGTGAGAACACCGGCCCATTCACACCACGTTCCACAACAAAATGATCAAAGCCCAGTTAAACCTGCATCTCCATGCCCAGATTCTCAGAATCGGGTCTCACACATGGTGAGAATGTCAAGCCGAATACATGAATGCTATTAATTATCTAATAAGTTGAAAAGAAAGCAACTTTGTCTTTTCAGGAGCAGCTTTCAAGTGCTGGCCCTGATATTAGCTTGGGTGAGTCATTTCACCTTTATGGACCTGTTCAACGGTGAAATCTCAAGAGGTGGGGATGATAAAACCAGCAATCCTAGGAGGTTTTGGATTTGTCTGTCGGTGTTTTGAATACATTGCTGATGAGAGAAGGAACTGGTGAAATCAGTAAAAAGGGAGAGCCAGCCACAAACCTTCGTGGCTTTCGGGTGGTCTGCTAGCGTTCGTTTATTCTATGTATTCTCTATAGAGTGAGACAACATTGCCTACCGAAGTCCCTGAGGAATTTAATTTAATGGAATGAAAGAACTGCAATTAGAATATAACTGTGCTTATGTAAATATGCCCAGGGGAACTTTGGGAGGGTTTATGGTTGCTACATTCACTCAGAATTTTGCACGTTATTAATTTGCACTACTATGAAGACAGGGTTTGTTCATCAAAGATAAACTATCACAATGATTTTGAATTTGCAAGCTCCAAATCATGGTAGAATAATGAGCGAGTGTTGTGCATATACACAGCTCTCTCTGCTAGGTGAAAGCTTTCTGGCTGGCCACATAGGACATTTCCTTATTGAAATATTTGTTTTTAATTCTGAACAGCTTCCCAGCATTACCCTTCACAAAAATTAAAAGAGGGAGCTGGAATTTTGTCCTGTTCAGCAAGCCTCCGGCAGGACTGCTCGCCATAGCAGAGAAAACCTTACTATGTCAGAGAAATTCCCTTCTACCTCTCTCTTAGATCTGAAAGAATTATACCTATTTTTAATAAAACTTTTGACATTTTTCCTTCCCTCTCTCATAATATTTTTGTGCATTTTCTTCTTCTGGAGGAATTTTAGCCTGTCTTCTTCGGACTCCTTGCACCTTTTGGTCTGGTAGGAGTTGACATAATCCCTTGGCTTGAATCCTTAAACATCCAGACAGTCAGGGATGTCTCCACACAAAAATCTGTGGGAGCCAAGCCTGTCCTCAGCACGTCTCCCAGAGGCTATTCTCTGCCAAAGAGAATGACTTCACCATGTACAGCAGAGGCTCCAAAAGGTCCCTTCCCTGTTTTAATTCAGTTGAGGACACAGAGTAGTGATGGGCTGATAGCTGCAAGGTGAATGGGTTTGAACATAAGAGCACTGACTGGGTCATAAACCAGATTCTCCGGGGCTTACAATATCGGTCTGCACCTTTCGGGCTCCTTCTAATTCAGAGACACCAGCAGCACCAATGTGTTTCCCAGGATCTATGAGCAATATTTCCACTGCTTTCTTCCAAAAGAGAACTAATGAAAAGCTGGCAATCTTCACAGAGTAACCTGTGATGCCATTAAATTCTCCTAAATCATACCAGTTTTTGCAGAAAAATAAAACCAATTACCACTATCAGTGTTTATAACCTGAAAAGTGCAGAAACTAAAAGACAAAAGCATAGCCAGATGATCTGTTCACACCACATATTTTAAAAGACTGGCTGCATTTGTGTAATCGATGCTATCTTCCGGTAAGATCTGCCATTCCAGCTCTGGTTTCAAGTCCTCCCCCAAGTCTTAACTTTCTATTTATTCTACAGAGTTCAGAGGAAAGTGGAAAAATTATGGCTTTGGATTGGGACACTGGAATACTTCTCACTATGGGATCAATTAATACAGATATATTTTACTTAACTATTGAGTGCACTTACTGAAACATTCATTTAAGAGAAAGTGCAGTTAAGAGGTGACAGGACTGTTGGCAATTTATAATTCTTTTCCGGCGAAGTTTGGTGTTAAGAGCCTCACAAAAAGATAAACCACAGCCCTTTTTTCCTGCTCCCCTTCAACTCTTCAGAAATAAGTAACAGGAAACCGGCAATGAGAAACATGTGGCAGAAACCCAGAATGGAAAAGAAGCCCTAGGAGTGTGGCCACTTTTTCAGAGGAGGAAAGGAGACGAGCGGGTCAGGAGCTGCAACCTAGAAATCTAGGTTCTGATCTGCTCTCTGAAATACCTGATATTCAAGGTTTTGGAAAAGTTTTGCCATCCACTCAACAGAAACACTTCATGTACAGAAAATGTTTCCTAGTCATCTGGATCAGAGAGGAAAACAATACTGGAAATGGGGTGAATTCACTCTCCTCTCTCATTTGTCAATTACAGATTCTACCAAAGTTGCTGTAAAGCTAGTATGTGTTTTAAGAAAATTTTGTCAACCAAGCAATTGTGTATTAGTTAAAATCAATTGGTAATCCGAATTAATCTATTAAATGCTGATGTCCAACTATGCACCTTGTGATTAAAATGGCCAAGATGAATCTCTTAAAAAAAAACACCCAGCCTGGAGGGACCCCAGCTCACTAGACTGTCATCCTCCCTCAATCAGACCCTGTCTTAGTCTTCATTTAATCTCCACCTAGGATAAGGCATATACAGCTGGTGTCCAAAAAAATACTTGTTGAATGAAAAAGAAAAAGCATTCCTTTCTTCTAGGTACCTTTTGTATTATAACACAGCTCACAGGTTTATAATTCCATCCATGTGGTTCTACAGCAATTGCAGAATTTTAGTATCACTCATGGGTACCAACATATTAAGCCCCTTTTCTCTCTATATACATACATATTCAAACTGTACAATACAGTGGCTTGGATCCCTACCTGCTTGGTTGGTTGTCACGGTGACAGACACTGACTGGTCTGGGCTAGGGTTATACTTGGACACTCCATTCACGGCCCAGATTTCAAAGGTGTAATTAGTATGAGCCAGAAGGTCAGTGATGGAGACTTTGGTGGTCTTCAGGCCATTCTGCTGAGGGGTATAGTGGATCCCACTTCCACAGGGTCGGCACTTGCTGGAATCACCAGCTCCACATTTCTTGCATACCACATTGTAGGAAATGTCCTGGCGGCCACCTGTGTTCTGAGGACTGCTCCATTCCAAGTTCACCGAGGTCTCATTGACATTTGAAATCAAGTTGAGGGGAGCAGATGGTGGGCCTAGAGAAAGAGAAGACATATTATCACACCAAGAACTGAAATATCCTTTTGGAATCTCTCCGTTTATCTTATTCCCTGCAGCTAAGGGAAGGAAGGTGGGCCTGTTTGGCAAAGAAAGGAAAAAGCAAATCAAGCCAGAGAAAGAGATCTTCTAAGGGAACAATATGAAGGGAGGTTATACGTGTGAGGGTCAGTCTCATTCCTGTGCAAACAAGTGTTGCATCGACTGCCATTCTGAGACATGAAGTGATGCTACATCAAACAGACTCCAAGTCCAGACTTTCTCTATGCCAGTGGGAGCAAAATCTTGTAACTTATCTAGTCTCAATCTTATCATCTGAAAAACAGGTTACAGAAATGTGATTCTAGTCCCCAGGGCTGTCGTGGGACTCTGGTAAATTAACACTTATATAACACTTTTGAAGATAAATGATGATTCTTAAGTACAGCATGTCATCCATATGGAACAAAATTAACTGAATTGTATAGATAACACCTCTTCGGTCCAGCATGGAAGTTGAGGGTTAAGCTGTATATGAATAATTAGCAAGAACTAGTTTAACTTCATTGCAGAGATGTTAAAGATACAATCATTGAGAGATCTCAACTGAGGCAGAGATGGTACACAGGCTCCCAGGCCCCACATCTTGTCCTTCAACTAACCGGGGCTGCACCAGGTCCTTTTTAAGCATACTGATCCCCACTGCCATCAAAGAGCTTCTGAAATATGAATGGCGGTGGTGGCTGTTTAGAAACGGGACAAGTGGTCACAGACAACATAAATGGGTGGTTTAGAAATAGTAATGCAAAATTTAAGACAACAGAAGCATGATGAACCCTCTTGCTTCTTGCTATAAATTAGTCTTTATGTGCCAAGAAGGAGAATCAGAGTGGGAGAAGAGGGAGGGATTTTTCAGGTCTGACCCAGTTCTAAAGGTTTAAACGACACCTGGCACACTCCAATGGAAACTATTTATTCAATGAGACAGTTGCAAAAAGCCCTCTTGTTTCCTTTCCCTCTCCCGTTTTGTTCCTCCACAAAGAGTCAAAGTAAGTTTTAATGAAAATTTGTGGTTTCTTGCTCACTGTATCTACTCTACTTCTAATTTATTTGTAATGACTGTTTGGAGAGAAATTTGTTCCTGTTCCTCAGGAAAAGGAAGCTAACTGGAAGCCTGCATGAACTCAGAAGATACTTCATCTAGTCAAGCATAATGGAAGGTACTGTTCCAAAGCAGCCATTGAGAGAGAACTGGAAGAAGTAACCTATGAAGAGGGCATCTATGTTCAGTACTTATAACTTAGCTCGTGCTGATGAATGGCTACAGGATTTGGTGGGGTAACGCTAAGAAATTCACTCTCCTTTTCTCCTTATACAGCTTACTTGAAGACTATTTTATCAAAGTAAGCAGGTCCTCCCAATCTCCCCTTGAGATTAATTACCAACAATCTCTCTTAGTGGCAAGACTTGCTCCCCATTCTGTGACCCTTAAAGGAAAAACACGTAAAACGTGTGTTAAAAGGAAAGATTACCCCCACAGGAGTCCTCATAGAGAAAATACAAAAATGTCTTTATTGTTTAGACTTCAGATTTGTATCCATGATCCTTAGCACACTGACTGGAATACAATAAAGACAAGAAATTGGTTTTTGAATAACTGAATAGTTATTTTTAAATCACATAATCCTAGAGCTGAACAAGATGCTCAGGATGATCTGGTCCAACAACCTCATTTTAAAGATGAGGTAACTGAAGTCCAGAATGTGGTTCCCCTAACACTGAAAGTTCATGAAATCTAATTAGTGACTAGAATCTTACTGAAATTCAGAAGTACTAACTTCTCCTCTGGGATTATTTCCACTCCACCATGTGGCCCCATTCAAGGCATAATAACAACAAAATCAGTAGTTTCAGCCAAAATGTGAGAGGTAAAGTAGGAAAAGAGAGTGTGTATCTTCAATCCTGTTCACACTGTAGATGCGTGCCACCATGGCGAAATCCATTAGTAGTCTGCAGCTAAAGCAAACCACAGCTTGGTTTATAAAATGGGTCAGCCACTGGTTCTCATTTTGCTGTGACTTCCAGGGTTAAATCGGAGTGACTCTTATATCCATTAACCCCCTTGCCAAAGGTTCCTGGTCCACTTTCACATGGGAAAATGTGACACAATGAATCAAGCAGTTGAAGAAGCAAAATGTCAGTAATTAGTATGTAGGACGGGGCATGGCAGTGTCTAAACAGAAAAGAAATGGAGCAGAAAACTAAATGGTCACAGGACTCAGAGATATAACATGGCCGTGTGAAAATAAAACAGAAAGATGCTGCAGAATTTCAAAATGAAGGGCTGGCCCAAGAGCAAGCGGTAGCCTGGAACGGACTTCTTCCTTTGGGCAGTGATGCTTAGAGAAGGCCCTGGGGTAGACACTCAAGGGAAGACAGGACTAGGCAGGTTCAAGTTCAAGGCTGCCTCCATGAACAGTTTGGTCAATTGGTACTGCGTGTGTTTTACATTTTGTTGCCATTCAGTGTGATGTTACATGAGGTTAGAAATTGGACTATGACACAGTATTTGGGGAAGGAGTCATAGAAACATGCACCCAGTATGACTGTAATGTCGTCCTGCAAAGCCCTGGGAAAGGACGAAAGGACGCATGCTTATAAATTAAAATCATAATGGTGGTTATATGTGTTTGCAGGACTGTGGCTTTCTTTTTACTCTTAAGAGCCAAATAAAAGATAATAAATATGTCAAGGGTGTTTCCATTTCCAGGGATGGACAATCTCTTCCTCAGAAAAGAGTATTTTCCTCTCAAGATGTGAAAAGTACAAGCTTTAATATAACCAAAAGTCAATCTGGACCCGACAACCATGTTTAACAGAATCATCTTGGAACAACTGTCTGTAGAGATGGCTAGAAAAAAAAGAAAACAGCATTCTTAGTCATGAGCTCCTTCCACAAATACAAGGCATCCTGAAGGAAAAAAGCTTCACTCTTAGATTATCTTTTCTGTTTATGTAAGTAGTGTATTAGGATATTCAGGAATAATTTTCTGACAAGTGACTTCTTTTCTCTTTTGAAATATGTCCACCTCCAAGTTAGTCTCCAATTATAACATGAGATTTATAACAAAGTGGGATAACTGTACTGTTTGTTTTCATGTTCTAGTCTCCACATTAACATCCCATCTACCTAATACTTAACACTCTTGGGGAGCTTGTGGGTCACTGTGAATATTAGGGATTTACACTTTACAAAACTACCCATTTCTACCCTGAATATAGGAATGGCCAGCAATCCTGCCTATGTATTATTCCGTATCTCAGGTCTTTGTTTCTATTTCTTATTTTTGAACGTGCAGTGCGGTATTGCTATTCAGAGGCACATTGCATTATCTGTTTCTGTCACCGGTCTATGTATTTCTCAAGACAAGAATTGGTTCTTCATCATTTCCGTGTCTACCATGATTCCTGGTTCAAAGCAAGCTCAATAAATGTTTGGTAAGCCAATGAATGAGTAAATGACTGATGGAAAACTAACAATGTCCTCTAATGCATTTTAGCCCAACTACCTACAGTGTTACATTTCAAGTTGTGTGAATTCACACAAGCTTCTCAGAGCTAAAGCTGTCCCACTCAGCTTTTCACATACAGATTCATTAACATTGAACCCTGTGAAAGAGTATTTCAACTAACTGGTTTTAATTCAAGTTCCTCTTTATAGTTTAAAAGTATTTTGGAAAAGTAGGGGAGGCTATATATTATCACGTATTAGTAGTGACTTCTGTTGGGAGGGATTGTGGAATCATTCATTTATTCGACAAATATTTATTATTTGTCACCAGCCATAGATGATGAAAAAAATACAATTCTGATTCATTTTGTTGGTTTTCTAGATAGTTGAAGAAAGGGCAGGGAATCCAGGAGGAATGGGAGATTAAAGAAGCTAATAAACATGGATTCAATAAGTATGAGGGGGATATAAGAGTAAGAATGCCTCTCTCTCGTTTTTATAGCTCCATAACCAACCAGAAGGGCTGGGAATTTAAATTGTGAGCTCTATCAATTAAAATTAATTTGGGATTGGTTATTATTATGACTTTTCTTTCTCTGTCTTGATTTCCGTTAATGATTTATTCGAGCACGGAGTACGGAAAACTATCTCTGAAGACAGTTAATTTTAAAGTTTTCATAGGTGGCATTTTCCTTATTAGCCCTTATATAACTACAGTTTTCCTCTGCATTTTTATCAAAACTAACACATTTAAAAAATATATAAATTAAGTACTTAAGTATATGTAAGGGAAAATAAATGCCCCTTCTTCCCATTTTTGTTTTATCTGCAAAAGCCCCATGCGATCCACATATAAGCCTATGACTCTCTCTCCACCTCCAAGAATGGGGCTGGCATATTAAACTGTTTTAAATTTTTATCTTTAGAATGCCTTTTAATTTAAAACATAATTTAGTGGCATAAGTAATAGCTGTACTAGAATCAGAAGTCGAACGTAATCATCTTTAACCTATGAATCCTTTACAATTTTATTTGCCAAAACAGAGGCAGTTTAATATGACCTTGAGCCATAGTATGCAACTCCTGTGATGGAGAATTTGACGGTAACAATGCACTTTCCTCCCAGAAAGGTGCTCACAGGGATCCTCATGATTTTGCAAATGATTCTAGGTACTTCAAGCACACTGGAAACTAACTATGGAGCTCAGTCCAAGAACCCCTGACTTACACCCTTGTACAGCCCCGGGTAACAACTCTGTCTTCCAAAGTCCAAGTTATACTTACCTGCACTCACTAAGGAAGAAATAAAACACGTGAGATATTATGGCCTAGTTCTTGAGTGTATCATTGCTCTAAAAGAAATGGGCACTCTATTTCTTGCCGCTGTGGAGAAATTTAATGAACATCCATTCGCTTCAGTGGTGCGAAATACTTTCTGTATCACACAACAAGTACTGGTGAAAGGGTACAATGGGTACACCAAGGGTACAATTGGCTACAATGGGTAATTATTATTCTCTAGTGGGATGTCAACTTGCATTCAGTTGACAGGAGTCTGACAGTATGAAGTCCTAAAGAAACTGTAGCCAAATTACACAGCAGGAGCAAAAGACTATGATAAAATAAAAGATCATATCATGTTATAACGTAAAAGGAACCTCAATCTTCCTTGACCTATCACGTGCTCTCCTCTGGGAACAGATAAGCTTCCAGAAATGAACCACAAACTATCTAGAGAAATCAAGTGAACATGACGTTTGAGAGGGGCAATATTCCAAGTATAAAAGAAAATTCCACCTATCTGAGTTCTTCCCCACCACTGTATTAGACTGAAGTGTAATTCCTGGGTAGTTTAGAGAACATACTTGCTGGCTTATTCAGAATTTAAAATAGCCCCATTTAGGACAATTTGATGTTTACATATTCACATGAAATCTGTATAAGCCTTAATAAGGCCATTCAGAAAGGATCTGCCAATACTGGACCTCAAGTCATAAATGCCTCTAATGTGAAGGAGTAGTCTGGTTAAGAACCATTCCTGGAAAGTCTAGGTCAGGTTAATTGTAACCTATGTACCCCAACCCAAACTCAGAAGGCAACAAAATGCACTTTTCATCTTTATAGGAAGCAATTGGAATTTCAGCAAAAGATGGAAACCTGCTATGACAACTGCATTTAGAAGTGGATTCTGCCAAACAATTCAGATCTATGTGGATGCATGGTGTAAAATGTCATATAAACCTGAAATTTCCATTTCTTATAACAACTGGAATTAAAGTGCTAACAGACTTCAAGACCAAGGGGTTGAGTCCAGTTTAAAATTTATACATTGTTAACACAACTTCAAACATGCAACTCAAATATTTTAGACCTTGTTGCTCTGTCTGAAATTCTCTCTCCTGGCTCTTTCAACAGTTGCCTCCTTACCCTGGGTGGGGAAGAAGAGGCAGATGGGACTCACTTCAGACCTTACCTCCTCCTTCCTGGCTACTCCATGAAACACGAAATTCTCACCTTTCCTCCATTTATGTTGTTATTTTATCCTCTGTTTCTTCCTTCTGATGAAATTTTAAATCATCCTGTTGATTATTTATATTCCCATTAGAACAGAAGCTCCCTGAGACCAGGAATCTTTTTTCTAGTTTTTGAGAATATCCCCAGCCCAGAGAAGACATCAAGCATTTAGTAGATGCTCATTAAGTATCTGCTGAATAAATCTAATGAATGAATCACTCAACCCAACCAACCAGCTCACTCCTCAGAAGCATCACCACCATAGCAGCTATGTCCACCACAAACGTGGATCAAAACAAAAACAAAAACAAAAGGCCATTGCAATCTGAGAGTTGGGAAAAAATTCAAGTCTTCAACCAAGGCAAGGAGACAGTTGACAGGAAACCAAAGTAGCTGGGCTAATGTACAGACTGTTTTCCAGAGCATCAGACTTTTAATACTTAACTGGTCTTTAATCACCATTTTAAAATTCAATGCCTGAGCCATGAAATTAATTCTGGATGTGGAAAGAAACATGCTCCAAGAGCATGGGCAGAAATGTAACTCTTAAATGATCAATTTCTTTAAGCACTACTGTCACCCTACCAAAAATGCCAAGGCAACCAGCACAAGACATATCTTCTGAGGAAGAGGTATCACGGGTCTCAGACTCCATTTCATAAGGCTTCATTAATCATGGACAACTTCTGGACTGTCAATGATATTTCAGTGCCTTAGCTGTAAAACCCACAGCTCTTCGGAGAAGCCTTTGTTAATCTCTCTCCAGCTCAAAGACACGTTATAATGCAGAGTAAGCAGCTAGGGTGTGTAAATTTTGACTGAAATAAAGCCATGCTCTCCCCCCGGCCCCCACAGTGTGTATGTTGTCACCATTAATTGCTTTCTCTCAGCCCTTGCTTTCCTGGGTTAGTTTGCATAAACACTGCTGTTCACGACACCCCTTCTGAGATATATGAACAGCACACATAACCTTTTATCACAGCAGTTGATGCATTCAATGAACAGAGATAAGGCAGAACTGCCCGCTATTAAAAATCAGAACAATTTAATCCATCAATCACTTATTGCTGTCATGAGAAATTCCTGGTCATTTCCTGCTGAAATTTTGCCACCACCTGTTTTTCTGATCTATCCATCTTCCCACTCTTTTCTCCATGAAACTTTGTCTTTACTGCGTTAATTGGGTTCCGATTTCCTTATTTTAAGATGACTAGTGCATGGCTGAAGTACTTATAAAGCAAACTCAGTTACCCACGATGAAGTTATAATAGGAAAGACTGAGAAAAGTAATATATACTTTTTATAAATTATGAGTATTTTGCTTTAAAATAAGCTGTACATTAATTTACATTTCTTGCAAAGTGCTTTTTCATGCACTATCTTATTTAATTGCTGTAATAAAACCCGACAGAGAGGTATTTATTACCCACAACAATCTGATGACCAAAAATGGAGATAAGAAATGTGAACCAACTCACCCAAATTAGCACAGCCAGTATGTGCAAAGCTATGACCAGAAACCTTGGTTCCAAGGTTAACGTGACCCCCATCACAGAGACATAAACTATTGAAAGAAAAAAATGAGCCATAACTGAATTCCTTGTGGAACAAACTGGAACCTTCCCAACATTCTCAATTCACCCCAGTCACATGACTCCTGGCTTCCCTGTCCTCATGCTGAAGTTTGCTGGCATTAATGCCTGGATGGTGCTCTTATCATCTTAGAGGAGCTGTCCTCTCCATCTGGTCCTAACTTCCATACAAGAGGGTAATTAGAGTTTCTGTTAAAGGTTCTTTCCCTGGGTGGAAGGTCACAGGAAGGTAGGGGGCAATTGTATCAGTGCCACTGGACTCTTCTCTCAGTTCATCTTCTGTTGAGCTGCAGAGAGCATGTAGAACAAGAGTCAACTATGAGACGAAAACTAAAATGCCGATAGCAAAAAAGATATCCAGTTCTCACCCCAGGGGATCTCAGGAGAAATGTATAAATGACCCTGTTTCATAGAAGCATGCTGTGCACAGCCACTGTATGACTTCCATGAAAGGTGTCAAAAATGTTATCCAGAAATGACAGGGCTTGGTTGATAACAAGCCACTCTTAATTATTCATTGTGCTGGAAAAACTGCAGTAACTTGGCTAAATGGCACTGACAGATTATTCAAGTCTTTCACTTGGGCATGTATTAGTGTTCATCAAACCTATGCATTTTCCAATTGAATCCACATTGTATTATTAATCCTTATAAAATGTCCACACTGGACTGTTTATCCATATAAAATGGTAAGTTGGAGGGCAAAGAGGAGGCTAAAGTAACATTGTTTTAAAACAAATTAATTCAATGAAACAGTACCTGATCCTTATTAAAATCCTGAAGCTTTTAAAAATTTTACAAACCTGCAAACAGAAGTAATCAGGCTGGGGTCCATCTCCTGCCTACCATTAAGCATACTTGGTGATCTTTTTTTTCCCCTTTGGCTTCTTTGGGTAAAGAATCATGAACTTGGGCTCTCTGGAAGTATTTGTTCCTATTAGTAGTAAAGATGCTGAAAGGCAATCAGAAAGTAAGAGACGAGGATGTGGTTCACTCACTAGATGTCAGACCTTGAACTAATGGGATCTAACTGAAGCAGCCTAGAAATGGAATGGGTTGAAGGCTGCATCTGAATCATCCAAATGTCTTTGGTTGTTCTCACCAATTTGCACGCTTCACAGGACAGGAACATTCGTCAGCTTATCAACTGGCTAACAGGCAGCAGGACCGAAAGTTCTGAACTAAAAGCCATGTCATGTAATCTGGCAATGGGGGAGTTGATATCTCAATTTCAGTTTTTGGTCCTTTGACAAATGGAATGTGGTATAAAACTAGGCTTACACTGCAAATTTGGTAAGTGACATGAAATAACAAATTCCCCTGTAAATCTTGGATTCAAAAACTCATAAAAACGTGTTCACAAAAATGATTGATTGCATGGATGATGAAATGTGAAATGGTGAGAGGTCAACCAATGGATGGACCGAAAAACTTCCATTAACAAAACTTTGGGAATTTTTGGCCTTTGTTCTCACTATTCTACAAGTTGGTCTCTCACTAGTCCTAACTGCACTCTCATTGATCTATTTCTTTGGATGCCCTTCCCCCATCACTATACTACTAGGTACAGTTCTAAAGCCAAAGGAAATATGCTTCTGGGGGGAGTAGTTTACTTGAAACTGAAGGCTGCCTTTTATCCTATGGTTTATACATATCAAAGCCTCACATGAGATATCCCTCCCCAAATCCCTTAGCCAGACAGTTAAGCATCTAAATCTTTGGGATAGAGAACTGAACTGAACATCAGGGGTACTTTCAAGGGTTTGTTTGAAAATAGATGCGAGATTTCCAAAATTAAAAGCACTTAAAAAAAAAGAGTCTGTCTCTTCTTCTGACCTTGGAAACAAGTAAGGACAATGTTATTTTAATTTGCATTCAAATTTTAACAACACAGTCAGCACCACTGGGATCCACTGGGTTTCCACTGAAGATTGCTCATCATTTCATTATGGTTCATTATGTTGATAACTGTTAGAAAGCATTAGAAGTGAGGACTTTGAGTAATAGAACTGAAATGGTAATTTTAAAACAATACACTTTCTGGAGGAAATAGAGTGGCACACTAAATTCAATTAGGAAAAGCAGATGTAAAGAAAAAGCAAGTGATGTTCGCTGTTTAGAGCTAGGCTATTTCAATTTCTTGGTAACCTATACCTGCAGAAAAAGCTTTTTCAAATCAAGACCTTTCACCATAGATCTTGGTAAATTTGCCCTCATTAGCTCTGAGCTCCTCCAGTATAAACTGTCTTCAAAGCTTCAGTTTTGGATTATTTTAGGGCATGTTGAAGTATCAGTCACTCACTCTGTGTTTGGCACAGCTGACTGAATTATTCAAAGCCGTTTACTTGGAGATAGATTTGTGAAGGCTCTTCAAGTTGGCAATCTAAGATAATAATCTCTTATTTACCGAGTGCTCCCAATCACGAGGCTCTAATAAGTCTCATCAAACAAGTTGAATAAAGAGCACCCCAAGGCACAAGGACAGATTTCCAATTGAGAAATACAGAAAACCACTCTGGTAATGGTGCTCAGAAGTTAAGGTGGCAAAATAACAAATTAGCTATTTCTTCCTAGATACACAAAGCCAATTTACTTCTTCTATAAGGCATTTTTTTTTTCCTAGCACATTTTGAAACACAGTAAGGGGCTGGGAGTTACGTTAATGTAGTACTGGTTCAGTCTCTCAGTGCGGGAAAAGGAGACCTTTCTCACTACAGTCATTGAACAAGCAACCAAATGACCAAAGCGATCGGCCTGCAGCCGACTTTTCCCAACTCTGCTGACTGCTAGTCTGTATTCCTGACAACAGGGAAGGTAAGGGGAAGGTGAAAGAGAACTGGATGGAAAGGGACAGTTTTATGTTAATACAAATCACACTGAAATTCCTTCTAAGAATGATTCATGAAATCAAGATTTCTTCGACAGTTTAAATGGCATCCTTGTGTGTACAGAGGTCTTGGTGTCTGCCTTGCTGGCAATGTCACCAAAAACCCTGTTGACTTTCTTGACTGATCATGCATCTGAGGTGAATGCTGACTTTTCCACTCTTTGGCAGTAACCCAGGGGGACTCTGGAAGAGAATACATATGATAAGCAAAGCCCCATTGTGGGTGTACTTAATCATGCAACTCCAAAGTTGGATGGATCTGCTTCATCTAGGAGACAAGGAAACAAGTATTCAATTTCCACTAACGGAGAGTGTTCAGAACCTTTGAAATATCTTCCTAAAGTCACCACTTAGCTGAAGACTAACCCTAAAGTTACAGGCACAGAAGAGAAGGTCTCCAGTCTCCTGCCATCCACCAGCGAAACACTAAATCCTTAGTATCTAAAGGCAGTCTCCACACCAGCAACATCAGTGCCATCTGGGAACATGTTAGACATGCAGAATGTCAGGCCTGACCCTCCTACTGGTTCCTAGATACTTCCATGGGATTTCTGCACACATTAATGTTGAAGAAGCATTGTTCTCACTCCCTGTTCTAACAAGTATGGATTACTTTCTTGAAGATATTCATGTGATGTTTCCACTGAAATACTGCCTATTCCACAAGAAGCCATTGAGGACGACCGCATCAGAGGCTCCATCAAAAAAGATAATGCTTCTTCACCATTAAATTCTCCTAAGTTCACAAGCATTGTAGATGGTGTGAAGACTTGTCAGGTGCTTCCTTCTAAATCAGCCAGTGCTGCTCGTATTCACCTGGTCTCATTGTTCCCCAAGTGAACAAAAACCTGACTTTACAAGCCAGTGGAGCAGAGTCTCTCTTTGGCTAGAAGAGTCAGTCTCGATAGTGCGTTTCATTTCTTCATTAGTGTGCCGTCACAGTGAGCGATCACTAAATGCAGGGCCACGTGAGAACGCTGGGTTAAAGACGGCATAATGAACAAAGAAGGTGCCTGATTGCCATGGCTGTCAGCACAAGGGAATTGGGTTTGTCACCTGGCTTGACCAACTGGTAAGAACTGATTAGAGGCTGGAATCAGTTTGAAAGGATCCCTGATGTTTATGTTCCTTTCCTTCCTCCCACCTTGTCAAAAGACCCTGATAAAGCTGGGGGAGGGCTTTCTTCTGTGGGTTATTGGAACAAGAGGTTCTCTGAAAAGCTCCCACTGTCTTCTCTATTGAAATGTCTACCACAGAGCTACCCAACAGAACTTTCCGCAATGACAGAAATCTAGAGCAGTGCTATCCACTACGGTCACCCCTAGCCACAGGTGGCTGCTGAGCCCTTACTTGTGGCAAGCAAGCGTTAAATTAGAAACTGAATTTTAAACTTTATCTTAATAACCTTAAATTTAAATGGCTATGTGAACCTCCTGGCTACTGTAGACAGTGCAGGAAGGCAGAAATGTAGAGCGAGACCCACCAACTAAAATGGATTCTAATTCTGCTGTTCAACTTCCTGGTATACTTATTAGCAAAATATCCCCATCTCAAAGGAGGTCTTAAGAGTCTTACGTAGTTAATGTTTATTTATTTTTTTTAAAGAACTTAACAATTCAACTTGGTAGGGAAGTGGTCTCCATCTTGTTTGTACAGTTAGAATTACAGGGGCACTTCTGAAAATACTGATGCTTGAGCCCTATATGCACAGCTTCTGGAGAGCTATGCAGTTCACTGGGCAATTTAACGGTGGAGTCCCGTGGGGGAAACAAGCATGGAGAGGCAATGTGATGCACTGGCAATCTGCTATGGAGGTGGTTTTGTAGAGGAAGCAACCAGCCTGGGATAAAAGATTTCTTAGATTCCTACTATGCGCCAGACCTTTATAAATATTTTCTTATTTAATTTTCAAATAACCCAACAGGTAGATAGTGAGAATCCCGTTTTACAGATGAGTAAATTTGGGGTGTTAACATCAGCACTGTGCTTCCTCTTACCACGAGTCAGAGGGCTGCAGGAAACATCAGAATCAAGCAAAAATCTGGAGTTAGTAAAGTATAGGAGTTCCAAGGAGATGGGCCAGGTGAAAAAAGGACCACATATTGCTTTGGTATTTTCAAGGACCTTTTATCAATGACACAAAAAGCCACCATTTTTTCTCTCTTACACTGTTGAAAGCAATCTCCAAGAAGTGTGAAGTTACTTTAGTTTTTAAACTTTTGGGTCCACTCATATGCTAAAATCAGCATTTTCTTTCTTTCATTTGCATGATCACAATAAAGCTAACAATTTATCCCTACAGGAACACAAATTCCAAGGACTCAGCTACCACATTTACACATATGGCAAATGTTCCAGTAACTCAATCGTGCCCACAACCTTTGGGGTTCCCCAAACTCCCCAGTAGGAAGCTGCAGTCGGTCATTAAGTGACTGGCCCCTGGTTCCCTAGAATGCTAGACAACAGATCAGAATCATGAGACTGGGAGAAAGAGCCCTCTTGATATCAAAGACAAATTTTGTGAAAGTCATGACACAGTCAAGTCCCAACCTAGATAAGACTTTTATCTATATGGAAAGTAGGTGGTGGATTGCATGATGCAAACTGGGGGCTATTATCACACTGCCAGCCCATCATGTTTGCCTTTAAGTTTGCTACTGTGCCCTAAATTCCCACAATTAGAGAATTGGTGGTAATGGGTGTGGCTAGGAGGAGCGTTTATTATTAAACTAATCACACACAATAGAACATAGGACATGAATATTTAGTTTGGAAAAGAAAATATCTGGGACTTGAGCAGGTCAAACATCCATGGCCATTCAGAGAAACTACTTAATCTGGGGAAGGAACAGAAGAAGACAAGGAAATCTTTGCCCGTTTACACTTAGATACCTAAGTATGCACCTAGTATGATGGCCTTAGTATGCTCCTTCCCTCCAGAAGCATGTGCTTGACCTGGGGCAGTGGGCCAGACAGGCTTCCAGTAAACAGAAAGTATGGGAATCTTCTAGCTGTGCAGCTCTATCACCTTGGAGGGGTGGAGTTTGGGGCATATTCCTTACCACCTCTATGCTGGCAGTTACTTTGTCTATAAAGTGAAGATAATGCCTATCTTAAAGATTTGTTATAATATGAGCCCTGGGATAAGGTTTATTGAAAGTGCCTACACGTTACCTGGGTACAATTATAAATTACAAAATGGTTGTCATTGTTATCATTATCATCCATATTATTATTATTATTATCATCTCTGGTTAGGAAAGAAACTCTGGAGGGTATGGCAATTTCAGTACAAATTTAGGATGGACCCAAAATCCCTCTCCCCACTCCTTTCTAAAGTGGTACTTGGCTGGGCCAGACAACAGCTGCACAGCTGGCCTAACTGCCCCCAAACCAGAGACTACTTCTATTTGCAGTGATGTGGGCTCCAGGCTGGCCAAGACGGCATTTGTAGTTGTTAAGGAACAAAACGATAAGAGCTGTAATGACAGTGACACCAGAAATATATTGAGTAACATCACTTCATGCATCGTACATGGTATGCAAACATGAAGGGTGGATTACCGACCAGCATGGGGGAGATGCTAGTGTCCCTCCATTCCACAGATGAGGAGACTGAGGCTGAAGAGGGTGAACAGCCCCTCCGCCACCAAATGGAGGGCTGCGGGGAGCCTCTGTGCCTGGCCACGAGGCTCTGTCCCCTGCACACAGGCTCACCCAGGGGAAACACATGGTGGATACCCGCGACCACTCCTGCTCTGGTCAAGGTCACAGCCACTGCAGGGTCTGTGAAGCCCAGTGAACATGAAAGAAATGGGAGCACCCAGGAGCCCTGCCCAGATAAAGTGTGAGAAATCTTTTCTCTAAGCCTCCGCATACCAAGGGCCAACCCCATCCACTCATTAACTCAGTCTATCATTAAACAAGCGTTTATTAAGATCCAGACCTACATGTCATGAATACAAAGCTATGAGTAAAGAAGAAGGGTAATGACGACACCAGCCACGACATTAGAGCAGCAGAGCAGCCGCGTGCCCGCAGGTGACCCAGCCTCAGATCCTGCCCTCGACCCGTTTCCCCGCAGCTGCCAAGCTTCCCCAGAAGTCCTCAACGAACAGGGAAGCCATTTATAAATGCCAATCTCAGCTCACATTACACTGTCAAGACAACCCCTGAATTGCTCAATCTTTGCTCTACCAAGTAGTCTGTTGGCAGCTGGGCATTTTGAAGGCAACTAGAACAGTGCGAAAGATCCTTTATGTTCACAAGCGTTTCCCCGGCTATGATTAAAAAAGGTGCATGTCTGATTTCATCTGCCCCCTGCCTGGTCACCCTAGGAGAAGCCCTGATGGTGTCCCGCTAGGTGGCAGTGAAAGCTGTCAGCTTCGCGGGGACGTGAGGCAAGCAAACGACTCACGGGTGCAGGGCATCGAGGCGGCATCACCATCGGCTCTGAAAAAGCCACGGTCACAGGTGCACGACGTGGCTCCTTCCCAGACAGAGTAGCTGTGGGGTGGGCACTTGGCACAAGTCGCATCCGCGGAGAGGGCCTTGTAATACCCAATTCTGCAGGCTAAAGGAAAGAAGAAGAAAAAACAATATAAGTCACCACTAATAGAACAAAGCAGGATGTCACCTCTTTGATTCAGAAGAAGAGAGACATTTTGGCTCATCTCTAGTGATCATCTATCTGGCTTGGGGTAGGTAAAGTAACCAAAAACATGAATTGGTTACAGCCACTCTTTAACGGTCAGTAACATTCCTGGTCAGGCCGCAAGAAGTGCTAGGGAAGAAAATGTCCTAAAACAGATGGTAATAATTAGATCACAACTAAAGTTTAGCAAGTGCACCCCCAGTGCCAGGTATCCTGCTTACATGCATGATGGTGTTTAATCCTACTGCACCCCTTTTCCATAAGCACTAGTATTAGCCTTACCTTAGAAATGATAAATACCAGCTTTGAGCAGTAAACTGTCAGTACCAGACCACGCATGATATCTATGTAAGGGACCAGCTTTGACATTAAGTGTTCTGCCCCTAAAGCCTGTACTCTCGGCCACATGCTATGGAATCTGAGCACATGGTCTTGAACCAGCCCACTGGAATTGAATCCAAGAGCTTAGAAAAAAATTGGTTGGGGATTATTTCTGAATTACTTCTACAAAATGAAAGAACAACAAAGCAACCCTGCATATGAGAAAAGGCTTGGTAAGATGCTGGTCATAATTTCAGAGGTAATAATTTAAACTATCAACTGTAGACTCTGTAATATAATATGCTATGAATTTTTTAAAGATCAGCAGATATTTTATATTTATTTTTTATTAATAAAACCTTTCTGTTTATCTATTTTCAACATCCCCTATACCCTCATCCTCCCTCCACACATATACCCCAAGTGGCTGGTACAGACAACACGGGTCATGCAGTTCTTTATGCACCTGACACCCTTTCCATGATTTCATCTTTACAAACATCACAGTGACACCAAGGATTGCTTATACTAATGTGGAAAAACTCAATAATTCTGTGAAACCTCCCAGTAAAAAATAACTAATAGGGCCTTGCTCCTCCTTTTTCCTTCCCTGTGCCATCCACGATCACCTCCCAAATCTGTCTCAACCCGAAATAAAAATTGACCAACACCATCAGTGTTAAACCCACAGTGAAATAAACAAAGGTATCAAAAATAGTTATTTCATTAAACCAGAGGTTTAAATAAAGTGACAGTTTCCCACAATCTTTCCAGTATGACTCACTCTCAATTCTCTCCATGTATCATGTCCTTAGGATGTTTCTATAACTAGCAAAGACACCAGCTGGAAGAAAGACCCATCAGGCATTTTCTGTTAGCCTGACCACCAAGAGACCAACCACGCCAGCAATCCAGCCAATTTTACTCCGAGGAGCTGATTAGAAGAGATCCACAATACTGCTCAATTCTCAGAGGAGATAATGGCCACATCCCCTCGTCTTGCTACTCATTCATCAAGCATCTGTATGGCTTCCAGCTGAAGTCTGTTCCTCCCTCTTATACATCCTGTTGGTATTTTCTTAATCATGTTCTAGTAATGGCAAGCGGAAAGGGAGTTTAGCAGAAGCTTCAGAAAGGCACAGTTATTTCACCAGTATTAACTAAAGTTGTTTACGGAATTTCCTTTAACGAGCCAAAACTTTATGATGTGTGGAGCACCGACAATAAAAGTGCTGGGAGATCAATCTCTCCCTTATTTGCTTTTGTCTTTCACTGGACCGGAGCATCTTGGAAAAACAAGCTGCTCTGATGACTGAGATTTATGGGTCTCAAGTTTATACATGTCATGTAATTAGATAAGGTTCAACATGCAAGGTGCTTTTTGGTCATGCTTAAGATGGCCCTAGGGTTTCGATTAAAATCAGAAACCCAGCTTTGGCAGGAAAAAGCACAGAAGGTCGAGCTTGTCCTTCTCACATCAAACACAATGAGCCCCTGAACTCAGACACAAACCCACTGGGTTCCATCTGTCACTCAGTCACAGCTGACAAAGGCAACTTGTGGAAACCTGGATACTCAGTGCTGGGACTGCCCAAGAAGACATAAACTACTTATTTGTTTTTTTCACCTCTGGATGGGGAGGAAAACTCTCCATGTCCCTGACTGACCCTTGTGCACCTCCATTTTATCAGGCATCACCAAAATCCAGAAACTCACAATGGGAGTGGAAGACTGACAACAAAAATTGACCTATGACTCATTCACTGCAATGTGAGAACAGCATGTTCAAATGCTCTTAGGAAAAAAGGGAGGGGGGACATAGCTATTTACTCAACTTCTATTCTGTTTAAGACTACTCCCAGTTGAAAAGTTAAATTCATAGTTCACAAAAGATAAATTGGAGAATGTCTAGAATTTCTTAAAGTTCAAAAATTAGCTGTATAGATACATACACACACACATATGTATATATGTTAATTTAAAGGAACAAAATCAATTTGCAACTTTATATTCCCTTTCCTTGAAGCTGTTATGACGTGTTACCAAGAATAAGTGTATGTGAATTCATTTGGGGTACAGGGTTTTATACCTAATTGGAAAATTGAAGGTCACTTTAAACACACTATTTCTACTCTTTTCCTCTTGCTTTTGGAAGCACAAGCACAACATGCAAAATTGTCATTGTGCTATTCTCAGTAACCCTTGCTACCCTTAACACATTCCCCTGTCTTCAACTACATTAAGACCGTATTAATATTTCAGGATTCTTAGAAAGGATCTCTCAAAATATAGTAGTGGGTTTTCATGCACAGCCATTTTGCTGCCTACATTCAAATTGACCTGTTACATTGATAGTTCAGTGCATTTCTTGGCTCTGCGTGATTCACAGCCTCCCAACATTTGATGCATGAATGTGTAAGTACACCCCATATTTATTCACCCCTTTATTTGCATCTTAAATTTTCAGTACATCTTTCATTCTAAACAAAATCCCCACAGAAGGTGTATCTTGAATAGCAGGCATTAGCACACATTAAGATTTTCCATTGTACTTTTTTAGGTGAGTATCGTTACACTGTATTTTTGAATAGTAATGACTTGATTAAGTATAGGGACCAAAGGCAGGCTACTGCAAAATGTCCCTTTGTAGGGCGTAGATCTGTCAAGAGCTGAAAACAGTCAAGGTCCATAGGCCTCAAAGAGTCACTTGGACCTCCACCTCCTCCTCTCCCATCACCAACTGCACAGAAAGGATTTACATGGAGGAACTCCTCCAGGAGCAGAGCCATCACCATAGATAACCACATTATAACAGGAACTAGGGGTGGTAGACTGGGAGGGAAGGGGAAAATTCCTGTGTTCCATCAAATGTTTATGTACCAGAAATTTTCTTTCATAGCCCTGTGAATTGCTTCCCCTTTCCTCTGAAGTCTCAGCCCCCTACCTACTTCTCCTTAGTTCAAAATGCCATATATACACCTCAGTGCCCTTGACTGTCTTTAGAATCTATGTCTATGGATTCCCAATATACATGTAATTACACTTTTTCTCTTCTCCTGTTAATCTCTCTCATGTTAATTTGACTCTTAAACCAGCTCGAGAGGTAGAAGAAATTTTTTCCTTCCCAAAGACAGTGAAATTGCCCACCCAAGAGATACCTTCCTTCTGTCCTCTTGCTGGTGAACATGGAGCATAGTGTGGAGTACCTTGCTTGGACGTTCAAATATGCTATTGTGGGAATATTAGTTCACACGTACAATGTTAACTTTGAATTAATTTCCTTTAGCTGTGCCTTAATTAGTTCTTCCTGCTAACTTTAAATAAAAGAAGAAGATAAATGAGGACGAGGAGGAGGAAGAAAAACTCTTCTTTTACTGGCTCACCTGCTACTAAAACAAGGCTGCATGTTAGGGTAGTCTTCTGTAGAAGTTTCTTTGTGGAATATTCAAACATAATTACCTTTAGTTAAAAACAAAAACAAAACTGTTTTTAAGGTGGTGTAGTATCTTCAGGATTTCTTGATGCTTAGATGATTTACATGAGGTATAACGCCCAATTTAAGGAACTAATTAAGCCTACTCTTAAAAAATGTTGCATATAGATATTATGGTCATTTTTCTCCTTTTTGGAGAAATACAGAAAGATTGATAATATCTGACTGTCTTTTAAATTCATTTTTAAACTAATCTGATGGATCAAAATGCTAATAATAGAGCAACTATGATGACATATCAAGCATTCACTGCATGTTCATGATGTTTACAGGCAGTTTCACTTAAGCTTCCCCAGAATCCTGTGAGCTTGAGCCTTCATCACTAGGCCCACTTTGCAAAGGAAGGAACTGGGAGATCTAAGTGCTTTGCCCATGGTTACACAGTTAAGTCAGTATCTAGCTCTAACACGTTCTTCTAAGTTTTTATGTAGTTTGGTAGGGTTAAGACTGACCTGCACTAACATGTTGAGATAACTGAGTAATGGAGAACTGGGGGTGGTCTCAACTCCCATCTGTCTCCCCAGCCCATCGTGGTGTTGCTTCATCAGCCACCCCTTGCTATTTGCACCCCACTTTCCAGTTCAAGGCCCCCCAGGGCCACAATGTTCGACTACGCACCATAGGTGGCTAGTGACCATTTGAAATGTGGCTTGTCTGAATTGAAACAGACTATTAAGTGTAAAATACACACTGGATTTCAAAGACTAAGTACCCCGAAAAGGGAAGTATCTCAATAATTTTTATATCAGTTACATACCCCATTAGAGAGTTAAAAAAGTTTATCATTAAATTTAATTTCACCTTTTAGAGTTCACCTTTTTTAATGTGGCTACTAAAAAACTGAGAGTATCTATGTGGCTTGTGTTTTATTTTGATTGCACAGTGCTATGCCAGAGCCTAGAGTATTAAGTCTCCAAGTCTCCCCTGTGCTTTGTGTGCGGGTATGCAGGCTCTCTTGCAAATGCTGAGTGCTCAAAGTGGTGGAGGATATGTCACAATCACCCTACACCTTCATTCAAAGCTTCTCTGATTCACTTCTATTTAAGTACTGCTCTGAGTCAACTAGTTATTTGAAAAACCTAATTTGGGCTAAAGTACTAACAGATAGGCCCTAATGGGTTAAAAATTACCTTCCCCGGTAACAAATTTGCATTTTAATACAGGACATTTCAGAGAAGGTCAGAGATGGAATTCCAGCAGTGACTCTGTTGGGGGAATTTGAAACTTTTATGCAAACTGGTCTCCAGAGAACATCAGGCTCTTGGGGGGGTGGGGGGGGCTTTTAGGTCCTTCCAACCTCATCATACGGGGGAGGTAATAGGCACATACTTCCGAACAGATTCCACAGGGCACTCTGTAATATTCAGTATGCTTAGGAATCTGCTTTGGAAATATCAAAGTCACTCAAGGGCTAATATCCAATTAGGTCTCTGATTAATTCTTCACTTGCTAGATTGTGTACCTATGAATGATTTTTAAAAAACTGATGAGAAAGGAATACAAAGAAGGTTCCGTAAAACTGTATTAAGCCCCAGTCATCTTTGGGGAAGCTGTGAACATGAACAGATGCCCCATAATACAGACATTAGGATTAGTTTTAAAACTTTATATTCTTTTAAGGTTTTTCTTTCCTGGGAATACTGAAATTGTTTTCAACTATGAAATAAAATAATTGCACTGATTTTTGGTTTCTGAGGCAGTAAGATCATGGAATGACTAAAATAGTGGTAGAAATGCTTTCCATTTATGACTCAGCGGACAGAGGCTGCCCTAACCTTACGCAGGTGGGTTTACTCCCAACCCAACTCAGGGATGTATACAGACAGAAAATGCTTAAGAGCTTTGAGAGATATAACAGGTCTCTTAGGTCCTCTTACTGTGGCCTAAGCTCCAATTTGGGAGATCAGTTGGCTTAAGAGCCATCAGGGCGAAGATGATCAGCAAGGATGCCAAGCTTCTATTCTCGGTGGCAGTCATTCTCAGATGTTAACATGCAACTGAATGGCTGTAGGACTTGTTAAACTGCCAACTGCTGGGCTCCAGTCCAAGTTTATGATTGTCTGGTGGGGCCTGAGAATTTGCATTTTTACAAATTCCCAGGTTGATGACAATGCTGTTGGTCCAGGCACCAAGGCTTCGAGGACCACTGCCCAATAGCAAGCAGACCCATCTTTAAGTAAAAATGTCAAAGTTCAGTTAATCTTAAATTAGGTAAAACCATCTCATCTTTTTCCAATCCCCAAATGGTATAGGGAATTAAACTGAGCCTATTTATTATCAGGGAAGAGTAATTGGTGTTGGAGTTGGGAGAAGGTAGGCTAGAAATGACTTCCTTATAAAATTTAAATTATTCTTCAAACCAATAGAATTGCACTTTGTAATAACCACCAACATTATAAAACAAACCCTGTCGTAGAACATTCTTACAAAAATGGATTACTTCAGAAGAAAAAGGAAGAGACTAAACACATGACATTCTGTTACGCTAACATTTACGTTGCTAAGTCCAAAGGTAACTTACTAAACTAGCATTGTCTCAAATAAGCAGTTGTCCTCTGCTATCAATACTATGAACTGATGTCACTGTTGTCTTTTGATACCATGCTTGACAACTATTAAATGTCACATTTAATTCTTGTTTATTTGATTTGAGAATACTTTTCTGGATCGTAAGTTCAGGATGGTAAAACAGGTTTTTCTAAAAATTATTAAACCGTGAAGTAATTATTTGGGGATGTTGGATGCACTCTGGAGAAAATATTTTGCAAAACACAGTGTAAAATGAGAAAATCAAGTTTATCCATTTTATGCCAAGGTGTACTTCCTCTAATAAACAATACATAAAAGATGTACAGACTTTTTTAGAGGGCTCTGACCTGCTGCTGGTTGCTTTTAGTCTTTAGTATCCTCAGGATATTATTTGAAATTGGCTTTAGGGGAGATGGTGGAGTCAGGTTCAGATAAAACAAAAATAATTCATTTTGGTTACCTCAACCAAGATTATAAAGGACTATGATGCACCTCCATTTAGAAAGGTTAAGATATGTAGGACAAAGATGTTTCATAATCAACAAGAGCAAAAATATCAGTAAAAGAATGACAAAGGCAAAAAAAAAACCTAGAATAAATATGATTATTTTCTATCTGACATTTATACTCACTGCCTGATTTTCCTTTTATGCTAGTAATAATTTACAGCAGGAGCAGCAAGGGACACAGTAGGAAAAGCCTGAAGTTCAGTCTGCGCATATAGACTGGAATTTGTGTTTAGTCTTGCTGTTTATTATATGTGAACTAGAACAAATTGTTGAACTACCCTGACTTCGATTTTCTCTTCTGCAGTGCTGATGTGATGACTAATTGAGATAATGCATATGGGAGTGAAACACAGTGTCTGGCCTGTATTCGCTACTCACTGAAAGGGTCATGTGTTATTACTACAGTGTGATGTAACTGGCTGCAAGAGATGAGAGTGTGGGTAATGTATCTATTTAAAAAAAAAAACCTCAGGTTTTTGTTTTTAAATAGAACTGGATATAACTTCCACAACACTATGTGATAACTTACCCACTATTATTTTATGTCCTGTGTTATCATGATGTAGAAAACCTTGGATTAAATTCTGGCTCATAGTATAGTATCTGCAGCTGATTTAGTGATATAGGTAAGACAGATATCAGACAGTTTTATTTTTATTTTAAAAGTATGTAAATACATACTTAAAATTGAAAAAAAATTATTGGGTTGGGTTTCTGAGAATTTTTCTTTCCATCAAATTTATGATCCAGACCATCTCCTTCAGCACACCATGGTTCTATCCTCTTCCCTACACTCTATCTCCTTCCATTGTTTCCACTCTCACCTTGGCACTACCTCTCATACAAACAAAGGGAAAAAATGACAGAAAAATCTATGCCAAAAACTGACTTGCTCTTTCAAGAACAGAATGCAGTATAGTCGCATAAATAGGTAATTCTAAAATGTCAGATGTAGGCAGTTTTCACATAAGATGCAGTAAATCCTCTAGAAGTTCACATAAAGCCTATTAAATTTAAATTAACTCCATAAAAATTACTGAACACAAATAAGAAGAATGCAATGGAGAAATAATTTATTATTTTTCCTGCTTGCCTCAAAAACAGACAATCTAGTTATTTGAGGAGCTATTTCTCTTTGGTGAATTTGGAGGGAACCAACTTGAACAGTAGAGGTTTCAAAGTAGACAAAGTTCAATTAAACATGGAAGAGAAGCAAATTAATTACTAGATGCCACACATTAGCAACCTCATACCACCATCAACAACTCTACTTAAAAGCAACACTTCTCCATGTACCTGTAAAGGTACTGATGGAAATGAAGAAGAGTGCTAGCTCTAATTTTCATACCTCCAGTGTTTGGCTCGGAAGCCTGGACTCTTTCTCATGGGCGAATTTTCCAGGGCGCCAACAAAGGCTTCCAAACGTAGGCAGACGTAAGTGACTTGACTGGTAGGCCAAGTGCTACGGTCTTTTTTTTAAAAAATACATAAATTGTTCTGTTCTGAAGCTCGGAGGTTCTTAACAGATTTGACCATAGTGAGATTGGGAACTTTTACTTAGTTTCATCATTACAATTTTCTCTAAGATGGAAGTTAATACGAATCTGTAATGAATCACATAGAGCATTGTTAGATATAAATTATTTCAATTTGATAAGAGATGACAATTTCAAAACAGGGGCAGCAGAGCAAACTATAACCACAATTTTTTTTAAGTATATAGTTTGTTAAAGATTCTTTAGTCTTACTTTGACCCTTGATTTTATTGTTCCTGTTAGAACACTGAAAACTTTTCCATATTTTTTTAAAAATCATGGATTTTAATATTGCCTTGAAAAACAATTATTCAGGGAAATAATCTAATTATTAGAGCTCTACAGATTTTGCATTTTTCCCTTTATCTCATACCTACGTTTCACATTATCAGTGACCATGACCTCCTTTGGTAAACTTTGATTAAGGAATTGTTCACTTGAGTTTTTAAATCAATTTATCAATCCTCTTTTAAGACATAAATTTGAATAAATTGAGACCTTAATTGAATGGCTTTATTATAATAATAATTTTTTTAGTTGATGACAAAATTTAAGCTTATCTGCTTTTCTAATATGTTGAAGTTTATATTAGGAAAGGAAACAAATGACAGCTAAAACCCACAAACGACCACAATATCAAGAAGAAAAAAAATCAAGAAAAACAAATGAGCTTGACGCAGAAAGTGTTTAATCATGTTTAAAAAAAACACCTAACCCCTTCTTTGAATTTGAATATAAAATGACTGAAAATATAAGGGAAAACTTTCAAAAGATTTAAGGAAGTGCTGCCATATAAACTATCAGTCATCCCCACGAATCAGTGCATCAATCACAAGGACAGCATGCAAATCTGAAGCCATTAACACTGAACTTGACTACCCAGCACATTTCAGAGAGCAACAGGTTTTTGATGTGCTGCAATGGTCTTCACCCTTTGAAATTTGGGGACTGCAAAGACTAGTGGCTTTTTAGTATCCACTGATTACAAGTAACAGGTCAGATCACTGAATAAAGGAAGCAGCTGCTCTTTTCTTCTTCCACTCCTCACAGGAGCCCACCTGAATCTCCTACTTGAGTCTATGTGATTAGCATGATTATGTAAAAAGTTCCTCCACCAGGAGGTATGTGCATGTATGCATTCATGGGCCATTTCTGTTTAAGCAAATCTTTATCAAGGCTTTACATAATAATAGTAATAATGATAGTATTTATTGAGCACATACTAAAAAAATACTAAGAGGCTGAGAAATGGGAAGCTATTATTGCCTTGAGGAAGGGAACTGACCATTCATTGCTCAACCTCACATCTTAAGGAATGCTTCCTCGCAGAGGCACCTGCAGACTTGGTAATGGGGACCTTTCCGTGCACTGAACCCACACTTCTGCCTGCAGAAAGGAACTGAATAGAAAAATAGCATCAGAAAGAAGAGGTGGCTCTTGGGTGGAATCCTCCTGAAGAAACAGAGTTTAACCACACACAAGTTCATAAAACGGTTCGTGACTGCCAACCAGGAACAAATCCCTGTAGTGGGCACTCCAGGTATTTACCATGCTGACTTAGAAGACGACCCTCTTTTTAGGAAGATTCAGCCCAATTGGAAAGAGCTGTAGTTCTCTCACTAACTACGTATATCCTGTGCTTGCTTGGTTTCTCCACTTAAAAGTACAGGTTGTAAAGAAGACTGGGAAAGAATGAAATATGTTCAGAAGCGACTGGAAAAGAATGAAATATGTTCAGAAGCCAGGGCCAGACCAAGAGAAACATGTGTTAAATAATTATTTGATTAACTCAGGCAGCGTCGCTAGTCATTGTCATCCATTGTGACTTTATAGCCTGAGTTGCCACAAATCATGATTTATGTGGCTGAAGTGATTGCAGTGTAACTATGCCCCCTCTTTTTTTGTTATGTTGATGGGGCCTGAGATTGTCAAAAAAATTAAGATGCTTTAAAAGACTGGGTTCCTCAGTGTTACGGTTATTAGCAATACACTACAATTCTCTGCTGAGGTTTTTGATCATGGATCGCTTCACTGTTTACTGTCAAAATTTGAAAATTATTGCATTCACAATTTTCCAAAAGAGCATTTTTAAATTCTGCATACTCATGATAAAAAGAAACTCATGATTTATGTTTAACGGCTATGATCAGGTTAAACATCTATTTTTGGTATTGCATTTAGAGGATTAATTTTTATATAACTATCTGCCAGCATTTATATTCTACGTGCTTGATGATTCCAACACTCCTTATGTCTGAGAAGAACAAAATAAAAATTCCCAAGGAGCTCCCCAGAGTCCTCGTCTAGACCAAGTGAAATTTATGGGGCAGGTGTACCGTCTGTCTTTGTTGTGGTACAGAAGCAATCTGAGATCAGAACAAGAACAAGCAAGACCAAGACTTGAGATAGCATTGATGACTTTGCTGTTATATAAAACAGTGCTAGCACCAGCCCACTCTCTCCCACTAACTCAGTTAACTCCCTTCTATAAGGTGGGGAGGATTTGATCATTTCTTTAATGCATTCTGAAGGCATCAGGTCATAAATCAGTTTAAATTGCTAGCAGGAACGGGCAGTGTGATGCAGAGAGCCCACCTTTACAGGGATAACTGAACAACCTGCCAGGGCTTACCTGTGAGCTTCCTACAGGACCACATGGACAAAAGGAAAGCAGGGGAGCTGTACATTCACAGATCGCAACTCCTCAGCTCTAGAATAATTTCTTTGCTTCCATCTGATCCCCTCTTGTAATGCACAAAGGGCTGGTCTCCAGCTCCTCCTTAAGAGGCAGACCTGCTGGTCGCAACATGGGGTGGTGGGGGGGGGGAGGTTCTCCTGTGGAAAGTGCTTTGGCAGCAAGAGCTTTGGCTGTCATCAGTTTGAATTCATGGGAAAAGGCAAGGTGCCAGAAGTGCTTGCAGGTGAATTCTTTGTCCCTTTCAAGAGCATCTGACTTACCCTGGTGACTTACAAGTGTGTTTATCTTTTGTTAGGCAGAATTATCAGTTAAGGTCAGTAAATCTTTTCCAGGTATAAATTAGAAATCCCAAACAGGGATGCCATGGGAAATATCAAGTCATAATCTGCTTGTTTGTCTCTATCACATCCCCAATATCAAACATGAACAATCACGCTGACAATTGATATTAATAAAACAAGACCATGATACTGACATGTTCCCAGTGTTAGGGCACCAGAGGAAGAAAAAGTGGAAGGAACAACTCCCCTCTGTAAAACATAAATGGTATGGAAGTGAGAGCCGACTAGTTTAAAGAAAACAAGAGACCAAATCAGGCTTATTTAAACACAAAAGAACTGTGTATCACTAATAGAACCTAATTCACCTCTGATGCACAAAATCTTTACTCATCCAAAACAAACTAGACTAACCTTCAACAGTGATTATAAACGACATTTCAAATTGCAAACTTTTCCTATGATTCTATTTACAAGTTGCAATCTACCATTTAGGAAAATGGTTTAATCTCTTTGCTAATTACTCTTCCCTTCTGTACCTCACAAAGCAACTGAAAATCATTAAAAAGGCCTCACAAACAGCCATCAAAAGTAGATCACTTTGGTGTCTGGAAAGCTGAGACCAGGAGAACACTTGCATTTTATTTATTAGGACAGGAAATTTTCTTCCTAGCCCTGAGGAAAGATCATTCTGAAGGAGGCTTGGATATGAAGGGAAAAAAAAGTCATAAAACCTTCCCTCAGAAAAAAAAAAGGCAGTAAAAAGTTTGGCAGGTGGATGATAATCTTCATGAACAAAATTAAGGTTTTTTTCCTCAAGGCTATGTCAAGGTTACGGTTACACTTGGTATGTCAGAACCACAAGCAAGGATCCATTCCACGCATATACATAAGTACAGGAAGTGAATCTAGACAGCAGGACTGCCAGCCAGCCAGGCTCTCTGGGGAGCGGGCCTGGATTCCAGTCCCAACATGTATCAACTTAATTAAGGTCTTGGGGCCTCAGTTTCCTCTAAGGACAGAAGACAAAATAATTTATAAAATCTTTCTAAATTTTTAAAATTCTACATCTATACTCTTCCCTTGACCTGATACTCAATGATTCTGAAAAAGCCAAAGGTATCTTAATACACACTAAAGTCACTTACAGTGTGGTTCAAATGTTACTCAGCTAAATTAATCTAATACATTTATCTTCTGCTCTAAGACTGATATGGGCTCCTCCATGGGCCTCAGGATCTAAGCTCTGCCGCTTACCAGCTGTGGAATCCTGAGCAAGGGACTGAGATACAGGTTTACACGAACAACATCTTTCCCTAATATTCACAACTTCAAACTCTTCCCTGAATTTTCTCTTACCTGTCCTAACAGAGATTTCTGAGTGCTCCTGTGCTCTTTTTTGTCACTTACTAAAGTCAGAAAAGAGAACAAAAAAAAGAAATGTCTTCTATGGCTTCAGGTTCATTCGATCTACACGTATTGCTGCGCACCCACATACGCCCAGTACGAAGGATGGCTGACAAGGTCTCTGCTTTCCAGGCCACATGTTTGAGTGGTGGGGATGTAACAGAACAAAACCCATGACATGAAATACACTGAGGGTGGGGAAGAGGCTTACAGCAGGTGCATAGAAAGGCCTTTCAGAAAAGCCATGAGACTTGGGCCCTGAGCTAAAATAGGGCCAGCAAGTGTGAACATTTACACAGAAAAGCATCCAAGGAAAAAGAGAAAGTTGCAAAGGCCTGGCAGTGAGCGTGTACTAGAGGGCAGAGAGAACAGGACTGGGCCTGGGGAATGCTTCGAGAGGAATTCAAGAATGAGCTCAGAGTCGGGGAGAGTCCAGATTAGGGGCCATAAACTCAATGAAGAATTTAGATTTTGTTCTCAGTATTACCATGTGCTTTGCTAGAAGTTTTCAAAAGGTCCCTTTAGCTGCTGGTGGGACATGGGTGGTAAGCAGTACGTGCAAGCAGGGCGAGGCTGCTGACAGCCCAGTCAGGGATGATGGTCATCCTAGAGGAGGCAGAGGTGGAGGCCGGGGGCCTGATTTTTGTGTCAGGTTCCAAGTAAATGACATAGGTACTAACTTTTGCTCTTCCCCATGACGTTCCTTGAAGTGGACTTAAGATACCAAATAAGTGACATAAGGAGAAAATTGTGTTTCTCCCCTTGGCTTTGCTTCACAATGAGTCATGTCTAGATCTACCTGAGCAGATGGGGCCATTACTTCCTCCACTAATTACTCAACACCTCCTGCATCTGTAAACACAACAGCCTCTACCAGGCTGGCAGCCAGGCTCCGGGTTCTGGCCATTTACAGTGGGCCACACCTTGACAGCAGCTGCATGACGGTGTTCACAGCGATTCAAAGAAGCCGGCTGAGGGACCACATTCCTGGGTAGGATCCAAACCGGAAGCAAGAGTGCAGCGACAGGAGCTTGTCAACAGCAACAGAAGGAAATGCGGAGTTATCTCAGCCTCCAGCCGACATAACCTGGCTGTTGGTGTGGGCAGGGCGGAGGTGTTTTTCAAGTGAGGCTTTTACCTTCCTCTTCCCCCGGAGCAGAGCTGGCTTTGACCTTACTGGGAGGGAGATGGTGGATAGCTAGAGGATTACCAGGAAAACGGAGAAGGAGAGCAGATTTATTCAGATCTGCTACCATTCATGCCCTTTTTCCTGATTGCTCCTGAGTCGTATGCTCGATCCTTACCCTACACTGCCCACATTTCCGGCCAGTAAACAATGAGGAAAAACTTCCTAGATGCCTGTACCTTCTAAGAGGAAGCTTCTCTCCTGCAGGCCCTCTATCCCCCCTCCTTCTGCACAACCGTAATTCTGCACTGAACTGTGTGTTGGGGGTTTATTGTCCATCTGCCCCATAGGACACATTCCTAGCTCAATAGCAGCAGCAAATGTGCCCATCCGGTGTGCTATGAAATCTCTAGTACTGGTACAGTATCTTGCAATGCTAGCCGTACATTACATATTTGTAGGCTGAATAAATGGATGAATGAATGATGACACAGTCGCCTTTAGCATCTAAACCTCTACGACAATCTCCAGAAGCCTGGACAGAAGAGGCAACTTGGACCACCCTTAACTGTCCCTTTACAGGGATCTTTTCATGTTCACTGCCTTATTCCTGTATTTCTTGGCCACTGGGACTTAAGATTTCCCTTCAAACAACCTGGCAACATTTCAGGCTTTGCTGAAAGTTGCCAAAAGGGAAAAAGGACAACGTTAACAGGCAGGCCAGGTCTACTGATAATACTTACAGGAGGTGGGGGGGTGGAGGCGGGGGGGAGCCAGAATTCTAATGCCTTTTGCCTTCGAGTACCTGTCACTCAGAGGAGGAAATCCGAGGCTCCAATCACCCAACAGAAAAAGAATACAGAGAGCAGATTCTTTTGAAAAGTGAAAATATTTAGATATGCATAATTTGAGGAGGAAAGATAGCAGTAAAGGTTGGAGGGGCAGGGCTGGTGGGGAAAGAAAGAAGTCATATCAAAGGCAGCCTCGAGAGCTCAGGCAGATTGGATAAGAGATAAAAGTCTCTGCTAAGTTAGTCACACCCTCCCACATACAATTCTCTTGGCAAAGGTTCCCTCACTAACAAAGCAGGCACATATTTTAAACAAAGTGCAGTGTAACAGCGAGGGTGCCTATAAATGTAGTTTAAAATAAATGTTTTAAAAGGCATCAAAGGGAGCAGAACATAACAAAGCATAATCCATGATTTAAGAATACCAGAACACTAAGACGAGAGGGTCTTAGAGCCACAAAGGAAAGCCAGGTTTCCTCACTGATTTGAAGTGATGCACAGTGTCTGAAAAGGGGCATCTGGGCTGTGAGTCACAGGCAACAGCACTGGTCTGCATCCCAGTGCACTGTGAGGTGGGAAACAGATGGTGAAAGACAGAAGAGAGTGCAAGGGACAACTGGCATGGAGAAAAATCATTTCCTGTTCTTCAGCTCTTCAGGCAAATCCAACAGAACATCTTTCTTCTGTTCCAGCTATAAAGACATCCTACCTAGGAGACTCATCCTGATGGTATTAATGCTGCTGGCATTACCACTCAAAGTTAATGCTACAGTTAACTATCCTTTAGGAAGGGAGCCGCTCAGGGCTTATGAATATAAGTGGACATTAAAAAACTTGTGCATAATGGCTAAACCACCAAATTAACCTCTCAAACGCAAGGCAAAGATAACATTCTGAACTCACAGCCCAAATAAATAAAAGTAGGTTACCACTAATACAGTCCAGCATTCCAGCCATGCCCTTTCTATCTCTCGAAAGATCTGCTTTCTTCCCCTGTAGTTTCTCAGTTTTTCTGAGCCTCCTTCCTGTTTAGTTTCTTCTTCCATTTCCTTTACTCTATATTAAGGTTAATTTTTAGATACTCGTTTTGTGTAATAAAGAAAATATTATGCTTATGCTGACCATGTCGTGGCTGTGTTTAATATCTTGCATGGGCTCCCGCTGTGTTAACACCATAAAATTCAAACAGAAGAGAAAAGAAACGCAAGGGCCTCCATCCCCGGCCCTAATTGATCCATCAAGTATCCTACACTTCAATCAAACAAGACTGAGTACCGTTTGATCTCACTTGGCTAGTTCACATGTTCTCCAGTCACTTATGAATAATAAAATCGTAACCTCTCTGCAAAGCCTAAAATCAGCCACCACCTTTTCCATCAAGCATCACTACATTTGGGAATCAGAACTCAAATTTTTGTGTACACAGCACTTCTAACTTTATGCTTATTTGCACATATATTTATTTCCCTTATCATCCACCAAGTAACTGATAAACCCAGAGGACAAGATTTGTCCTAGATCTGCACACACACACACACACACTCTCACTCTCTCACAGCCTATTATCTTATCTGGAATATAACAGGTATGTCTTTAGGAAGTCAAATGTTTCAAGATTTTCAATTCCAATTTCATTCCCCAAAAATCTTATTTTTGAAAGCTCATGTAATCTCTGACTTTTTTTTTTCCTATGCATTGGTGACTCTGAGAAAATGAAAGAAGGTACGTTATTCTTGGGATCCATGTTTCATAATATGACATGATTACATTTTGATGAAATCCCCCCTTAACCAGTGCACTTTCACTGTGCATTATTTGAAAAATTATGTAATGACAAAACTCTTGTCACATTCAATAACTTTAACATTCAATAACTCTTTAAAATATATTTGCAAATATTCAAGATACATTTGCATTTTATGAACCATACGAGCATCTGCATATATTTGAAAAAACAGAGATTATGAGAAACTGGTTATTCCATACACAGCAGGGTATGGCCTGTTCCATACAGTGTTAACATGAGGACATCTTGCAATAATTCCTTCCCTATTCTCAACCCCTCAGACTGTGACCTGTCAGTGTGAATGTCAATTAGGCAGCCTTTGCTTTTCCTAACTTCAAGCAGCCAACTTACTTCCAAAATTGCCCTTTAGTAAGGAAAGGAAGAAAGTTCTATCCAAGACCAAACCAACAGTAGTACCTCTCTACTGATTAGATGATGCAGAATAAAGAAAAAGTGGGATTGAAATTGGCCTTCAAGTTTCAAGACCATATATGCCCAAGACAGTAGATACTCTAACCAGTATTGGCTCTAGAGGAAGAGGACTTATTGAAGGAAGGGCATGAGAACAGTTGGGTGGCCACTGAATCCAAGATACTTAAAGTTGAGATGTTCAGGGAACAATTGGAAATACAAGTCTGGAGGTCAGCATGACCAGAGACAGAGATCTGGAAAACGTTTGCAAAGAACACAGGAGTCCCAGGAGTGGATGAGCTGCAGAGGTCAGACAAAGTTCAGGAAAGAATCTTGGAAGTACCAGATTTCAAAGGCAACTCGAGAAAAAGAAATTTAAAAAGCAGGATAGACAAGAGCACACACATTAAGAAGGAAACTAACACTTACTGAACACCACCAGAGCCTGGGCCAGGCACTTTAAGGATGCAACTCATCTCACCCTCAGCATTTACTCTTGGCATAGGCATTGACAGTTATGCCCACCGTGCATGGGGAGGCATGTTGAGAATTTCAGTGTCCAGTGCCACAGATCAAACACCATATTCATTATGGAAGAACCCAGAGAGTGCATGAAGAAAGCCAAACAGACAAGGGAAGTATCAAGGAGGATGCAGCCCAGGAAGACACTTAGGACTGTCAATGTCAAAGGTGCTGATAACCTTGGAGAACAGTACCAGGGAAGGGGTGTGGGTGGAAGCTAAACAGCAGCATTGGTCAATTGATAAATCACAGTGAATCAAAAAATGTCTGCTGAACAGTGACTGTAATGGGGTTGGTGGCGGGGACCTGATGAAGGGGGTAGTTTAATAACCATAATATTGCACATGTAATTGTAGATTAATGATACCAAAATAAATTATTAAAAAAAATATGTCTGCTGACAATGCTATGCACCCACCAATCCAGAAATTATATAAAGGTAACAGATTGCTGTTATAACAGAGTTCATTATTACAGGGATTTAAACCCACTAAACACACCCAGTAAACATCCACCTTGGTACCTGGCTCTGGCAGGATCACACTTTATTCACCTGTGTTCTGTTTTAAGGAATTTTACTTTCTTAGAGTTCAATAACATTCCTAATATCTTAACTCAAAAGCCAATATCCTACATTGCAAATTGAAGGTGACAGTTAAATCCTACTTATTATTTTTCTCAAAAACTGTGAATCACCACCTAGAATTTGAGAACCTGGCTGACAGCTTGGCTAACACAAATAGCAAGTAGTTACCAGGGCTCACTGTGTATGCTTATAACCAGCCTTCTATGAGGATGAACACTACCTGGGAAGTACAATTGTCATTTCCTAATGAAACCTGTCAAAGGAAAAGGCAAACTCAGAAAGATAAAGTACAGTTCTAAAGAGGGACCTTTCAGAATTTCCCAAATGACTTAACCACCTGCATCAACACTGAATGCCTTAATGGTTTTCTCAAGCTGCTAAGATACAATATAGAAGACACTTGGACTTGGACCTCTCGATACTTTCAAAATCTCAAGTGTCAATTCAGATTACCAGTCACAACCTGGATCACGGTTACCACAGAGCAGACCTTTATGGCATCCCAAATCCAGATGTGATTTGACTGTACTTTATGGATGCTGCCCCTGAAGTAACATAAACATGTTCCTATTTAACGTGCATGTTTCCCCAATTCAGAAATGTAAAATTAAGTTTTCAAATAAATGATCATATTTTTATAACCCTTTCAGTTCTCAAACGTGTGCTACCTACTGTCTCACTTTCCTGGGATAAATGCCAGGGGGGAGAAAAAAAAAAGGAGCAGGGGCTAAATTTCCTAAATCTATAAATATGTAATTTTATGGCCTTCTGAAAGAGCTTACTATTTTCAATACTCACCAAATTACATGCCCATTGATAGAAATTTCCATTTCATAAATAAAAGAATGTGATAAAAATTGATGATGTAAACTAGACCAATCTGTCCGGTAACGTGGTATTCACAAGGGCCTCAGGGCAAAGCGGCTGCAAGCCATCCACCCCCTGCAATACATACATGGAGAGCACATCCATTATGCTGTGTGAAACATACCCTTCAGGCAGATGAAAACTGCCAGCAGACTCAATGTGCAACATATATATTAAGTTAAAAGGTTAATTTTCTGACTCGTGCTCCGGATGTTAGAACTGTGGAGGAAAAAGACTGATTGTATGCTCCCTAAATTACCTTTCAGTGAAACATGATAAGGGAGGTGAGAAAGGTACATGTCCTTTATTTAGCTCCATTAGTTTCAGCACTGGGGATGCGTGGGGTCATGTCTTTCCCGTGTTTCCCTAGTGGAGACAGGATGGCTTAGTGGTTAAGGCACATGGTCAGAAGTCAGATTTGAATTGAATGATGGAGCTGACACTTAACAGTGACTTGTGGGACTTAGTTCTCAGCTGCAGCCTCCTCAGTGAGAAGGGGACAGCACTATGTGAGGGATAATCAGAAATGATCCCCAAAGTACCTAGCACAAAGCTAACACATAGACTGGTACTAGGCTGCCCTGAGGTCCATACCAGGAAACATAAACTGGAGCTATATCGTCTGTACACAAGTGTTTCTTCCTGAAATTGAGATTCCCTGAAAAAACGTCGCCAAGAAGGGAGGCGAGGAGTGGACAAGGACGAACACTCCTCTGGGGTACTTCAAGGTGCTGCGTCCCAATAGTGGCAGACATAATGGATGATCCTATTTATCACTCTAAATCAGATCCTGTTTTTCCAGTTTTCTAGATGACAAACAGAGGTTCAGGAAAGATTCCAACTGGTTAAATGGCCAAAGCATGGGGTCAAATTGAGGTTTACCACATTCTGAAAATATCTGTAACTAATATTTATGGAATAATTATAGTCCAGCAGTTAACATACCTAATCTTCCTAAATACCTAAGATGATCTTATAAATAAGGAAACACATTATCTCTACTGTAAACTAAGGAAACTGAGGCAAGTAGACTTAAGCAACCACTTGAGAACATGCAGCTGATATGTTTTGGAGTCAGTATTTTAATTAAGGCAGTGTAATTCCAGAAGCACACATGCCTCAGAAGCTTCTGTCTTTCTCCTAGGTGCTCAGGGAATAATAGGGTCCAGGGTCAAGAAAAACTCCCTCTCTCTCACGTACACACACACGTTTAAATTGAGAAGTATTAAAGTCCCAGTCCACCAACTTGTCTTAGAACAACATAAGAGAATAAACAAAATGGTGCGGAACGGTAAATTCAACATCCCCCACCTTCTCTTGGTTCCCAGGATTTTTATTAATAAATATGTTCTACTCTTCAATGGCAAGAGTCTCTGATTAATGACCATGTGCACACTCCTGCCTGCTCAGTCTCTCACTGGAATACATGAAGAGAAAGCGAATAGGAAAGGAGGAATACAAAACCATGACCCTGGGAACAGGCAGCTGAAAGGCACTCATTTTTCAAGAGATGCCCCGAATAGAGCTGCAGGATCTCCAGACAATGACTCAGCCCCAGAGCATGGAGGGGCCACAGTCTGAGGTGAAACCCTGACATTCTACCTTCATTCCCAGATAGACACTTAAAAGGCACGGTGTTCCCCACCCCAATGACAGTGGTCTGCAAGGGCTGCTCGACACTCAGCTGTGTTCAGAGTGGTAGAGCCTGGAAGCCTATTCTGTCCTCAGACCACCTTCTCAAATCTTTTGTAAGGATCCAGCACAAAATTGCCGTGTCTATAATGGATTGGTCCTGAAAATGTTACTTGGCTTACATTTACCCCACAACAGCCAATAAAGTAAATACTATTATTATTACCATTTTACCAAAGAGGAAACTGAAGTATAAAACAATGAGGTGACTTGCCTGTCCCACAGCTCAGGAATGGGTGGGACAGGATTTAGACAGAGGAGATCAGACTCCAGAGCTCACGATGCTACCCTGCAAACTCCTTCTTTTAATATTTCCGACTTCCTGAGGCTCATGAGCAGCGACAAAGAAATCCTTTCACATATTAGAGGTGTTCATACATCTTTCCCAGGCCCCACCCCCACTCCCACCCAATGACTCCTTATTTCCCCTCCCCTCCCTTCTCCACACACAACACAAACCATATCTGTCACTTAAAACACAGAGTTATGCCTGTCCTGCTCCCTTGTGTAAATGCAGCAAGATTCTTGATAGGGAGGCCTGTAATCACTAGTAAAAGTCTGATAAGAGTCCCTTAGGTAACAGAGCAAACAGTAGCTTTACAGAAGAATGTACTTATCCAGCTAAAAATATACAGACTAAGGAAGAGTGACCGGCATAAAATAGCGAGTAAAATAATCCCAATCCAGGCTGGATAACCACCTTAAAAGAAAATACACATGAGCCACTGACACACCACCTACAAAAAAAATCAAATGGCCAATTATACACTTTACCTGCTCACCCCACCTTTACAACTCCCAGCCACCTTTGCTCACTTTATCCTTATGCCCTTTGAATTACCAAGGCAAACCTGAACACCTTTTTCATTATTATAACATTATCTGATTCTTGCAGTGCCGGTTTGCAAATCATTTTCATAAACAGAACCTCATTTAATGAACTGAATCATCAATACAACCCAGAAAAGTAGGAGTTATCCCATTTCCCACATTAGCTAACTGAGCTTCAGAGAAGTTACTCAGCCACCAGGGCAGGAGCTGCTCTTCTGATTTTAATCCCAGGGCTGCTCCCAGCCCAGCATCTTCAGTTCCTCTCAGGATCCTGCCCACAGCCTCCCTTTTCTATCCTGGCCTTCTGGTCCTATGCTTCTCGGTGCTACATTCCAGAATGTAAAACAGTTTTAAATTTAAAACACAACTAAAGACATGCTGTTAGTCTCTGTCAGATATGCCCCTCTGAATCAACCAGATAATGAAATTAGCCTTTTGCAGTCCCAATAAATTAACAGCAGAGAGCATTAAAAAAATTCTATCCATATGCAAAAAAGAATGAAAGAAAAATAGAAAAACACCTGCAGAATATACATTATAGTAAGTGGTTCTGAGTGACAGGATTGTGGATCATTTTATTCACTTCAAAACGCTATACACTTTCTAAATTTAATATATATTATACTGTGTAACACGGGAAGATGTGATTTTAAAGTATTAAGCAATGAAAACTAATGAAATGTGGAGTTTCTTGAGGAAGAATGGAAAGGGACAGCAGCCACTGGGGACTAAATTTTGCAGGGTCCTCAAGGAAGGCTGTGGGGTGGTGGGGGAAGGTGGCTGCCACCATTCGCAGAGCTCAAGCTGGGGAGGAAGGCAGGACACCGGGCGGGTGGCTCCGTTCTCTACCAGGAAGTGTGACTACTGGGAACAAGCCACCCCTCCCTAAGGCCTGGCAACCCTTTCCACATCTAAACACACCAACTTGTACCAACAGAGAATACCTGTCCTCTAAAACATGTTTACAGATGGCTTGATCTGGGCAGAGACAGAGCTGATGATTCTGTAGGCAGAGCTTTATTATTTTGACCTAACACTGAGATCCTCAGGTATCATATCTCTGACTCAAAATCATCTCTGAGGTCATCACACATTGTCCTTAAGCCTAGACGTAAAAGCCAAGCTTGAAGTGATACAGAAGGGCGCACACCCTCTTCAACCTCCAGCGGCTCTACAGTCACATCATGGTACAGGGCATCAACTGTGAGGGTTTCTTGGCCCGGAACATGGAGCTTTTAGCCCCAAATCCAACAACTTTTTCTTCCTTCATTTGGGCAAACCCATGAGTGTATTTTCCTCAATGTGAAGAAAACACTGGAAACAGAAAAGGTGTTTTAACGCGACTGTTGTTTTCAGAGGACGAAATCTGACCTACCACAAAACGACTCGTGAAAAGGGAGAAAAACGGACCCAGAGATAGAAATGATTTCAAGTGCTTTTCTAACTGAATATAAAAATAATAAACACCATAGGAGCAGGTAATAAATCAAAATACTGTGGGAATTGGACCTCATTAGGTTTGAAAAAGGAACACTGTTGCACAAACTGGTTATTAGCACAACATTCTCCCTCCCTTCCTCTTTTTTTTCCCCTTAAAAAAAAAAACAATGGGACAAAGCCCAAATCTTTTAATACAGAATGTCTTTCATTACTGTACATGTCTCAGCAAGTTGCCCTCAGCTGTTATTTGTTGTTAAGGATTTGTGTTAACAGTGCGGTAAGAAGACTGACTCATGCATCAGAACAGGAAGAGAAAGGATGTGATCGCAATGTTACTTTCATCCGCCTTCATGTTCAGCATTATCCATTATAGAGGTGGCAGGCAACATTCTCTATCATGAAGCATTTGAGCACAGCTGGAAGCAAATTCTAGAACGGATCAATACAGCACTGGGTAACTGTGAAAATCAGCAGGTGAGCTGATGAACTTAGGGATGGGCAAATATGTGTGTCTCATAGGGACCGGAAGGGGCCCTGTCACCCAATAGAGCCTGCAGGGGGACCGGCACACGTGGACCCCAGGCATCTTTCTCAGGAGCAGAATCACTGCCAGAAAAGCTGCTGGGCCAGGAATCCTTAAATATGTGGGCTGCAGGCTTGGTATGTATGATTTGTGAATGGGACACAGAAGAAATATTCTGTTCTCCTGATCCACAGGAGTATCCATAGTCCTGGGGGAGCCTGGAAGGGAAGAATTCCAGCAGGACACTGTGGCCTGCAGGAAGGCAGTTTTGTTGTCAAAAAGTAGCACATTCCACACTCAGCCCAGACTCTACTACTTGACGGTGATGTGGGCAAATGTGATTCTTTGAGCACCTGCCCCACCACCAAGTACAGTGAAGTCCTTCAAATACCAGCTCTAAGTGGCTGAACACAGAGTTGACATCTCAAAGGCCTGGGACTTACGTTATAAAGGTGAATTTCAAGTCACCTGATCAGCCCAGTGGACCCGGCTATATCAAGTTAAGAATTAGATGTTATTTGACCTACTTGGGTGATTATTTTGCAATACATACAAATATTGAATGTTCCATTGCACACTGAAGTTAATAGGTTATGTCAGTGATTCCTCAATTTAAAATAATATATATATATAAAAGAATCAGTAAGGGTACAACTGTTTGAATTACAACAATAGATATGTGTTAAGACCACTCAAGAAAGCAAGGTCAAGCAAGAACTATTACGAGAAAAGTCCAACAGTGGGCTTCTAACCGTGTTTAGTTTTGAAAATTGCAAAATTAGAGAAGTAACTTTCTAACATGAGCTGACCACCAAACTCTAGTTAGGAAATGTTTATACTGGTGAGTTTATTACTTTAGTATAGATTAATAGATTAACCACTTCAATGCCTCTGAAATACTAATCAGTTCTTATATTCTTCAAAGCATTAGACCTGTTGCTGCTTGCAAAAGCCATTTTGAGACAGCATGCCTGAGTTTCAAAATCCTTTTTCAAAGAACTTCTGCACTGTATCATTTTTACAAAATTCCTGGCTGGAATTTTAGAGAAATCACAAATGGAAATAGAAAGTAAAAGATGGGAAGGGAAAGTTATGCAAACCTACTTCCTATACAAATAAAAACATTGCCTTCCAAGTCAGGACTGATTCTGGATGATATGCTATATATTCTTTGATGTAAGTGAAGTTTTTTTTTTTAGTAACAAAAGTAATATAAATAGGACAATAGTTATATCCCATTATCTCTACCATACCTATAGCTGGTCTAAATAATTTCTTTCTATCTAAATATAGAAAAATGTATTTATTTATATATGTATCTTATTTTTACTTTTTTACATTAAAGCTATTAAAACCCAAACAGAATTCTGTATTTGTGCAAAGGCTATAGCTGGACTTTCCTCCCAGGGAACAGAGGCTTCCAAGACAATGTTGGCTGAATAAAGGGAATAATGAGTGAATGGGTAGATACCATGTGCAGAATTTCCCAATAAAATTTTTTCAGGAGCAAGGATCTCTGGCAGCATTATTGACCCTTTTCCTTTATCAGAGGAGTGGCCAGTGATCTTTCCAAGGGGAACAGGTGGAGATAAACCAAACACAAGGAGGTTTTTGCAAAGGAAATTTCAAACATTGGTTAATTGTCACAGAGATATATAAATGTATCCTATTGAAAGATGAGAAAAACTAATCAGTTGGGTTTTAACAATCCATTTCTGATTCTTGGCCACTTTAATTTGCCAAGTAGGCACATGAATTTACCAAATTCCTTATTATAATGGCAGATTATTAACTTCAATTTCCTGCTCAAGGAAGCAACATTTCTAAGCCATTTTATGAGCTTCCAGACCAGCAAGTAAGTCAAAGCAGTCATGTCAAATTGCCTACTACACTTCATTTGAGCCACACAAATGGCCTTGGCATGGAAACTATGAGAAACTTAACAATGTACATGCATCATAATAAACCCATTGTCTATCCTATCATATACATTTCCAAACACTGGTATTTTTGTTGTCATTCAAAATATGTTACAACAGATCAAAAGCCTGGTCTGCCTTCTTCTGACATGGTTTCTCTGTTTGCAGCCCTGTGCTCGTGTTTCAAAGAGGAAATGGAGGCAGTAGCATTGACTACCCTCTTCCCCTGCCCCGAAGAGTATCAATAAAGGATACAGATGTGCACTGAACTAAGAAAGTTGATGACTCTGAGGGAGGAGGAAGACTGATGTGTTCAAAGCATAAATTCAAAGGTGTGTCCCTCTAAGAAAAATGTTGAAACCCTGGTCTACACCCATCTGTGACCACTGAAGTCAGCACAGCTCCTAGACACACAGATTACAGCACACTGAAGAAGTTTCTGCCTCCAGAGTTTCAAAGAATATGTGATAATGATGGTATCTCTTCCAAAGAAATCAATTATGATTTCAGATACATCCTTATGTTTATAGTATTTTGACAACCGTGTCAAAAGTATGCCTGGGAGGTTAGGACTCAGGTTGTAAAGATTGGAGAAATAATCTCTCCTCTATGAAAATCAGAACAGTCTTCCAGGACTGGGACCCGCCAACTTCCAGAGTCTTTGTCAGCTAACAACGCATGTATTTTAAGAGAGCCGCAGAGTCACACCAGAGGAGTTGGGACAAAAGCCCCTTGTGAGACCACCTTTTCCCACATCTCTGTGGCACCTCATGTTTCATATCGAAGGAAATAAAAGGTACATGTAAGAGTCCTAGTTAGGGCACCCACTGTTCTCTAGTGCTGATTATTTAGTCTGTCTAATGCACAAAAGCAGAAATTGGATTGCAGATGTCAATCCAACTATCTCTTGAAGGACAGCAGCAGAGAGCATTTTCACTGGTATCTTTACAAGGATAACTAAAATGAAGGTTTGAGAGTGATCCATAAAGAGAAAACGAATGAATCTGTGCAAGAAGACACCTCTCATAAACAGTCATTGGGGTTCCAAAAAAGTGATTTTGGAAATTTCTCTGCCCTGGTCTGAGCTCTAATATTGTTCCTGATTCTCTTTTCATTTGTTGGTCTTCTGGCTAATCCACACCCAAATCTGTCCTTTCTGCTGTAAACAAGTTTTCCTTTTAACCAAATGCTTGGCTAACTCCCAAAAATCCTGGGACTTTATCTGCAAACGCTCCAAGTTCTGGCACTGACACCTAGGAAGATCTTCCTCCCCAGATGCAGATGCCTGTTAAGCTGGAATGGCCTTCTTCCTTCCAGCCTTCTTCCCCAGGCCTGGTTGAAGTGGCTGGAGTTGTGTGAGTTCCCCTACCTTTTAGAAAGAAGAGAACAACCAACCTACAGACTGTGATTCTCTCTGGAACTCAACATCAATTTGCTGGTTCTCTCTAAGTCTCAAAAGTTGCTAACTTTTTCGATTGGTACTTTGTTCTCCTGGGGCTACCACATTTAATTGCTAACTTAATTTTATGCCTTATAACCAAACTGAACAGCCTTTCACTTCTGTGTAGTTGTGCTTCCAACTATCTTTCTGCCCAAAAAGTCTCCATAATAAACAACTCATGCCTCTCCAGGAGACAGAACTGGTCTTCACTGGAGCATTTACATGATTTAATGTTTTTATTACCCAGAAAGATCATTATTCACAGCCCCCAATCTAAATGTATGTGGTAGTGGCTAATTTCTACCTTTCTGGGATTGACCTCCACCTAGATGAGCCGTGGCTCGGCACTTTCTCAGATCCACAGACCTTTCTATTCCTACCGGGTTATAAAGAAACAAGCGGCCCTATTATTTCCCTTTGACCTCGCACTTAACAAGGGGCCAGCAAATCTTTCAGGTCCGTGTCAACCAGAGTCAGACTTCATGGCGTGGGCAGCAGGAGAGTTCACCAGTAGAGTCCAAGTGTTATTCCTCAGCCTAAATTAACCAGAACCACCTGGAACATGCTCAAAATTCAGAACATAAACTCAAAAGTCAAAACTCTTGGGAAGTGACCTTAAAAATGTATACTTGTAGCAAGCACCCTAAATGACGCTGATGTACAAAACTCATTTTTGAAACCACTGGGGTTCATCATCAGAGGGAAAGCTCAGAAAGCAATCACCTTCCCCCAACTTATCTGATACCATTCTTACACCTACAAAAAGTAACGATCATGTGGATCATGTGTTGACCTTGCAGGACAGTTTCAAACTCCAATTCTAAATCAACATCTTCATCATTTGTTAAGTGCCCTAAACTACCCATCTACAAGGTAATAAAGCATTAATCATACCAAACCAAGGACACTTGATTTGTTTTTTTCCTCTTCAAACAAACTGATTTGCTATTTTCTCCCTTGTTTTAAATAAAGCCAATCATCCTTTACATATGACCTTCAAGTCAACTTTACTCTGAGACTTTCCTTATCTTTCTTCTGCATGCCTGAAGAGCCAGAACAAAGATTTTGGTAAACATTACAAATCCTCATATCAACGGCACATTCCCTTTGGCTGCATGAAATATCTAGACTCTTGACGAGATCAATGGCTCTCAATAGCCAGAAAATAGTAAGCAATCGATGGCTATCTGATGAACAAGCCGGAGGAAGGGACCAAATCCCTCCTGTGCCCTTCAAAGTTTTTCCAAAAATCCAGCCTCTTCAGCCTCAGAGCAAGACAGCCCAGTTCTTGGTTCTGGGGATGTCAGCTCCTGTTCTGCCACCCTTCCTTGTCTCCAGGTTGTCCCGTTCTTCGCCTTTAAAGCCTCCCCAAGTAACTTGACAGTCAACAGAAATGGTTCTTCCTGACCTCCAGGGGAATGGCACTCACTGTCTCATCACACATTTTGACACTTAGGAACTTAAAGGCATCCTGGAGATGACCTACTCTAGCTAATATTTTTTTAGATGAGGAAACAAACTGATGTGAGAAAGCTAAGAAATTGGTCCCTGATCAGGCAAGTGAATATTCTCAGAACAGAGATTAGAAACTCAGCCTTCCCCTCATCACAAATGACTCTTTCTCAAGTAAATTATAGGCCTTTTTTGGGAACTTGGGCTTGAGAGAAATTATTAATAAATATACTAGTGCTACCTTTTCACGGAAGGCTGACCATCAGGCTACCTGCTCAGGGGTGCTTATCAGCAGACCCTTGACATTCTTCAAAGACACTTCCCAAAATCTCCATTAACTCCCAAATTAGAAAATCCCTCTATAGGACATAATTTGGCCAATTCCCTTGTCTCTGAAAGAGGGGTATATATTATGACAAGGCAGAAATTCTGAAATGTCCTAAATTAAGTGACAAAAGGGCAGGAGAAGGAAGGAAAGAGGTGAAGGGGAGCTGCAAGCGGATGACTCCACATTCCTGAATGAAGTCATTTTAACGATCATCTAGAAAGCATCATCAACAATCAATTTACCAGCCTTGTCTACAGACTAACCACCTATCCCTGGATTATACCCCCTTTTTCAAGTTAACCTACCTTCCTTATCTGTAGTGAATTTTCCTCATAAATGTACCGTTTCTTGAGCCAGGAGGACAAGTTGTTCCTGTTAACTGGCCTTGCTGCTGGTAAAGCATAAATTTCCTGTCCCAGGACTCAGTCTTTATCTGACTAGCATCAGTCAAGGCTCCAAAAATCCTCTAATTTCAGAGATCTCTCAGTATCTAGAGTTTTTGTTTTGTCGCTTGTATCTCCAGTTTGGGACGATGAAAAGCATAATGTGAGAACATGGATCAAATCTGAGAAACAAAGATATACAGAAAGGAAGCAGGGAATCCTGGTTAAAGGTGTGAATCAGTAGCCAGAACCCTCAGGCTGAATCCAGCCTCCTTACAGATTAGCTGTGTACCTTTGGGTAAATTGCTCTGCTTCTCTGGGCCTTCATTTCTTCATCTATGCAAAGGGGATAATGACAGTCACTACTTCATCAGGTTGTTGGCTGCAAAGAAATACTGAAAGTAAAGTGCTTAGCACACAGCCAAGTTCTCTTCTGATCAGTGCCCAGAGACCTCAACACAAATGATTTAATTTAATGACAGAAAGTTAAACAACAACTAAAAGCCAAACCACCACATGCCCTGGGTTTTTGAGTGTATCTGTGAACTACCACTGACATTCATTCACCTATGCCTTTGTTTGCTCATTCATTCATTCAATAGAATAAATGTGTCAGGCTCAGTTCTGGGTTCTGAGGAAGAACTAGAATTTCATGTAGGTTGCACTGTGGTTGACAGCTAAATCCAAGAATACTGGAGACCTACTACATCCTTTTTCCACCCATTGTTACCTTGCTTCAAAAACTTCTGCTGAAGCTGCGTTCAAAACAAGTGAACAGTTACTCATTAAGAGTCTTGTTACTTTGCAATCACTTACTGTTCTGGACTAAAACACAGTATCACACAGCATGATTGATCTTTTCATTTATCAACGACCTTGTCTATGAATGATTTAATTTCCAGAAATTAAATCCACGTTTAAGGACAAAACTATCCACTACTAAGCACATTTGAAAAGAAGGCATTAGACATTTTGAAAAAGACAGCTCCAAAATATTGGCAGCATTATAGTAATCTGTAAAACTATCCGGGGATGACCACTGTCAAGGATTCCTTTGCATACAAGGCTGCATTTGTTCTTTAAAATAAAATCCTGTTTGTACATTAGCATTACACACTTTTGAGTAAGGATGCTGCTAAGTAAAAACTGCGTGCTGGGCATGTAGCAAGTATAAAATGAGTAATTTATTGAATTGGACTAAGAGTCTAAAACATACTGGAATGAAATAGATGTGTGAGCAGGGTTATAAGTCTTCTCTTCTAAGACACAAACGAAAACCTCCATAGGGATTCAGCCCTACCTGTAATTTATTTCTACATTATTCTTGCGTGTAATATTATTGTTGGCATGTTAATGTATTGTCAAAGAATTCCAATCTAGTGACATGACAAAAGCTGTATTTCATTTTGGAATGTAAAAAGTGTGAAAATCAATTGAATTATGTATCAGTGACATGCAATGAGGATCACCCGTATATTCTGGGTAATGTCACTTTTCCAGAATGATTAGCAGCTTAGAGCTATTAGATTAATTACTGGAGTTTTATTCTTACTGTTATAATCAGTTGGATTTGCTGAAGGAAGATAAAGGCTCAAAGTTCTTCCCCTCCAACTCCCACCAAAGAAAGAGTGATTTGCTAGAATCCACATAATTCAGATGATTAACTTATTTTCTTGGCACTTGAACTAAACCTGTGAGTTTATGCTGGCAAATAAAGTAAGTGCTGAAAGTTGAAGTCTCTCTTTCTTTCTAGTAAATAAACCTGCAGAAAATTCAGCCTCAATTACATTTCATGACATATCCAGTATTGTAACAAGACGGTAACAAATACCGGTTTCATACTGAAAATACATGATACATCCTATGAGTGTGCTTCAAAACTCAATGGGGTGTTTACAAATAAACAAAGCCATAGTGACATTTTTCTTTTTTACATTTGTTTATGCATTCATTTCAATAATCCCATACAGAGTGCCAGGACAGAACAGGACCCTGTGTACTATCCTGTGTCAAGCATTATTGGGGATGCAAAGACTTAGCCTTAGCAAATTACATAGATTCTGGTACTCACCTACCATATACAGTTGTATCAATTCACTGAACCAGAGTAGCCAACTGAAGGGGAAGTGGGGTCCTAAAATGCAGTTTAAACTCTTCTCAACAAGCTCAGGGCCCTAACAGTGCCACAACAACACAAAAGTAGTAGTAATCATACTAGTAGTATTAACAGCTAATACTGATTGAGTGATTGCCATTACTACATTCCAGGAGTGGTTCGGTGCATGACAAGTATTTCCATGTCTAATCCACACAACAACCTGATAGAGTAGGTATTACTACCAGCTACATCTCATATGTGAATAAACTAAATACAGAGAAATTAACTGACTTTCCTGAAGTCAAGCAGCCTGTAAACCGTAGCGAGTTTGTTCACTAAGTCATAGTCTGTGCCCTGAAGTAAGAATACGCCAATAGAAAGTACGGAAGTCACATTAGGGAGTGCCATCAAAATACTGGCCAGAGGTCAAAGGGAGAAGAAAGCACTGCCTGAGCAGCACCTTGAAGAATGAGTATCACTGTGTCCAGCAGGAAGGCAAATGGGGAAGATCAAACCATGTGGACAAAAGCCCAGTGGCTGGATGCTTACAGTGGTGAAGGACACTGAAGAAAGAGCTGGACCACCTTTCCCTGAACCAGGGGTGGTTTCAGAGTAGGAGTGTCATGTGATCATGACACTTAGGTGGAAGAAGATTTAGAATCCCAGTGGTGTGTGTGTGTGTGTGGATGGATAGATAGATAGATAGATAGATGGATAGATAGGTATCTCCCATTGCAGCTGTATCATCCAGTCTATATAATGAAGGCTAGACAGGTTTGGAGGAGGGGGGCAGATAGAAGAGAGGAGAAATTTCCTATTATGACCAAATACTACTTCATTTATTAGCACTTGTCCATTTTTACAAGGGAATTTTCTTAGTTCAATAAATTCTCTCTGTTCAAACCAAAATATCCAGCTGTTGTTCCTGTGATTACTCAAGCTGCCACATGCAAAACAAGACAAGTATACATGTACTAGTGACACACACAGTAGCCAGTGAGTCAAGCGCTCTCCCTCAGGTTCTTACATCTGACAGAAGAAAAGGATCAGTATATAATTTAAATAATTTGGCCAATGCAATTTAAATTACCAAACAGGACATTTTTGATCGAATTATTATTTTTCTTCTTTTGGTATCTATAAAAACTTTTTATTTAAAAGTTGACTTCACACCCACTGGGTATCCCACCAAGCCTTCTGTGCCAGCTAGAGCTCTGAGCACAGAACCAGGGAAACAGTGAGAGCTTTTACTGAATCTGTGAGTGGGACGGCAATGACTGTTGAATTATAATAATCTTAAAATTATGAGGGGCCAGAGCAGTTATTCCAGTCCCTCTTTCCAGCGAGGGATACTTACTGAAGCTTATTGGGACAGACTGCCTCTAGTTTCTGCTGAGCACTTGCTACGGCATAGCTCCCTGCTTATCTTTGATGGGTTGGCTGTCCAGGCACGTAGAAACCTCACTGACAAAGACAACAGAGGCAGGCATGATGTCACTGGAATCTGGAGGGAATAGATCTAAAGAAACTGCTGTAGGGCCAAATTAGTGTCTACAAATGTTGTGGAGAGCAAAGTCTTAATTTGGGACAACATTAAAATCTCAGGACTTCCAGCTAGAGGGCAGAGAACAGAAGCGGCTAGGGGGTCCTGAAGAAGATAGAAGTCGGGCAAGTGACCCACATTCAGGTTCTGGGTGATTCAGAACAAGATTTTGTGGGATTGAGAAACAGGGAGGAGCAGCCTGGGGGTAGGGAACGGCAAGCTCATTCATAGAGGATTTTGGGATTGCGTCCAAAGGTGCTGGTCCCAGTGGGGAACTAGAATGCTGAGCTAGGAAGACAGACAAGAGTAGTTGTAGTTTCTGGGCCAGTAAAGTGTATGGGAAGCTCTACCACCACAGGCCAGCCGATGCCAATATTCATGCTAAGCAGAACAAGAATGCAGTGTACAAGAGTAAAACGAATCCCTACCCAGTAAGTAGGTGATTCTGAGGTTCCCAATGAACCACTTCCTTGGTCTGCACTGGCAGTAGAAAGGGTAGGCAAGACCCACCACCAACAGTCAAACCATTCCATACTCATTCAGCAAGAAGCCGGAGGAGAGGTACCAGATGTTCTCCAAAGTGACTCCAGGGTTACTTTGTGTGTGAAAGTATTTCTCTGCATTTTCCAAGTTCTCTGCAATGAACATTATTAGTTTCATGACTAAAATATAACCCACCTAGTAAGGGGAAAAAATGAAAAATAATAGGGTTTTATTTTTCATATTGCTGAGAAGGACTTGCAGAAAGCAGAGGGCACATTCTAGGTTGAGGAAATGCATCCATGGTCTCACTGTCCTTGAAGACTACCCTCTTTCCAAGTGAAAAAGCCTTCTAGATTAGATCCAGCAGGTGCAGGATTCTTTCACTGAGAAAGAGGGAGGCAAAAGGAATAGAATAGGGTGGGGAAAAAGGGTGGAGGATTTTTCCATATTCTGTCCGCCACTGGAAAAACAACTGGCAAGATGTCTTAATTTGTTTTAAAATGGAGAAGGTGCAAAATCGAACTGGACAGTGAATTCCATGGTGAATATGTGGGTCCTGGGAGATAAGGGCAGGGAATGCTAGGATACGCACTTGGATGACCTAGTTTAAAGGTGTTAAAGCTCTGGAGTGTAACAAGATGAATTTTAAGGTCACAAAAACAACTGATTACATACACAGCAATCAATGCATTTAACTCATAAAGGAGAATTAGCCAACCCTATAGGGACTTGAACTCTTGGTTTCTGTGTGTGTAAGTATTTTAAAGTCTATGCATAGTCCATGAAGTCATTTTCCTTTCAGCTGGTGAAAGCCTGAAGGCATTCTGTAAAATTGTAAGACACAGTGTCTAAGCGACTATATAAAAACAATCAGCCTCATCAAGCTCACTTTAACAATGTCTTTTTGAAAGGCAGCATTTCTTGGGGTTTTAAGGGCAATGATGCTCCTTGGATAGTGGGAGGAAAAACTTACATAGATACAGAGGCAATAATTTACATCAGGCGACTAAACTACATAATCCTTTATATCAAAGAGTAGCTGCCAACAGCTGCCACAGGTGGCCAAAGAGTCCTAGGTTTGTTTAAAACAAGCATAAAAATTAATTGAATTTGAGAATGACAAGAATGGCCTTGTTGGCAAAAACCCTGAGAAGGTAAATCCTTAAAAGAAGTTTTCTCGCATGCCAGTGTGAAAAGTAAAACCACCTCTGCTTTGGAGTTCATTTCATTTAAGAAATTAGCATCTAATAGTATGCTGTTTCTCACTGTTCATTTCAAGCTTAGGTAGGCACGTATCTCAAAATTGAGACTTTTTTGGTATGTACCAAAGCCTTTTAAATTGCATATTTTTTTATAAACCAACAGTATTAGAAAACAATTAAGGATAATTTTGGGGTTTTGCTGTGAGGATATTACCAGCAACATTATTAAAAACACCAAACTGAAAGCAACCTAAATGTCCAATGGAGGACAGCTGGAGAAATTGTGGTATATCCAGGCAAGAGAAAACTCTGCAGCCATTAAAAATGATGTTATAAAGTTCTATTGATAGAACTGGAAAGATTTTATGATCATGCTGCATGAAGAGTAACTGTGTGTGTGTGTGTGTGTGTGTGTGTGTGTGTGTGTGTCTGTACAAATGTACATGTGCACCCATGTGTATTAAATACACCAACAGAAATGAGAATGATAAGCATGACTCATTATGTGGTGACATTATAGATGTCTTTGCCAGACTTTTTACTTGCCTGCATTACCACATTTTTCTACAAACACACAAATTTCTTGTGATTTATTTTCCTCAACGCAATAACCTTGTGAATCATCAGTCCCCTTGAACATGGCTGAAAATTGTATTTACTACCTCTATAAGTAAGGTTTTCTATGCTGTAACTTGGCAGTGATATACACAATAAAATGAGAGTACAATTAATGAGAAATCTGTTAACAGAGCTATTAATTAGCTGAAATTTTTTTAAAATGACATATTAAACTATCTCCTTAAACCAAAGACATAAAAAAGGTATCCAAAGACATAAAAAAGGTATAAATAAATGCAGTATGTATGTAAATCATAAGACTTTTACTACAAAATTAAAACTATTAGTATCTGCATTTCACAGAAGAGAACTACAAAGGCTTAAAGGGATTAAATGATATGTGAAAAGCCCTAGTCACCAAGGCCCAAACTGTAGGCTATCTTAACAAGAAACCCACACAGGCATACATCAATAAATAAGACATGAAAACAGAAACTTGATACAGAGGCTGAGGCTTAACAATCTGCCACATGTTCCTATGTCTTTTACAGACCAAGGAGAAAGGCATTTTTTATCTCCTGTGATGGACTCGATTATGTCCCTCTCAAAAGTTGTATGTTAAAGCTCAAATCCCCCATGTGTCTATATCTGGAGTAGGGCCTTTGAGGAGGTGGCTGAGGTTAAGTGAGGTCATTAGTGTGAGGCCCTAATCTCATAACACTGGTGTCCTTTACAAAAAGGAAGAGACACCAGACATCTATTGCTCACCACACACACACACACACACACACACACACACACACACAGGAAAGGCCATGTAAGGACACAGAAAGGTGGACTATCTATGAGCCAGAACGACAAAACTTCACCAGAAACCAACCCTGAGAGCACCTTAACCCTGGACTTCTGGCCCCCAGAACTGTGAGAAAATACATTTCTATTGTTTAAGCCACCCAGTGTGTGGTATTCTGTTATGGCAATGCAGGCAGACTATGACATTTTCCAAAGAGTATCAAACTAAGGCCCCTCAAAAATTGTTTTTCTGCAACATCAAATTCAGAACTGAAAAGCCAAGTAAAAATATGATCATCCTCCCTTCCTGGACTAGTGGCCTCATCCATTCACGTAATCTATGTTTAGGATGTGTAAGCTAATCTTCCATACTGCCATGCCAAACCTCCAGCCCTTAAGAATTACCTCATCCTCCAGGACTTTCTTAACTTAAGATGGAATCCCATATACTGATGGGCCAAGCCTAAAACTTGGAAGTTACTCAAAACTTTCCTTTCAGACTTCCCCTAGATCCCACTGGCCACTGCATCCATGGTGTTTTATGTTGTATGCATTTCTGCCTCCCTATTAACTGGGCACAGTAGGTGCTTTAGAAATGTTTATGGTTGAAATTAGCTGCTGTTCAATACTGTTTAATTCCAAAACCTTCTTTCAAAACCTTATCTCCAACAGGACTCAGCACTTCCCTCCTCCAGGTCCTCATCTGAGCTTACTTCACTGACTATGTATCAGAAGTATTTTTACAGCATTGCCTGCTCCCTTAGACCTCAAACTATTTTGGAAAGGAAACAGTGCAGAGAAAGACATGGGGGACCCCAGAACGTACTGATGTGGAAAGAAGCACAGTACGGCTAGGGATTCTAAACCTGTTTGGAGGGAACAAACAATTTACTGAAACCCCAAATATTGCACTGAAGGACCAAGTCTGATCTCATTTCAGAAGCCTTAGACTGGGGAGTACACATGGATCTATGGGACTTAGTTCCACAAGACCAACTTTAAAGATACGCGGACGCTACTTTGCCTTGACAGCCCACATCTTTTCGAGCTTGCCCATTAGCATGAGCAAGAACACAGGACTCCAGGAGACAGTCTTATTAATTTATTATATATTTTATTAATTTGAGCCTCAGTTTCCTCATCTGTAAAATCAAAAGCATGAGCTAAATAAAAGATTTCTAAGGCCCTTCCAGCTTCAACATTCTCCAGCCCTTAAGAAATGCCCCACTTCACTAAGCAACAGCATGGGAGAGGGTTTCCCTCTAAGTCTGTCAGCAACAGAACCTAAACTACCTTCTCTGATGGGAAAGTCTGTCTTCCCACCAGAGAAGGGAGGACAAACAGCCATCCAAGATGTTTCCACTATTCACATGACTATAAAGAAATATCTGGGGAGAAAACTGGCTTGTATGTTAAATAACTGCCCTATTAAAATAATGACTTCCTTTATTAATTAGGATTGTGTGCAAGCAACAGAAAGTATGATTCTAAATGTGTTAGTAATTCAGGATAACCATTTTTAGGACTGAAAGGTGGTGCTGCGCTGAAGCCACAAGGCAGCAACACAATGAATGGATGTGTGGGGAGGTGCCAAAGGAATCAACAGATACAGTAGTCCCCGCTTATCCACAGGTCCACTCTCCAGTTTCAGTTACCCACGATTAATGGGTCCAAAAGCAAACGACCCTACTTCTGAGGTCTAGTCAGAGGTCTGAAGTATCCTAATGCTATGTCACAGCACCTACCTCATTGCCCTCATTCCAATTCATGCCACAGGCATTTTACCCTCTCACAACATCACAGGAAGGGTGAACACAGACAGCACAGTAAGATATTTTGAGAAAGAGGGAACCCACATTCACATAACTTTTATTAGTGTATTATTGTACCTGTTCTATTTTATTATTAGTTATTGTTATTCATCTCTCACTGAGCCTAATATGTCAAATAAAACTTTATCTTAGGTCTGTATATACAGGAAAAAACAGTATATACAGGGTTTAGTACTATCCTCAGTTTCAGGATCCACTGGGGGGCCTTGGAACACATCCCCCAGTGGATAAGGGGGATGCTGTACCATCATTTGCAATTGTTTACTCATCTTTTTTCCCCTTCCCCCTTATTACATAAGTGAATCACCTTCTAAATGGTTCCACTGCTGTTTTTTTTCTATGCATATTTGCAAATAACTACCTGGATAGGTTTACAAGTACATGCCCCACATGTAGTTCACCCTCCTTTCTAGACTGACTTTCCTTTTAAATCTCCCTGGATTCATTGTACAGCATCTGAGAAATCAAAAAGTTTTCATTTGGCTAGGCTGTCCTCCTGTTTTGAGATGATGCTCTGCCTTATGTCAACTTGGGTCGATGCTGGTAACCTCCCTCCCTGCTATGATACAGAGTCCAAATAAGAATAATTTGTGCAGTAACATACTCCACATCAAGATCTTCAGCCTTAATAATTGCATAGTCACATTTTGCTCTTTGCAAGGCCATCTGAAATAATATAAAGGCCATCTGTTGGCAGATGAGTGTTTGACAAAGCCTGGAATAAACACAGGGCACTGTTTACATAAGTCTATAACTCAGGCATTTTAAATAGTCTCCTTACCTTATAAGAATACAAGGTGGATCCCATATTGTTAGTTATGGGGAGAGGTTTCCTTCTAACAGTTCTTACCAGGGGAAAATATGGCATAAAGTTGGCAGGTAAGTGGGCTGGAACCAGTCTATCTGGTTTCAAATTGTCTTGAGTATTCTATGTGGCCATGAACGCCTTTCCATGCCTCAGCTTTTCCAACTGGAAAATGGGGATAACAACAGTACCTGCCTTTTAAGGCTGTTTTAGGACTAAATAAATTAAAGCCAGTAGAGCACTTGATGGATGGTAGTTGTTACAGATGTTTTTACAAAATGTTAGTAATTTCTTTCAATTCCAAAACATATTTCCATTTCTTTTAATTGATGCCTATGGGGAAACGTATGCTAATGACTTTGAGATGCTATGGTGTAACTTAGATTTCAGGAAAATAAAAATAAAGAGGTGAATAGCTGGGATTTGTTTGATGAGGTTCCCCACCTTTTTCTATGCTACAAGATCCTAGACCTAAATTACCTGCCCTATAGGAAATATGGAGTATTTAAAACAGGGCACCAAATACCCTACTATCTTAGAATCTTAAAAGTTGTAAGCTACCTTACTGTTTGTCTAGTCTGAGAGATTACATCCAAGATTTGAGTCTCAATACCCCAGGGAATTTGGAAATATGAGGGGAGGTTTTGGCCTGCCACAATGACTGGAGGATGCCATGGGCATTTGGTGTTCAGGAATTACTCAGGATGCTAACTGCCTTGCACTGTGCTTGCCCAGCATGCACAGAACAGACCAGCAGCATTTGGTAGGGTATTACTCAAGGAAGAATCACCTGGCCCCAAATGACAGGGATGCCCCTTTTGAGAAAGACAAGGCCTTCTCGAATCTCTTACTGTTGGGATACTGTTAGATGTCCTGGGACCATGCAGCCAGTGTGAACATGTCCAAAGACATGGAGCTCATTGCCTCAAAAGACATCTCACTCCACTCTTGCCTAGCTCAAAACACTAGACCATTCTTCCTTATAGTGAGGGAATATCTGTCCTCTAATGTTCACTCTGTGGCCCACAGAATAATTTGTCTGTTTGGTTAAATGAAAAATGAAACTCACCAATCCTCAAAACCAACATAAAATATTTACAAATTACTATGCTAAAATTGTGGCTCTAAGGAGCACCAGATGTTTCTAGAACAGTGGATCTGTCATTCTGTGTTCTTTCTCTCTCAATAAAGGAGGAGGAAAAAAAGCACCACAGCCCAGCAGGGCTGCATCCACATTCATTCTGCAGTGTAATGCAGCTAAGTGGGATACTCAATCTATTCTCAACTAGATTTTCATTAAAAGCCAAGCTCCTGACTAATGTGTAGGTCAGCCATGCCTATCACTAACTCCAGGTTTGATGATCCTACCACCTTTACTTGCATGTTTAATATCTACAGTAATGAGAATTCTCAATAATTTAATTGTGGATGAGAGCAATGTCACATCTTTGTGTTTTACTCTCAAGTCAGTAAAGGCTGGGAATAGTGCAAATCAAACTCAAGAAAACATGTCTACTCTCTTGGGTTTGAAAACCATTCATGTGATTAGAAAAACAAGTGAATAGGGTCCCAGAGACACTTTTCCTTTTTGGGGTTGTTGCACTTTTTTAGTCTAGCAAACATACAGAAAAATACTCAAATCATAAGTGCATTGTCCAGACCCGTTTTAATAGTGAAAATCTTTCAAACTTGCAAGAAAAAGTTAGGTCTCATGCACATTACCTTTCTGCAATTTTAATTTAAAAAATGGAGAACTATCAAAATGAACCTTATAAATCAACTATAATGCTAAAACTTGCTGAGAATTGGAAGAGAAAGACAGAAAAAAGAAAAGAGACAGAAAATATATATGTAATATCACCTGGATATTTATTTAAGATTCAAAATAACGAAATAATAAAAATTTCTACATTTTACTGAGAATTGAACAGATGTCACTCCCTACGTGAGACAAACATACTTTGTCTTATTTAACCCTGAGTATACCCATGAAGTAGGTATCATTATTCTCTTTTTAAAAAGGAGAAAACAGAATTTCCCGGAAGATGGCGGCGTGAGCAGGGCGGCAGAATTCTCCTCCCAAAACTATATATATCTATGAAAATAAAGCAAATACAACTATTCCTAAAAGAGAGACCAGAATACACAGGAAAGAGCACAGCATGCAGCTACACCTGAGAGGACATGGCACCCTGTGAGGCGGGTAAGATACGGAGCAGCGACCCGGCGAGACCTGAGCACTCACCCACCCCAGCGCACCGGTGGGAGGAGAGTATTCAGAGCCGGGAGGGAGTGGAAGTACACCCTGCGAAACAACCAGCCCTGGTGATCTGCGCGGGGAACGCTGACACACATCGCGCGGTATAGCAGAGATTGGAGAGCAGAGGGTGCAGGATCTGAGCGGGAATGCGCCAGTGTGCTTACAGCGGGCTCCCGGGAAGGAAAGAAAAAGAAAAAAAAAACAACAAAAGAAAAGTGCGCGCTTTTTTCAGCGGTCTTAATGAGACAGGAGCCCAGTGGATGAGGTGGATCACCCCGGCACACTCAGCGCAGCAGTCTGGGAGACCTGGGGGGTTTCGGACCCCTTAGCTGGCGACTGGGAAAGGGTGGCTGCACTTCGATTTCCCACAGAGATCAATAGCCTCCCCTTCGTTCCCACCCCACCAGAGCTAAAAAGGGCCCTGCGGGGCGGCGCAGCCACGGCTGCGAAATAGGGGAGCAACAGCGCCACCTACAGCTTCCCCACAGAATCTACTCCGTGTGGGAATTTTTTTTTGGTTGTTTTGTTTTGGTTTTTTCTTTGTTTTGTTTTTTCTTCTCTTTCTTTTTTCTTTTCTTTTCTTCCCTTTCCTCCTTTCCTTCTTTTTAAAATCTTAAAGAGCCCAGCTGACATACGTGGCAAAAACCAGCAACCACTTCTATAGCCATGAAAAGACAGAGGAATATGGTCCAGACTAAGATCAACCAGACAACTCCAGAGAGGGAGCCTGAAGGGATGGAAGTGAATAATCTTCCTGAAAAAGAATTCAGAATAAAAGTCATAACCATGCTGATGGATCTACAGAGAAATGTGCAAGAGCTGAGGGAGGAAGTGAGGGAACTGAGGAAAGACAATGCAGAAATCAGACAAGGGATCGACTGGCTTAGCAGCAGACTGGATGAGATGCAAGAGACTGTTGATGGAATAGAAATCAGAGAACAGAAATACAGAGAAGCTGAGACAGAGAGAGCTAAAAGGATCTCTAGGAATGAAAGAATATTAAGAGAACTGTGTGACCAATCCAAACGGAACAATATTTGCATTATAGGAGTACCAGAGGAAGAAGAGAGAGAAAAAGGGATAGAAAGTGTGTCTTTGAAGAAATAATTGCTGAAAACTTTCCCATGCTGGGGAAGGAAATAGTCTTGCAGTCAACAGAAGCCCACAGATCTCCCAACATGAGGGACCCAAGGAAGACAACACCAAGACCCATAATAATTAAAATGGCAAAGATCAAAGAAAAAGACAGAGTATTAAAGGTAGCTAGAGAGAGAAAAAAGATCACCTACAAAGGAACACCCATCAGACTATCATCAGACTTCTCAACAGAAACCTTACAGGCCAGAAGAGAATGGCATGATATATTTAATGTAATGAAACAGAAGGGCCTCGAACCAAGAATATTGTATCCAGCATGATTATCATTTAAATATGACAGACGGATTAAACAATTTCCAGACAAACGAAAGTTGAGAGAGTTTGCCTCTCATAAACCACCACTGCAGGATATCTTAAACGGACTACTCTAGAGGGAAGCACCCCTAAGGCTAAAAAGATGTCACCAGAGAAAATAAAATCATAGCAAAGAAAGCAGACCATCCAAATACTAACTAAAGGCAAAGAATAAAACACCTAGTATATAAAGAATGGAGGAGGAAGAATAAGAACGGAGAGAAATAAAGAAACATCAGATGGTGTTTACAATAACTTAACAAGAAAGTTAAGTTAGATTGTTACATAGTAAAGAAGCAACCCGTGAACCTTTGGTAACCACGAATCTAAAGCCAGCAATGGCAATAAGTACATATCTATCGATAATAACCCTAAATGTAAATGGACTGAATGCACCAATCAAAAGACACAGAGTAATAGAATGATATAAAAGCAAGACCCATCTATATGCTGCTTACAAGAGACTCACCTCAAACCCAAAGATATACACAGACTAAAAGTGAAGGGATGGAAAAAGATATTTCATGCAAACAACAAAGAGAAAAAAAGCAGGTGTTGCAGTACTTGTAACAGACAAAATAGACTTCAAAACAAAGAAAGTAACAAGAGATAAAGAAGGACATTACATAATGATAAAGGGGTCAGCCCAACAAGAGGATATAACCATTACAAATATATATGCACTCAACACAGGAGCGCCAGCATATGTGAAACAAATACTAACAGAATTAAAGGAGGAAATAGAAAGCAATGCATTCATTTTAGGAGACATCAACACACAACTCACTCCAAAGGACAGATCAACCAGACAGAAAATAAGTAAAGACACAGAGGCACTGAACAACAAACTAGAACAGATGGACCTAACAGACATCTACAGAACTCTACACCCAAAAGCAGCAGAATACACATTCTTCTCAAGTGCACATGGAACATTTTCCAGAATAGACCACATACTAGGCCACAAAAAGAACCTCAGTAAAGTCGAAAATATTGAAATTCTACCAACCAACTTCTCAGATCACAAACGTATAAAACTAGAAATAAATTTTAGAAAGAAATCAAAAAGGCTCACAAATACATGGAGACTTAACAACATTCTCCTAATCAATCAATGGGTTAACGACCAAATCAAAACAGACATCAAAGAATATATGGAGACTAATGACAACAACAACACAAAGCCACAACTTCTGTGGGACGCACCAAAGGCAGTTCTAAGAGGAAAGTATATTGCAATCCAGGCCTATTTAAAGAAGGAAGAACATTCCCAAATGAATAGTCTAAAGACACAATTACTGAAATTGGAAAAAGAAGAACAAATGAGGTCCAAAGTCACCAGAAGGAGGGACATAATAAAGATTAGAGAAGAAATAAATAAAATTGAGAAGAATAAAACAATAGAAAAAATCAATAAAACCAAGAGCTGGTTCTTTGAAAAAATAAACAAAATAGATAAACCCATAGCCAGACTTACTTATTAAGAGAAAAAGAGAATCTACACACATAAACAGAACCAGAAATGAGAAAGGAAAAATCATGATGGACCCCACAGAAATACAAAGAATTATAAGAGAATATTATGAGAATCTATATTCTAACAAGCTGAAAAACACTGAAGAAATGGACAACTTCTTAGAAAAATACAACCTTCCAAGACTGACCAAACAAGAAACAGAAAAACTAAACAGACCAATCACCAGCAAAGAAATTGAATCGGTAATCAAAAAACTACCCAAGAACAAAACCCCCGGACCAGAAGGATTCACCTCTGAATTCTACCAGACATATAGAGAAGAAATAACACCCATTCTCCTTAAAGTTTTCCAAAAAATAGAGGAGGAGGGAATACTTCCAAACTCATTCTATGAAGCCAGCATCATTCTAATACCAAAACTGGGCAAAGACCTCACCAAAAAAGAAAATTACAGACCAATATGGCTGATGAACATAGATACAAAAAATACTCAACAAAATATTAGCAAACCGAATTCAAAAATACATCAAGAGGATCATACACCATGATCAAGTGGGATTCATCCCAGGGATTCAAGGATGGTACAACATTCGAAAATCCATCAACATCATCCACCACATCAACAAACAGAAGAACAAAAACCACATGATCATCTCCATAGATGCTGAAAAAGCATTTGACAAAATTCAGCATCCATTCATGATTAAAACTCTCAAGAAAATGGGTATAGAGGGCCAGTACCTCAACATCATAAAGGCCATATATGACAAACCCACAGCTAACATCATACTTAACAGCGAGAAGCTGAAAGCTTTTCATCTAAGACCGGGAACAAGACAGGGATGCCCACTCTCTCCACTGTTATTCAACATAATACTGGAGGTCCTAGCTACGGCAATCAGACAAAACAAAGACATACAAGGCATCCAGATTGGTAAAGAAGAACTCAAATTGTCACTATTTGCAGATGACATGATACTGTACATAAAAAACCCTAAAGGCTCCACTCTAAAACTACTAGAACTAATATCTGAATTCAGCAAAGTTGCAGGATACAAAATTAACACACAGAAATCTGTTGCTTTCCTATACACTAATGATGAACTAACAGAAAGAGAAATCAGAAAAACAATTCCATTCACAATTGCATCAAAAAGAATAAAATACCCAGGAATAAACCTAACGAAGGAAGTGAAAGACCTGTACTCTGAAAACTACAAGACACTCCTAAGGGAAATTAAAGAGGACACTAACAAATGGAAATGCATCCCATGCTCTTGGCTAGGAAGAATAAATATTGTCAAAATGGCTATACTACCTAAAGCAATCTACAGATTCAATGCAATCCCTATCAAACTACCAACAGCTTTCTTCAGTGAACTGGAACAAATAATTCTAAAATTCATATGGAACCACAAAAGACCCCGAATAGCCAAAGCAATCCTGAGAAGGAGGAATAAAACAGGGGGAATTACACTCCCTGACTTCAAGCTCTACTACAAAGCCACAGTAATCAAGACAATTTGGTATTGGCACAAAAACAGACCCACAGACCAGTGGAACAGAATAGAAAATCCAAACATTAACCCAAACATATACAGTCAATTAATATTTGATAAAGGAGCCTTGGATATACAATGGGGAGATGACAGACTCTTCAGCAGCTGGTGTTGGAAAAACTGGACAGCTACATGTAAGAGAATGAAACTGGACTACTGTCTAGCCCCATACACAAAGGTAAACTCAAGGTGGATCAAAGACCTGAATTTAAGTCATGAAACCATAAAACTCTTGGAAAAAAACATAGGCAAAAATCTCTTAGACATAAACATGAGCGACTTCTTCGTGAACATATCTCCGTGGGCAAGGAAAACAAAAGCAAAAATGAACAAGTGGGACTATATCAAGCTTAAAAGCTTCTGTACAGCAAAGGACACCATCAGTAGAACAAAAAGACATCCTACAGTATGGGAGAATATATTCATAAATGACGTCCAAAATATATAAAGAACTCACACACCTCAACAAACAAAAAGCAAATAATCCAATTAAGAAATGGGCAGAGGACATCAATAGACACTTCTCTAAAGAAGAAATTCAGATGGCCAACAGGCACATGAAAAGATGCTTCACATCGCTAATTATCAGAGAAATGCAGATTAAAACCACAATGAAATATCACCTCACACCAGTGAGGATGGCCAACATCCAAAACACAAACAACAACAAATGTTGGCGAGGATGTGGAGAAAAGGGAACCCTCCTACACTGCTGGTGGGAATTCAAATTAGTTCAACCATTGTGGAAAGCAGTATGGAGGTTCTTCAAAAAACTCAAAATAGAAATACCATTTGACCCAGGAATTCCACTCCTAGGAATTTACCCTAAGTCTACAGCAGCCCAGTTTGAAAAAGATATATGCACCCCTATGTTTATTGCAGCACTATTTACAATAGCCAAGAAATGGAAGCAACCTAAGTGTCCATCAGTAGATGAATGGATAAAGAAGAGGTGTTACATATACACAATGGAATATTATTCAGCCATAAGAAGAAAACAAATCCTACAATTTGCAACAACATGGATGGAGCTAGAGGGTATTATGCTCAGTGAAATAAGCCAAGCCGAAAAAGACAAGTATCAAATGATTTCACTCATATGTGGAGTATAAGAACAAAGAAAAAAACTGAAGGAACAAAACAGCAGCAGACTCACAGAACCCAAGAACGGACTAATAGTTACCAAAGGGAAAGGGACTGGGGAAGATGGGTGGGAAGGGAGGGATAAGAGGGACAAGGGGCATTACAATTAGCAGATGTAATGTTGGGGGGGGCATGGGGAGAGCTGTACAACTCAGAGAAGACAAGTAGTGATTCTATAGCATCTCACTACGCTGATGGACAGTGACTGTAATGGGGTTGGTGGGGGGGACCTGATGAAGGGTTATTTCTTAATAACCATAATATTGCACATGTAATTGTAGATTAATGATACCAAAATAAATTATAAAAAAAGGAGAAAACAAAAGTAGAGAAATTAAATAACTAGCCATAATGACATCATATGTGATTAAAATTAAATTAAAGCTGTGATTAAAATTAAATTCTTATTCCAAAGCTCTGACTCCTCATCATCATTTTCAGTAAACAAATGGAATTCAAGAACCTAGTCATCAAAATGGACTGCCACCTAACAGCGTTATTGTTTTCCACATATGCAAAAAGTTTATGGATTTTTTTAATAAAAATCTACTAATATATTCAATATCAAAATACAGCACACCAAAAAGGTCACATAACTAAGAGATACTTGAAATAAAATTTATCAGAATTAATTTGTTATTGTTGAGAAATGTTTAACAACTGGAATTTTATATTAAGGAAGTATCTCTCAGAGTGTACGCATACTAAGCCCATTAAAATTGGGCATAAAAAAAAAAGATGCTCACAATGTACACTGTTAATTTTTACTGCTCTAAAAATTCTGACCAATGTTGTAAGATAAAAATCAGAAGTAAGGGGGCTAGTTTTTAGAAAGAAGGAAAAAATATATAATTGCTTGCAGTAAAAACGATTAATTCTCTCAAAATCCCTGGGGAATTAACTGAAAACCTACAGGTATTCACAAGACAGTTCAATAAACAGATTGGCTGCAAGATAAACATACCAAAATCAATAGCTGTTTTGTAGATCCAATGATAACCAGCTAGAAGATATAAATGGAAGAACTGGGAGAACTCAATCAGTTTCTGTTATACAGTCATTATCTGTGTAAGTCGACACTCCCTTTTTGGGAAAGGGGTTCTTTTTAGTGTACCTATTTTTTGTTTTAAGTTGCAATAATAGTTGTGATTTCTACAAAGTCAGACATTACTCTTTTTCAATAAATGACTTTACATTTCTCTAGGAGAAGAAAAGGAAAAGATCTAACAGTGAACTTCTAAAAAATTTTTCAGGGCAATTGCTACAGTCACAGTGCAGGATTCTCTCCTTACAAAGTACCCATTTAAAAATTACTGTAATAGTTATAGCTACATTTTGTAAATGAGGATCCCAGAATCCTTTGCGAAGGTTAGAATACATTGTATTCTTGGGTTTATTTTAGCTAAGTGCAGTAGCCATTTTTATACTATGGAGGAAAACTTCCTAAAATGTTTTGAGACTCTCAGATAGAGTCTTTCAAACCTTTTTTTTTTAAATACTTCATTCATGCAAAGACAACATTCTCATTTTTCCAACAACATTCTCATTTTTCCGTCAACATGAGTTCCTTTGGAACAAAAACACCACACTTTTATGTTGTTTTCCTGTAGCCCTGCATTAGCACTAATTTAAAACTCTGGGGTACAAATAGGCAGTTCCTAAAGAAAACACTTCAAATAGAAACCTGAATGCTCAAATATTACTTTCAGCTGCACTTCTTTGTTGGCACCTCGTTAGAGAACACAGAGTAACGAAATCTCAATTTCTCCCATTAGTTAATTAGCACCTTTTGCATCTTAAGAACTGGAAGCATTACAGTGTTAATTACCTAAAAGTCCATGTCAAAAATCAGTGGCTGAAAAAAACAAAAAACGAAAAACAGTAGCTGCTTCTATTTTTTTTTCTTATGCACAGGTTCACAGAACTCTTAAAAAAACCAAACCTATAAAATATTCTCTGTACACAAGCTAAATGTTAAAATGGAGTGCTCAAACAGCTAAAGGTGAATTCAGTCAACTAGTGCCCTTTATTGATCTCTTATTTCTTCCAACACTTTTCTCCTAATCCTCTCCATAATTACATGAACTGCTAGAGCTTTCCTGAGCTGTCAACTCCTCCTGCATCCATTTTCAAATGGCCAGTGGAGAAACAGTCTGGGCACTAGATCAAACTGTCAATGTTCCCCACTTCGCAAAGAACAATCCTCTTGAAATCTCCTGGCACATCTGTGAAGGGCCTCCTAGGGTTCTTCAAAACTCTTCCCCCTCCACAGAGTGCAAGAAGGGTGGAGGAGCCAGAAAGGTATTGACCCATTCTTTTAACATGCTAATTTGTCTGGGGGCTGCTTCAGTCATTGCCAAGCTGGACACTTCAAAAGGAAACTGTTTTTCAAAGTGGAAATGTCTTTTTCAAACACTTAAAACAAATGAATCCAACCATCAAGTTCACAGTGCAATGTGAAGGAGGCTAGCCAATTAGACTTGGGATCCTAAGACACAGAAAGGTGGTCCAACATTAATTGATGGGAACAAGAAGTCTGGAAATTTAAAATGTATTTCAAACTTCTAGACTGTATGTGCATCATATCAAATTAGGAAGGCGACCACTGAGTAGCCTACATTAGTGCTTGAAATAAAAATTAAAACATATAACTATACTGATATAAAACATTAATAACATTGATATTGATGAATGCTTGGACATTTCCATCAATGATGAAAATGGAAAATAAAATTGATTGTTCATTTAATTAAACCTTTAACTGGCAACATACTATTAAGGCTATAGCAAAAGAGGATGTGCGGGGGGAATAATAGCACCATTATGAAAGAATCTTTGTCTACCGCCTTTGTTATCAGTTTATTATTTCATCAATAACACAAGATAGATAACACTACAAGACATAATTAAGTGTGCAAAAACTGCAAAGTATTCCATATGAAGTTTGTCAAATTCATTCATCAAAATTAATGATTTTGCTCATAGTTTTCAGGTCATGTATTTCTGGGCACATATATTAGTTGTGAATGGTTGGTTACTAAAGGAAAAAGTCACGTAAAAGAGACGGCTGCGCTCATAAAAAGTATCCACTGTGGAAAGCGATAGCTGGGAAACTTGGCATCTTAAATGAGGAAAGTTCTTAAGGACAAAAGCCCATGAGAAAAGCATTCCTAACTGAGCTGAGTCTTAACTGATCATGAGGTTGGCCCATATTTACCTGCCATGGTATTATGGGAGGAAATCAGCATTCTGTTAACCTCTGACCCCTGGGATCTGAAGCAGACAAAGGACCAATCTGGAGCCCTGCGAGAACACAGCCAAATGTCAAACAGCAGGAAAGCGATTGTTACGGAAACATTTGGCATGGGCACAGCCAGCTTCATTGGGGCAAACTGCTATTCACAGAAACAAGCCATGAAGAGATAACGCCATAAAATATGAACAAAATGGAACCTTTTTTGCCTTGCCACTAAATTGTTAGCTTTATGGGACTTCATGCTGAACAGTATGAAAAAAATCCAATTTGCTTTGAAGCGCATTAGTCTGTCTAACATCCTAATTATTGTTTACATTGCCATTTGCCTTCTATTAAGAATTGAATAATTACCCAGCACTTCATAGTTTAAAAATACAAGCAAACAGGATTATCTGGGTAATTAAGAAACTGTACCATAGCTTTGTACTGCTGAGGAAAATATCTGCACACGTAAGGGAAATGATAATTATCAATCAACTTACTTCAAATGGTATTTTAAGGATTTTGAGCAATTTGAGATCTGTAACTTATTAAGAAGAGGTTAGTAAGATCACCTTTGAGAAGTGTGGGTCTGCTTAAATCCATCCTTAGAAACAAGAGCCAGATAAGCAGCTGAATTTTCTCATCCACTAATGACACCAGAGAACATACCAAGTACAGAGCCTTCTGCTGTTCTTTAATCCTAATAATCCATCCCAAATGGACTTTGAACGGCATCATCAAACTTTGTCAGACCATGTGGAGCTACACCAAAGCTCTTCCACATTTTGTTGTTTTAGCTGACCCTGCCTCCACTTAATTACACTGCAAAGGCTGGGTATGTGCGTTTTCTGCCCTGTGAAATTAGCTTGAACTCAAAACTAATTGAACTTCAAAAACATTTCATGCAAAGTCCTCTTCTTCCGCTTTATAGAATACATATGACCATGGCCTTCTCAAGATAGTGCCTGTTTCCAGCAGAGTTAAGTTTGTCGCGTTATATATGCAATATGCTTGTGTCTCCATTCTAGGAGATAAAGCAGAGGTTAAGTAAATTTGGTGACACCGGGTGGGATGGGAAGAAAGGAATTCAGAAGCCAATATTCAACCCAAAGCGAATACACATACGGAATAAGGAACAGAATTATAGCCAATACACCGTTTAAAGAACTGTTATCTGGACGTAAGTGAATATAAGGGATTTTAATTGGAATTCTAGGTTTGAAGACTGATAGATTCATTCACAGATGAAGAAATACAGATGAACATACCCAGCGTGATTTGTACACTATACCACTTTCAATTATCTATTTGTTGAAGGAATGACTGGATTCCAGCCCACTACTGACCTAAAGCCCATTATCAGAACTCCTGAGATCTGACAATTCTTTTACAAAAAATTTTATCTTTACACTTTACAATTTTTTTAAGTCCTTTGTTGAGACACTTCTAAACATTCCTAGCATAATCGGAATAGTGCCATCTCCTCCTACCTCAGAAAGAGTAGCAAGATTCCAGCTGAAGCTGTCACTACAAACAGACAAGCCGAAGGAATCACCAGAACTAGGTTCCTTTCCAAAGGTCAAAATAAAATGAGCATCAGGAACTTGGGTTGCCTTCCACGGGGCAAGGGGCCGGGGAATGACAACTGGCCCTGGTGTGTGTGTTTTGGTGGGGGTGGGGGTGGGGCCGGTGCACAAAAAGAGCCCTGTGCAAATAGTCCCCTCCCCGCCTACCGCCCCCAATCTCTGGAAGCATTCAAATCAAAACCGAATTAATTTGCATGGTGTCTAAATCATTGGGCTCTGCATAAACAGGAGACTTTGGCGGGGTTTTTCAAAGGAAGCCCTCATTGCCTTTGTGAAAGGGGGAAATGGGTGTGCTGTTTTGCATGAGGGAGCCTACAGAATATGCAAATGAAGAATCTGCTGCCTGGAAAAGCAATCCTCGGCAGACAGCTGACGACCCGCGTTCACCCAGAAAACGCTCTGTGTCTCCCAAGGGAGTTGTAAGCGGTACCAACGCATTGTTTCCCAGGAAGCCGAAATAGATCCTGAATATTCATAAAATGTCCATTTAGTCATGGGACTATTAATTACCCTCCAGATCATGGAACCGAGTGCCCTCACCTGCTCTCCTCCCCAAATACCGCTCAGAGGTGCCAGCTGTAAGGCACACAATGAGAAAGGTTTTAGGCACTAAGTGAAAAGGACAGTCTCGCACAGTCCCGGGGACAGCTGGGGCTTCTCTAATCATTCCTTCTCACAAGCACAATAAAACTAAAGAGAGCACTGTGCTGCATTACTGGACACAGATAAACAGTTCTTAAAAAGCTGAGAGCTACAAATTGCTGCCTAATTTTATAGAAACATCTAATGGGTTGAATAAATAAAATGCCATTCTTCTAACCTTCCTAAAAGTCCCAGATTCTGAAAGTTTTCAGAGCTTTACTGATTCAGTTTCATTTTCAAAGTGTCTGCAGCAACACAGAAGTGCCTCTATATACCTGCTGGAGAAACGGAAAAGTTGATGGACCAGTGCACTGGTTTCCAAACTTCTTGGTCTCACGCCCCCTTTACAGTCTTAAGATGCTGAAGATGCCAAAGTGCTATCAATATTTACCAGTAGAAACTGAAATGGAGGAATTAAGTAGTTATTGATTAATCCGTTCAAAAATATCCATTATAAATCATCACATGTAAACACACATAAAATATTTTAATGAAATGATAATTATATTTTCCAAAACAAAATCAGTGAGAAGATTGGCATTGTTTTGCTGCTTCTCCTGTTTTGTTTTGTTTTGTTTTTGTGGGGGGAGTGTGCAAATCTCTTTAATGTCTGGCTTAATGAAGGACAGCTGGATTCTCCTGTTTGTTTCTGTATTCAATTTGATGAGGTGTCATGTATCAGATAGCCTCTGGAAAACTCCACTCTTGAGAGAAGAAAAAGGCAAACGGTATCATAGTATTATTAATAAAGTTTTGACCCTTGCAGACCACATGAAAGGGTTTGGGGAACCCAGGGGGAACACACTTTGAGAACCACTACAACAGTGCAGTAAGTTGGGGAACAGAGAATTTGATCAATGCCACTGCCTACTCTTGCTTATGTGTCACCATTGTCACCACCATTCCTGCATGCCCCAGATCCCCTACAAGCTCAACACCAAACCCAAAACACCTCTACTATGGAACCTAAAATGAACTGCTTTCGTTGTTGGACAGACACTGATAAAATATCCCATATTGTCACCATCATTCTAACAATAAAATAAATAATAATTTCCACTTCTTAAGTGCTTAATGATTCTAGGCACTGTGCTAATCCCTTTATTCTAGGTATACATGTGTATATGCTTATACATGTGTATCATACACAACAACACATTACTGCATCAATTTGCAAATCTGAACTTGAGGGCAGGAAGTTAAGTGTCCATGATCCAAAACTGGTTAAGTAACACAATTAGAAGCTGAATTCAGGTCTCAAACTCCAAAGGCAGGTTTTAACCATTTTTTTCTAGTAACTATGTTAACTAATGTGCTGCAGAGATTTTTGAAGGCTCAGACATAGAGATAATTCATAAACTCGATGAAAATAGTTAAGACAATTGAAGCAGGAACTATAAACAAGGACCTCACTAGTACATTTGTCACATGCAAAGATTCTGATATATCATGTTGACTCCATGAAACATTACTCCACCAAATAAATATTTGATATGAAACAGGCCATGATTCCTTATGCATTTATTTATTCATTCATTCAGTGGACATTTAATGAAACCCCACTATGTTCCATAACCATCTCTGGTGTTACTTCTCTGGTTATATCAGACTGCACCCCTCCACTTACATGTGCACAATAAGGAAGTTTTACTAAATTCACTTGTCCAAGATATAACCAGAAAAATAGCAAAGGTTTAATCATTCAATCTTTTAACAAAAATGTACATGTATGATTTACAAACTAAAGTATTTGTTAAAAAATATAACCAGGAAAAACTACAACAGACTGAATATCTACCAAGAGGGAAAAATCAGTTTGATATATACATACCACAGAATATTAATTATCAATTATGAAGGATGAGGGAAATAGTCAAGTGCAAAAACAAGATGACAATTAAGAGGATGATTCTATTTGTTTTTGTTTTTTTTCAAATACATGTAAATAGATATATTTGGGTTCCTGCCAAATTGTAGAGTGGTAACTCATAAGAAGTTGGTAAGAATTTGAAGCATGCAGTTCTTTGGTAATGTGAAATTCATCAATTAAATGCAAATACAAATAAAAACCCAAAAAGCCAAAGTAGTAAAGTAGAGTGATATCAATGAAAATCTATCACGACCACCTCTAGCAAAGCAGTAATTGGAAATTCACTTATCAATCTTTTCTCCTGAAGACTCAAGTCTTAACAGGATAATTGTGTCTTAACTCATTCTTGAAATGTGTAAGGAAGCTCAGACTCAAGTAGTTATCAAACTTAAACACCACATTCAAAAATCCCTATTTGAGAAAATGTCTATGTGCCGCTTTGGTGAACCCAAAACAGAGACCACTGCATGATTCACACTCACAAAAGAAGCCTGGTTCACAAGAAGAAAGGAAAATAAAAAAGTATAACAGAAAAAAAGGACAATAATTAAGCCCTGCTCTTCTTGTATATAAAGAATTTCGTCTTTCAATGATCACAGCCAGGCTTCAAAGCCGGAGATAAAAGCAGCCACGTGATTCAAGCAATTGATTCTTAAAGACATGATTCAAAGGTAGAAAAGAAATTTCAAAAGTGGAAAGGATATGAAACAGCATCTCTCTGAACTCTATTTTAAATGCTTCTTTTCCAGTACCTTCTCCTAAGGTCCTTTCTATTAAGGAAAACAAAGTAATTTTTTTTTTAACAGCTCTCTCTTTTCAGGCCACAAATCTGAAATGTTTCTATGTTACAGCTCTCAAAACATTTTTATCATGTTCTTTCTCAAAAGAGGCTGTAATTAAGATACTTTTGCTGGAATGAAGGCATCAGATAGGTAAGGATATGTAAGATAGGTTCTAGACATATTTGACCCCAAACAATTTATCACAACATCGTGTACTTCAGCAAGGTTTGATTCCTAACCCCAGTTTAACTTTGCCACAGTTGTGATTATTTGGTCTTAAGAGCAACTCCATAAGAATGTTTTCATTTCATTAGTATTATTTTTATGTATACACTCTGAAAATATTGCTTATTAATATTTCACAAAGAGTAAATGGGACTTTCATTTTTCAGCTTTTTAATTAAGCAAAAAATAAGTTGATAAAGAATTGTTTCCTTACTTCATTCTGCTCAGTATTTCTGAGGTAACGAAAACAACTCTAAAACATCTGGAACATTTCCTCCCTGGGGGGGCTTGTGGGGATGGCAGGGGCGGTCTCTGAGGTGGATTTTATTTCCTTTTTCTGACAGTCTGAGGAGACCCAGTAACCAGACTACCTAAGATAGTTATTGATCCTCTGCACCCACTAGGCAAGTTCAAACTGCTGCTAACGCCAGCTCTGCATTCTCCTGAAGGAGACAGAAGAGTAGCTAACACCCTTTGTTGTCCCGCAGAGATGGAGCCAAACCATTTCAGAAAATGTTATTCAAGAGCACAGTGAACTTGCAACTGCTTCAGAGGGCAAGCCTGCCAACCCCCTGCCACTGCTGACACTTTTGACATAGCTCTTCATTCTCCATCTCCATTAGCATGTACTGCTTGGCGGTAAGAACTCCAAGAGGAAGTGTAGTTCTGTCCCCAGGGTCCCTTGAGGACGCTGGCAGATGACCAGGGTTGGAGTCAAACAACAGCACACCCCAGGCCCCCACCCGCCCTGGCCATTTTTGCCCGAGGATCCTTTGTCAAACATTTAAGATCTTAATCCATCTTCACTCTGACCTCCCAGACCCCTAGGAAGATGGATGAGGAAGTGAGTGACCTTTCACCTGTCCTTCTATTCGTCCTGCCACAGTAGGCCCACTGAAAAGACAATTGGGGAGGAGCCGGCTGCCAGAGTTCTCAACACTTGCCAGATCTCCTTTATGTCCCTTCTTAAGCTCTCTTTGCACCAGGGTCTTTCTGGTCCCACTCCCAAATCACTTTTCTCTCACTCAAAGGAAAAGTTCTCTTTCCTATAGGGGAGAAATAAAATGGCCCTCTCTAATATCATTTTCAACATTAACTGTGAAAATGGACATTATTCTTTCTTAGGGCAGGGGCAGTGCTTCCCAGCTAGAGCCTTGACTTTCAAGAGCGGCTGGGACATTCCTTTTTAGTATTTCAGCTCAACACCCTTAAAAGTCAACAGCTGTGGTGCTGGGGGGAGCAGACTGATGCTAACATTAACATCCTTTTAATGCTTTATGATCTAAAAGGTGACTTACCTATCTTATTGCCTCACTGTGTCCTCATAGCAAGTCTATAAGCTAAATTCAATTATGATCAACCCATTTTACAGATGACCAAACCAAAGCTCAATGGACTTATAAGACAGGCTCAAGGTCACACAGCTAAGTGACCAAACTGAGAGACATTTCCTTGGCTCTATGTGATACCCCAGTAATGATGGCAAGGAGCCAGACAACCATTTTTTATTACTTCTAAGATTTTTACAGCTTTGGGTCATCTTTAAAAAGCCTCCCTCAAGTTTGGAATTTAAGAATTCTTGTCATTCACATTTTTCCTTCTTCCCTAAATTCATCAGATTCTTACCTAGTAATATTAAAAACAAGTCAACAGATGGAAAGATTTTGTGCAAGAAGTTTCTTCTCGAAAGAGTTCATCATTTTATGAGTAACAAAGAAAATACCTGGGAAGCAGGAATAAAAATAATGGAGATTCTCAAAAATGGCAAAAAAATCTTCCCTGTCCATCAAATACCTAACCTTGTTTAGGAACAGTCTGCTCAGAAATAGACTGCACCTAAAACACTGAGCCCCACCCTTCCACGAACCACTTGATTAACTGGAATCCCACAATTATTTCCATAAAACGAAACACTAAAATGTTCAATTGCCTTTACATTCACTTCTCCCTCCATCTTTTTCTCTTTTTCTTCTAATTTGGGTTGTAAAAATGTCAAAGAGTTTCACAGTGTAGCGATGTATGACTTATGGGGCTGGGTGACAATTGAAAATCAATGACATTAGATACAAAGACATACACTAACGCCAGAAGCGTGCACATTTGAGCAGGAAATGGAAGACAATGGTATTTTTTTTTAATCTATATGTGAATCTTGACATGTGAAGATGTGCAATCCTGTCTTACAAAAAAGGAGGCAGAATAATTTACTCTAAAGTGTGATGTGGTGCCACTGCCCTGCTCACTCACTGTTCTTGCTATGATGATTGTAATTTTCGTGCCAAGAATGCACTCACATGTTTTACTAGTATTAATACCAGAATATACTTGGGGGTTTCAATTTGGTACAGCTCACCTAGTAGTTGCTAGGTCAAGAGCAAACAAAATGGCAAGAAATTAATCTCTGTTAAAAAAAAAAAAACTTTAAATTCCTACTTTAAAGTTTTGAAGTTTAGACATTTTACCTTTTTATTCTAGCTCAACAGAAAAGGTAACCAGCCTTTATTATGTTTATTCACAATGAAATTAAAGGCTTTCATTGTTAGATTCCTAAAAGTAAGTATAGCAAATCAGGAATGACACTTTCGAAAAAGTATAAACTATGAAAGTAGAAATGCATAACATAGTCTATGACAGCAAACTGCCAAAAATGCAACTTTCTTTAGGTTATAACTGTTGATACCCGGTCAGTCAAGTGGATTGCCCCATAGTTAATCCCACCCTGTCATTAAGATGGTTGAAATGCCAGACAAATTGTTTGGCAGTCAGTTATTTCGGGCTCTTGAAGCACCAAATCAGATGAACCATGTGGCAGTCTACAGCTCAACAATCACCCTGAGAAAAGATTAATCTGAACCGTTCTATAGAAGGGACTAGATTTGCAGTGTTTAGCAGTAAGCATACTAAGACTGGCACCAACAGACTTGATAACCACTGAAAATAAATACCATGCAAAAATAAAAAACCTTGGAATAACTAATTTTTTTAAACCCTTCATCCATCCGTAAACACAAGCAATCCCTATAAATATGGATTACTCTCATCATTCCACGGAGACAAAGCTGCCATAAAGAAAAAACATTGCCCTAACTCCTCATAAAGAGGAAAGAAGGAATTGCATGCACTGAACTTTAGGTGAGAAAATAATCACCTTAGTAATATGATAAATAGTCATTAACAGGATTAAAAAAATTGAGACTTCTTCAAACACTCAATAACCAAAATGGACCACAATTTACTATTGCCTCTGACCGCAGATCAAGTAAGACCCTTACTAGCTCTTTATCAACTCCTCCAGGAAATCAAAGGGTCTTGGCGTCAAGATTAATTTCACTTGGAGACCCTATCAGTGGGTGCTTAGTGGAACAGAATGCACTTGAAATCGTGTCACTCCACTTTGTTGAGCCACATCTACACTGGTCCATTAACCAGGAAAAACTGGACTTCCTTCACACAGCTTGATTTCATCAGCAGGAGGGAATTAGAGCAACACGATCCTAATTTCACATTCACATCATTCATGTACATATATGTAAGAGGAGAGATATTTACTGTCTTTGCCACTTTACCAAGTCTGTAGACAGGAAAACCATGGTTTGGAAATGTGCCTGCCCTCTTTAAGTGAGGATCAATCAAGCCCCTTTCTTCCGCTTGTTCATTTACATTTCAGAGGGCGCATCAAGCCAGTTCAGATCTAAGTGCCTGTTAGCAAACGTGTTTGGCCTTCTGCTGAATACAGCAGCATCATTTATTTTGTCAGTATTAGAAATGTCTTAGCCTTGCCACCTGGAGCTATAGCACTTACTCATTAGACCCCTCTGTCCCACCACATCCCACAGGGGCTGCTAATTACTGGCTTTACTCCATTTAGTCTCATCTCTGATTTAAATTAATTACGTGCACTAAGCCCTAATGAAAAGGACAATATGGCTCTTCTTACCTTGGCATTCTCCATTCCGCTCTTCATGCCCAGCATTGCACAGGCAGTTGCCGATGGGCACTAGCCATTCACCATCTGCCCCACAGTACATTTTTGGCACATCCTTCTCTTCTGAGTTGTTGACACAGGAGCCTCGAACTTCAACCAGGGAAGACGTATCAGCCCCTGTGATGGTGTCTGGAAACTGGGCCAGGTTGCGAACTGTGAGTGGACACTTCTTATAGAACACACGGACTGATACCAGGGCAATACAAGCCCCCACATCCTGAAAAGCCAGATAAAAACCCTTTTTACTCAGTGGCCCCACATCCCGGATCTCAGTGTTCAGCTTCATGATTCTGTCTCCAATGTCCACTTGGGTGAAGCTCTCATCGGCGGCAATAGTGTCAATCTTGGCAAACTGGCTTTCTCGGATAAAACGCTCTTTGTCGCTGTCTGATTCATAGTAGTACAGGTTAAACGTCTCCTTGCATGTCCCCATGACACCCGGAAGGCTGTTGCAGTCCCTCAAGGTGAACTTGATTTCAATGTACACTCTCTGAGCCCCTTCTCGTGTGATCCAATCAGTTCGTAGCCAGTTATTCTGGCTGGGCTCCATCACGTTGCACACTTGGTAGGTTCGGATTGGTGTATTTTTTTCATCCATTATACTCACTTCCTCCCACTGCAAAGATCCAAAGGAAATGTATCAATTACAAAATTCCATCATACAGCGATTTGTCAGTTCTGTTTTACCCTCACAGGGCAGGGATGGTATCTGTTTACATTAGGAAGAAAACTACTGGACACCAACGCTCACTAATAAAGCATCTTGAGGGAGGTAAGAATATTTTATTGGGGAAGTGGTTTTTTTATTTTGTTTTTTTTTAATTGTTTTGTTCTTTGGCCTAAAATCAGGAAGCACTGGTGGATTTATTGCTTATGAGTTAGCAGCAGCTCCGTGGTCTAACAACCTTAAATTCACCTATTATAACAGCTATAATTTCAAGTGGTAACAGTTCAGATTTACTCATAAATGAAAAACTACTATGTGCATTGTTCCAACAACCGAGCAGACACCTGCAAATTAAGAGCAGGAAGAGTTGAGCTTGGCAAAGGAAGACAATTATCAGTTAATTAGTGATGCTCCTGTCAGAACTTTGCTAATACCTAAAAAAATGTCAGTTGACTTTTTCTTTTCTTTTCTCTGGCACCATCACTACTCTTTAAGGGGGGTAAAGAAAATCTCACCATTCTGGTTTCAGTAATCCTGGGAAGACAGAAAGCAAATTTCATGGCTGAATTTCTCAAATATGCTGTCATTTATAATGGTACAACACTTTTCAAGCGCATGTATTCAATTAAGAAGTGTGCATATTCTTATGTTTAAAACATATACACATAAGTCAACAAGAATACGCACATACTTTGCTTCTAAATATTCTGTGGGTATTGAAAATAAAATAGTAAGTGGTATTTATGACTGAAAGCCCAAGAAAATTAAGATGGATGGTAGAGTTTTCTTTACAATCTACTTCCGAACATAAAAGATTCTAACGGTGGGACAAACTGAATTCACTGTGACTAGAACTGTTCACTCTTGCCATAGCTCACACTATAATCCTAAAAGCAACAAAATTGTTTCAGGGCTCCTAGAAGGCCAATAGACAGCCTAGAATTCTTCATTAATATCTACAGTAATGCATTCATACAGATCTGGTATAAATCAGCTGAAGTGTCTAACACATGAATATAATTAGAAGAAAAAAAAAAGGATAGTTTAAAAAAATTTGTATTCTGTAACAGCTCCACTTAAAGCTCCATTCAATCCAATGAAGTACATAGAATCAAAATGTATCTTATAACAGGTTTCCCATCTGTGCATTGGAAAACTATTAATGGATGGAGATGTTACTATGTGAAGGGCCATAATGCATAAAATTCTGTATCCCTTTCACTTGCTACCATTTTGAAAGTTAGAATTGGGAGGGGCAAGTGCCCTATGGTGATTAAAATTTCTTTTTATTCACTAAGCAATAAATCACCAGTAATTTACTAATTTGGGGAAATACATGAAAATCCAAAAATAGATTCCTTCAAAAAAAAAAACCTATTCAGCATGCTTCTCATCTCAGAACAAAAGGAATATGGAAAATCACATTAGTCTATGTAAATGAAAGCACACAGAGATATCTCCACAAAGTTATGTAAAGATAATTCAAACTTAATGTGAATCTTCCAGCCTTAACTCAGTTGTCTAAACACACTATCAAGTCCACCGGACAGATGACAAATCTCCCATTAACTTTGTATTTTACAACCAGTGTCAGAAATCCAATATACTTTAAATGAAAATTGCCAAGAAGTTAGTTTTTTGCTACCACGTTGCCATCAGAAGCCATCACTTTCCACTGTTCTCGTGTTCTCCATAGTTGTTAATGGAAAAAAAAAAAGAGCAGAGAGTTGTCTCTGGCTATATTTCATATTTAACATGGTGGTATTGTCAAATAAGGTTTTTCTCTATAAAAATAGCAACAAATAAATGTCATTATTATACAAAACCATAGTTTCCAGCCAAGAAAGAGGTGAACTGTTCGAAGAGATTTCAGAATAATCAAAAGACTCAGATATACTTTACCCTCAGCTAGAAAGAACTTTTTAAAGCCACTCTATCCCTACTTGGTTGACATCTAGTTCATCCTTTCATTCCAATGCTGGAAAAGTCCTCCTCAATTACAAAATCTAGAGACTAAACTTCATAATGTGGCACATAATTTCTCAATGGTTACTGAATATCCTGGAATAACTAATTATTTCACACACAAATAAAATTTCATTTCTAACCCTTTACAATAATACTTAAAATGTTACACACATGATATAAGAGGAAAAGATTACCTTCTACATTTACCTTCTACACTCAGAAGTCTACATTAAGCCCATAAAAGTTCTGGGTTATACACAGAAGGTATATGCATAGTATATTTTTAGAGAATTTAAGACAACCAGAAGTTTTTGTCTAGAAAAAGTGACCAGGTATTGTTTTTCAGTTCTTGGGTTGAGGGGTGTAGGGGGTGTGGTGAAAGGGTGGGGAGGGGAAAGACAGGACAGGAAGGGGAGGGTGGGGGGGATATGTCTGCAGCTTATAAAATTGCAATAAAAGCTTTCCAGAAACTAGATAGACTATACTAGAAAATGTGTCACTCCTTGCTTTTAAATAGGTCACATGTATATTTAGTTTGACAGATTAGGTCCAAAATCATGTTGGACACATTCTTTCTTCAAACTTGTGAGCAACCAGTAAGAAAAATAAAGCTCATTAAAAATTTAAATGCAAGCACTGATACCTTCCTTCTATCCTCAATTTTGCCAGCAGCTCTTAATACATTCAACCTACAGAGCAATACCCTTGGTGTAGCATGGGAAAGCCTCCCTGAATCGGTGACCTTTCCAGGGTATAGGATTAACAAGAGTCTGACTCTCACAAGATAAAGCTGTACCTTTCTTCGCATTCAAAGGATGAGGGCAATTGCCTGCAATCAGCGGTGAATACAGCCTGTCTACACTGCCAGAGGCCTGCCAATCATTCTCCCTCCCTTTAAAAAAAAATGGTTTTGAGGGCAGACTAGAATTTTTCAGCAGAGACCCAGCTAACTGCAGTCAAGTTCAGGCAGAAAAACAGGAAGGCAGGGCAAGCTCCGTTTTATTTCAAATAGATTTTAAGACCTGCTTTGGAAAAAGCCTAAAATCTCCATTTGCAGAATTACTTTCTTGCCTTATTTTTGAATCTTATCTTGTACAACAGTTTCTGTGAATCTTTACTTTTTTAATCCTTTATTGTTTATTCCATGGACGGGTGTGAGGCATCACAATTTTTGTGTAAGACTCCCAATCTTTCATCCCCATTGTTTTTAATCAATTGACTCAGTCATAGACAATCAAGCATATAAAGATAGAATGATATGCTTAATTCTGAAAGAATCTGAGAGTCATTTCAATTTGGCAGACACCAGAGTTACATGTATACTGATTTCTTTCCAAGCTGATTCATTCTAACCTGTTATTAAGGGGGAGGGTGGACTGGGAGAATGTGACCATTGACCTAATTCTATTCTCTAAATCTTCTGATAGAGGCAGTGATGGCAAATTCGAGAAGAAATGAAAGTGATGTATTCTCATACTTTGTAATCACCCTCCCCAGTCCCCAGAAAACCAAGATTTCAAATACTGAAGTTTGTCACATTTAGCACCAACAGTGCACAAACTCGGGTCTCTTTCTGCATATTCTATGCCCTTGGTGCAAATTCAAAAGGCTTTCTCTAAAAGAGAGCAGCAGCTGATGTGAGGTGTGACAGCAAGGTAAGAAGCCCCAACTGCATATGCACAAAAGTAAACTCAGGCAGTGTTTTCTCCCAGGTATCTTTATTTATTCATTTTCCTCATTTGGAAGCACAATTGGTCTAAAATTAACCGTGTCAGGACTTCATGGCCCTTGCAGTAATAGGCATTCATACATTCAATTTGGTCCCCAGATCGTATTTCTTGTCGGTGTTGTAGTTTTAAATAGGCATAAGTCTATGCCTCTACCAATATCCTCATTTTGAAACCCCTTTCTGCCCTTTTGGTTTCCAGTTTTTCTACGACAGAGCGATCCAGCGGGAGTATAGGATTTCTCCAACAAAGCGTAGTTCACTTCATAGGCCCTGGTGGAAATCTGACCCCCTCACCACAATCAACGAGAATCAAGCCATTAGGACTCTCAGAAAGTTGCTAATTACTCCTTTTTACCCTTTGGATCAGAGAACTCAGAACTTACCCCTCCTTCCAGAGGGCTTGCTATCCACCCAAGCTCTCCCTGAACGGATCTGGAATCCAATAAGGTAACTGTTAAAAAAAAAAGAAAGAAAGAAAGAAAGAAAAATAGATTAATTTCCAATTGCAAAAAGCCAATACTACAAAAACCATTTTGCCTGAGCGTTTCCATATGTTCTCAGGGTGTGCGTATCCAACTCTGATCAAAACCTAAACTTGGTCTCACTTATATAAATAATCATTACTCACTTGATCTCCTCCCCTCTTTAAATGTGCAGGTTCTTATTTATTTAAACTTGCTTAGCATTTAAAATTCCATCCCAGGATTCAGTTGATATATTTTCTAAAAAGGATGAATAGGGAATCTCAAGTCAATTCAAAAAATAAATACATCTATGTAGGGCAGTTACACTCCAGAGCAAAATCGGCATTCATCTCTGTCTGGCATCTACTAGAGTTATTTGTTTTTGCAAGTTCCAGATGACCACAGAACTCATCATCATGGTGACAGAGCTACAAGTGAATTCTATCAGAGAGTACTCAAAGGTTCATGAAAAGGCTCTTTCCCTACCATTTTTTCCCCCTCCACTACCAAATAAACAGGTCTTGGAGGGGCCATCCGCTCTTTTTTAAATATCAAAGTTACAGAAAGCAGAACAGCAGATGTGCAGAATTAGAATGCAAATACAGTGAAGTATTCTCTTTCCCAGGTCTTTTTGAAGACCATTGGAGACTGGTCCTCAGCCCAGGAGAAATCACCGGTTTGAATTTCAGGTATGGAGTGCTACCTAAAAAATTAGTATGCTTGTGGCGCACCTAAGACTATGCATAAAAGCTTAGATGGGTGAGGGGCCAGATAGCGGCTACAGACCAGCTGGACCTGTCCAGGGAACAGAGGACACTGGAAAGGACACAGTGAATTCCCAACCTCTTCACATTCCCTTTCCCACCAAGGTCTTCAGGCCTGGGGATCAAGGGGCTCCTCTCAAAGGAACCACTGGGTTATTAATTTGATCAGCGAGGCTGGCTCTTGAGGCTGGGGGAGGCATTGGAATAGGAAGCCGTCATCCTTCCTCTATCTGGCTCCCAGGCCCCTGAATCCAGCCACCTCTACTCCTGTCACCCTGAAGTCAAAAGAGTTAAAATCAGCCTCTTTCGCCTGGTTTTCCTGGGGAGCCAGAATTCCCGGGGTCTGTTAATTATTTTAAAATGTTGAACATTCCCTGGGTCGGTCCCGCCCGGAGTGGCTCCCCCTCCTCATTCTCTCTTCTTGGTCCCTAGAGAAAAGCCCGCTACATCCATTTGGATTTATGTAAGGTGGATTAGGGACACAAAGGGAACAATAAGACCCAATTTACAAAAAAAGGGAGGGAGTAGAAAGGGAGGGTAAAAGCGAGGAAAGGAAACGTGAGGGGAATAAAAAGCAACAAAATGAATTAATTTTTAAGGGGCGAAGAAGGGTCAGGGAGGGGGTAGCCCCCCCCTCTTGATTCATCAGGCTATGACTCCATCAGCACCTTTTTGTCTAGGGCTTCTAAATTCTGCTTCTAAAAGAAAAAGGAAGGAAGGGGCAAAAAGAAAATACGTCTGTGCGAGAGAGGTCTTGAAGGACGTCCTAGCAAGTGGGAGAAGTCGTCAGACGAACGCGGGATCCACTATTCTGCTAAGAGGAATGACCCCAGGGAACCGAGGGCCAGCCGCGGCGGCGAAGGCACCAGAAACCGCGCAGGAAGGAGGGAGGAGATGCAGAGCGTGAGAGAGCGCCCCTTTCCTCCCAGGCAGTGTCTGCCGGCAGGTGTGTGAATCTCTGAGTCTCCGTCTGGCAAGCTTTGGGGACCGGCTTTCCAGCCAAGGCTAAGTTGGTTTCTGGCTCCCTCCTTCGGAACACAGAAAATGATAGATTGCATAAGGATGCAAGGACGTATCCCAGAAAAATGGACGGATGGCTAGGTGGATGGAGGGAGGGATGGGAATCAAGAGGGTGGGGGTGAAAGAGTCGGCAAGACGTACGCAAGGCTAGATGCACGCAGGCTCGAGTACGAGCATCGCCGGAACCCACGCGCACACAATCGGGGTACTCACGTATAGGCACACAATCGTCCGCGTCCACGCGGACACCCGCGCACCCACATACACGCATTTGCGCGCGCACGCATACAAACACAGACACACGCACCCTCGCCTTTCTCTGAGATCATCGAAAACTAAACGAACAACCCCCACTTCCCCAACAAGGACACGCACACACACAGTCCTTTCAACACGTCCGAATAGACGAGCAGAAACCTGAGCACGGAGACGCGTCCAGTCGGTCTCGCACCTTCCCTCCAAACTAACTCGGTGTATCTTTCTAGGCAAAAAGCAAAACTCAACTTGCCGGCGGGTTCCCCAGGGCTGCGGGGTGATTTGAGGAGCTTGGGGCTCCCTAGGTCAGCGATCTCCCCCCGGGGCCGCGGGGCTAGGGGAGGAGAAAGGTGTTTGACGTCGGCGCTAGAAATCAGGTCACTGTCGACCTGAGAGCGGCGCCAGGACCGCCGCGCGACGGAGGCCCTGAAGCCTGGTCCCGGGAAGCCAAGGGCTTGGGAAACTTTGAAGAATCCAGAGCTCCAAAGCGTTCGCAAGAACCCGAGAGCACCAATCCCTCACCGCGCGCCAGGCTTCCGTTTCCCCCTGTACCGGGGCTAGGTAGGCGAGTGGTGGTAGGAAGGATAGGTCCTCAGATTTTAGTTATTTGTTTTTCCTAATCCTGGTCTTAGCTCCCTGTACCCCTCGGGGCGCCTCGAGCTGGCCTCGCCAGCGGATGCTGATAAACTTTGTCCTTTCGCTATAAACTTGGGTAGCCCCGCCGCATGCACGGGTCACCGCCCCAGGGCAGGCTGTCGGGCCGCTCCCCGCCTCCCTTTCTCAGATCCACCCGCCCCGGCCCCCTTCTCCGGCGTCGGGGCGCACCGCTCACGCCGGGATCCCCCCACACCGCCGGCCTTGCGCTCTCGGGGACCATTCACCCCCGCAGATCGGCCCCTCTCTGTCCCCGGCTGCAGAAGGCCGCCCCACTCTTACCTTCATTCGCGGGATACACCCTAGAACCGGTGACAGCGTCGCAAATCCCAAGGAGGAACGAAAAGAGGACGAAATAGAAAAACCCAGCCATGGTTCGCGGGTGCCAACGCTGCTCCTACCGCTTCTATCCCAGTGGAATAAATGCTTAAGTTAGGAGTGCGGCAGGCTGAAGACATTGCCAAGGGGGTGGATCAGGCCCGTGACGTGAACACGCCAGTCCGGGGCCCTCGACCAATGGCCGCGCAGACGGGGCGGCCCTGCCACGCCCCACACAGCAGAGCCCGCCCCGGTGCTCCGCCCCGTCCGGGGCTCTGCAGGGCGCGCGAAGTCTTCGCGGTTTGAGGGGGCCAATTCTGCGGGGTCCCCGCCCCCGCAAGAGAGAGGTTTCGGGGTTTCCGGACGTCACCTCAGGGGGCCAGCCCCTGGGCAGAGGAACGACCTTCTAAAGCCTCTGAACTGATTGAGAGGAGTCCGAGGAAATGTTGGCAGCCCCTTTCCCCACGGTTGTTCTGAGATGGAGGAAAAGACCCTTTTATTGCAATAAGTATAAAGTTGACCTGCTTCTTTTTTTGTTCCTCGTTTGTGAGGGTCGAAGTGTCCGCCTCTCGCGCGCCGGGGCTGGAGCTGCACGCTCCCTCTCGCGCCCTGCCTCAGCCACCCTCTGCCACCTGCCCTGCTCTGAGTCTTTATGGCGTATCTCCATATGAAACGCTCTTTGGGGGGAATTTTGTGGCTTGATTACTCCTTTCTTCCCAGGCTCCTCAGCTGCCTGGAGAGCGAAGACCTAATCGGTCCCCAACGTCGAGCGCAGCCCTTCGCCGGAAGCTGGGCTCACCGACTGTGTCCAGAGGCTGAACAAGTGACTTTTTGGCAACGGAAAAGCCCCTTCTGTCCCCATCTTACGACGTGGGTCTCGCCTCGGCCCCGGGACAGGACCCCCCACCATAGCAAAAAGACCTGACAGGGCCTTGGCTGCAGGGAACACTGTTTCCCAGGGGGAATCCCTTGGAACCCGGCCTAGCAAGTCCGGGGCGCGGGGAGGAGAGGTGAAAGGCTTCCCAAGGGAGCGGGATACCGGGGCCGCCCCAGCAACGCCAGTGAGAACTGGGGGGCTGCCCGGCGCGGCTGCCGCAGCTCTGCGCTCCGACCGCTGTCCTGCGCCGGGCGCCCCGGGAGCCCATGGTGGGCCGCGGGACGCGCAGAAATCCTCGCCGCTGCCCCTGGCGCGGAGCCGCCGAGTCCCTGCCGGCCTCCTAGGGGCGCAGGCACCACGGCGCCGTCGCCCGTCCTGGGAAGCTCCGGCTGCGGGCGCAGCCACGTGAGCGCCGCCCGGCGACCGCAGCGCAGCCGGAGGCCCGGGGACCGACCCCCCGAGGCCGCTCGGGGCATTTGTCCGGACGTTTGAAGGGGTCCAGATTCCTCACGAGGTTTTCCTCCTTCCTTCCTCCTAGAATCCCTTCAGGGGAGGGCCGGGTTTTCTCCCAGGCCTGGGTCCCAGCGGGAGAGCGGCGGCGGGGAGGTGGAAGCGCCTTTCCCGCTCAGACAGCGGCTCATCGTGAACCAAGCGCGCCACCTGCCGGCCAGACGCGGGAGTGCGTGGCCCCCGCGGAGGGCTGAGCGGACAAAGACTGCAGCGCGCAACCCGCACAAAGGAGGTGAGCCGGTGGGTATCTTCGCATCCACCCGCCCAGGTACCGCGCACCCCTGCCACCTCTGTGGTGTGGTGGCGGGCGGCGGCGGAAAGGACCCGGGAGTCCTGTCGCGCTTCTGGCCGGCTGGATTACGGAAGACGAAATCAGAAAACGTTCCAAGGAGAAACTCGTCGTCAACATCCCAGGGGTTGCCTGAGTCGCTGCTGTCCCTGAAAAAGAAATTTTAGATAAAGCGGGGTGTTTAGGGCGGTGTGGAGCAGAAAGCAGATCGCGGCCACGGTTTCAGGTCATTATCTCCACAGCAGATGGTGTCTCCTCCGTGGCTCGAGAGCTGCATTCGTGCAAACTCAGACCCGGGCTAAGGAGATGGGCAACTTTTACTTGAGCGCGCCTGGCGAGGCGCTTGGCACTAGCCGTGTTTGTCGGTGGCCTTGAGGAACAGCTTTGAGGTTCCAGGCATTTTGGCATGTCCGTGAACGACGCTCTGAAATGCCACTGTATGAGGAAGTGGATTTTAAGTTACTGTAGCTATTGATTTCACGCAAGTAAAAGGGAGGAAAACGCACACGGGGGATATATGTGTGTGTGTAAATTATTTAAAATAACCGCACGAAGTATCTGTAAGGAATGCATGCCTTAGGCGCTTTCCTGTGTCTTCCTGAGTTTTGTAGGAAAAGAAGAGCAACATTGGTCCCTGTCATTTGGTACACAGACTCAAAAGAGAAAAGGGCAATACGAATTCTATTTAAACCGTTTTTAAACAGTAGTTGCTGGTTGCCTCTGCGCAAGAGTTTGAGATTTGCACGTATGTGTGGTTGAAATGAGAAATTGACTGCCTGCCTCCTTAAAAACAATAAAATTTCTAAAACACGTACCTTTTTTTTCCTCCCTAGGATTTGCACTCTGAATATTAAACAGTCGTTCCAGGCAGGGCTGCCTGGAAGCAAGTCCTCATTTGCTAGGGGACATTCAGTGACTTCCCCTTTTTTCTTCCCATTTTCCCTCTTCAAGCCCCAAAGCACCCATAAGCTGGAGGACCAAATGGCAGGAAATGCTAACTCGGAAAACTTAACTATAACTTCCTTCTTTAAAGCATTTCTGAGCCAAAGATCAGAAATGAGCTGCTAAAAAGTCTTATGTCCATTGTGACTACCTAGAGGAAACTGTCTCCAAAAAATAGGGCAAAAGGAAAAAATGGTGGTGGCCCTGGCCCACCATCAGTGCAGAACTCCCCATTTTATTGTAAACGCCCAGGAGGTTTCAAGCATTTGAGAGTATTTGTAACAAACTGATTGCCCAGAGGAGTCATGAGCATACAATAGAATACCATGCTTTCAAAAAGTACCTAAAATCACCTCCTTTTAAAATAAATTAGCTGGATTCTAGAGTAAAACAAGTCCCTCAACTGTCGTAAGAACTAGAGGGTATTTTGAGTCCACTTAAAGATTAGTGAAAATAGGTATGCTTATAAGCTTAATGTGATTCAATAATTTGAAATTTTTAATACACTTTTTCCTTTTTGTACAGTGCCTAGGGCAAAGACTTGAGCCACAAAGTACATCTTAAATGCTAAATTGGATTAAGGATGGATTTCAAAGGTGTTTCTAATTTGTAAAGACATTTTAAAATAGCACCAGGTATCCCAAAATTTCCACTTCTAAGTGGTGGGCCAGTTTCTCCAAAATAATGAGAAAAGGGTCTTTGGCCTGTGGACAAATAAGCAAGGAGAATGCATGGAAAACTAGAAAGAGGTGAGCATGAAAGGATGCTTTCCACTCTGCCTTTTACAAGACCCTCTTGATAGATTTTTTTATCTCATTTAGCTGGACTTCCCTGGATGGAAGTCTTTTTATCAACATGGAGCCCCTAGTAGTACTGCAGTGATTCCCTGGTGTTGCCAGAACCAGAGTTTTCAAGACAGACATCTAACTGATGTTTTACTAGCTGTGTGTCTTTGAGTAAGTTACTTGACCTCTCTGAGATACGGTTTCCTTGTCTGTGAATTGTAGTTATGTGACACTTCTACAAATTGAGTGAAATTTGTAAAGCATATACAATACTATTTGGTACGTGGTAGGCAGTTATTATTACTCTCAAAAATATTTCATTAATTATTTAATAGTTAATATAATACTCATTTAACATTATCAATTCAATTTAGTAATTTAACATTATTTAAAATCATTAGTCCATACTTTAATATTAATATAATGGTGTCTCACTTAACAGTGAAAATTTGTTTATTCAGCTTCAATCTTCCCTTCCCCAAGGAAACCAGGCACGATGATTTCACTCTTGATACTTTATTTCAGCAGTATCTAGAGCAGGGAGGGAAAATACTCTAAATTCTTCACTCCTTTCATGGTTGATTTGTTACAGCTCACACTCAACTCATATCCCTAGATGATTCAACCAGATTTGAACCTAGAAATTATAGCTGTCTCCAAATATAATAGTTTCAAAACCAATTAAGTGAAACATGGTACAAGGAATCAAAAGTTCAGAGCCAAGTGAAAACATTGGTGATAATGAATAACCAAAACTCTCTACCTAATGAAATATCTACCTTTATCAGAAAAACGCTCCCAACCACAAGCTACTCCTTCAAATACAGTAATCTGAAACAACATCTTGGTGGGCTTCCTGAAGCTCCCCAAGAAACCCTTTTGAAGATTTCATCCTTTGATGTCAAGGCTTTAATGCTATTTCTTATGCAAATGAGAAGCAGGGCTCTTCTTAGCCCTGTACACGTGAGTAGGAAAGATGCCTCAGAGTTCATGTCTTGCCAAGTCAGAAGAGGAAGAGCAAGACAGAGGTAAAGGTCTTCAGAGTCGCTGAGATGGAAAAGGTCTAGGAGTTCTCAAGGAGAAAAAGATCCTTGTGAAATTTTGTTTGGTGATGGACTGATTGCAATTCAATTCTAACAAGCGTTTCTCAAATGCTGACTGTGTGCCAGACACCACTGCAGGATGTCAAAGGTTTCTTCTCAGTCTTGTGCATGCCTGACACCCACCACAGGGGGATGTGGGAGCCGAACAGAACCCATCTGGAAGCTTCCATTCCCCTGGGGTCCTTCAAGAGGAAGAGGAGAGAGAGGAAGACACTCATTTCAGTCCTGCAACAGCTCTAGGTCCCTGGAACAAAGCATTGTGTAGAGACAATGCACCTTTCTTCAGGAGAATTTGGAGGACATTATTTGTAAATGTTTTTGGCCACATTGGGGAACAGGAATTAAACACCAAAACTGCTTTGTTTTTTAGGCCTGAAAACCATGCCCCCAAAGAAATGTGAAATGCTGTTTCCTGGCACCCGTCAGTGCAGCCCCTGTGAAAAGGTGCTCAACCCATTCTAACTCCAAATGCCCACATAAAGCTGGAAGGTACCTCTGTGAAATATTTTAGCTAATAAATACCTTAATATTTATTAGCTATGTTGATTTATGATCATTAAAAGAGCTTCTGAAATGAGTCATTTTATGATGAAAAACAAATGATAATATACATATGAATTGCATAAACTGGTACAATTTTTTTAGACATTTTTATTTATTTATTTATTTATTTATTTATTTATTTTTAGACGTTTTTAAAACAGAAATAATTTCTCGTTAGAGAGCTAATTTTTGGAAGTCCTGCGACAGCCCCTCTTTTTTTTTCTTTCTGAAAAACAATGTGTAATGGCAACAAAATGTTACAAGTAAGAAAAATAACCTGACCGTGAACATAATTTATGATGTACTGCATAATGAGAATGTAAGTTTGGACACCTGACTTTTCTGTCCCCCATCATAGTTTAGAGCATTTACAAAGTATTTATGTCCCAAACATTTATTTTGTAATTTCAAAAGATCTTTGAATATTCTAAAGATGTCTAAAATGACAGAAAATGTATATTTTTATGTCTAATATAAATCCATTAAGTGCTTGTTCAGATACTAGAACCTCCTAAGTGCACTTATAGAGAAAACACTGCTTTTGAAATTATATTTGTATTTCGTTTCTTTAGCCTAATCACTTACACAATAATAGGAAAAGCCATTTCCCTGCAAAGATTATGACTCTTGACCATTCATTCAAAAGGACTAAAGAGGAAACTCAGTCAGAATTCCAAGAAAAATAGTATAGGCTTTTTCCTGAATCATATACTACCTAGGCTCCACTGTAAATTAATGAAAACTTATTAAAATTAATTGAACTACATATATAAAGAAATGGAAAATGAGACACTTAAACATGGTTTGTTTAAAATTGGCATTATTTTGGAACATTCTGGATGTATAATGCTTAAAAACAGTGAAGAATTCATATAAAATAAATGCTAACGCAGGAACGTCTGCACCAACCTACATCATAGAACTTTAAAATATACTAAGCAGCCCTCTTCCACTTAGTTATATGTAGAATCACTTTCCTTTAGACCTTGACTATAGCTGAACAAATAAACTGGCTGAAATTCAGGCAAACAATGACTTATTTGAAGTAGGAAGGAAGAAAGAAATTCAGTTAGTAACGGATCATTTGACTCAAACTGACATTTAAAGTATATCAATTCAACCATTTGTTATTCTTCTTATTCAATTCTATATGTACGCATCCCAGGTTTTCTTTTTGTTGGGCAATGAGAGGAGTTAAAAATTAGCCATTAGAATGCAGAGAATTGAATTCCCATGCGTTTATTATTTAAATTTGTGACGATATGAAAATAGACTTCTAAGAACACCCTTAACCATCTCTAGCTGAATTGGAGACTGGGTTGGTCCCAGTTTGGGATAAATCTTTCTTCTATATAGAATATTTGCACATTATAAATATTACAGGGCTTATCTCCTGAGTCTTGATGCTTCACTCTGACAGTCAGGATTAACATGTGGCATAATATATATGTCATCACTTTTAAGGCTCTATCACCTTTATCTCTTGCAGCTCTGAATTAAAACAAATTTGAACCAAAGCATGTACAGGTGATTATGAGGAGTCCAACATACTCTAAGAATGAGGTTCCATCTCGGCAACTTCAAGCTGCCTATTTATATTACATTAGACACCTATCAGAGGTAATTGAACGTTGGCAGGAAATTAATCAAGTCTGTTCCATTAAATGGTCAGTTTATTGCAGCTCAGTAAAGCTGGGCCCCATTTCCTCTGTGTGTCTCATTATGTTCTCATCTGAAACTTTTATTGTTTTCTCTCAGATTGTTATCATTTAAAATACTTTGATAAATGCCTAGTTGTACCCTTTCTGCTTAGCAGACCACCCTGGCTAAGTTACTGGGAGAACAAAATTTGCAGTGTAGGAATCACTACAAAGGTTGAGATGCAAAGGTAATGAGAGCATTCAGGATGCTTTGGGTCTTTCCACTTATACCTGTCTTTAACAACACACTTCTTGTGCCACTTTATAATATGTATCTATGTGTTATAGATCTGTTTATAAACTCAGGCCCTTGTTTTAAAAACCTGACATTGATTAAAAATAAGATTAGCCAGCTTTAAAGCTCCTAAAGCCTTCTAAATCTGGAAAGGTCTGTGATTTAGAACCTTCCTCTCGCTGTGTTCTGATTTAATCTACTCAGTTCTCTGGTTTTTTCCACGTCCACCTACACACAGCTGTCCATCTCCGTGCAACCTTTTTGCTGTCAGTCAAGTGACAGCCTTGGATAGAGGCTTTGTGTACCAAGGCTTCCTGAGGCCCAGCACTTCATTTAGATGGAAAAGGGCAGGGGGGACAGAACCAATTCTTCTTCTTCGAAAGCTGGGGGTGGAAGACAACTGGTGGGAGGATTTTGGATCTACCGGCCTTCAGAAATTGCTTTCTCAAACACACGCAAATATACAGACACATCTACCAACCCCCCACATTTGTAGCCCAGCACCAGTGTAATGTAAAATCACCCTGGGAAGGCAAGCACTCCAAAGCTTGTTGATACAAAGAATAAAGCACCCTTGCTGAATTTTATCAGGGTTTGGCACCCAAGAATAGTACTTTCTCTCTTAGTGTGAGTGATCTAACTCCCTTTCTTGCATGTCCCCTTTCTTGGATTGACTGATTCTTAGCTGACTTGTAAGTACTAACATCTCTTCATAAAGTGACTTGGGAATATTTGTTTTTGCTGAATAGAGAATACTGGAGGAATGTTCTGCTTGTGACTTTGTATGGATTGCGTTCTGTATAATGTAATGTCTTAATATTGGAAGGAGGTGGCACCCTAGAATAAGAAGCCGCACTATTGAGAGGTTTCTGTTTGTATAGTAGATTACTTCCTTGCAAAGTTAGATAGGTCTTTAGCACAAATTAAAATCTGATCTCTAGAAAGAGAGCTGGAATTAAGATGTAGGCCTTATTTTAATTTCTTTGTTTTTATTTGGTGCCATCTACATTCTGACTGAAGAGTCTCTTCAATTTTACATCATATTCCTTATCAGCTTATTACTCCTTATCATATTCCTTATCAAAGTTGCAGGATCTTTAAACAAAAAGCTCCAAGTTTACACTAAATCAGTAGGAGCCCTGAGAGTCCCTAAAAATAAACATTAATTTTCACCCGGTCCCAGAAAATGAAATAGATTTGCTTGTTTCAATGTAGGTATTATATCACCTAAAAAAATGTAATATATCATAACACAGTAATGCATTATACTTTATGCATTAGCTATACTCAAGTTTTACTTTAATGTATTTCTATTTTTATTTTTGCCTTATTGGAGATAAGAAGATATAAAAATAAAAAATGCAAATGATATAAATTTGAATATTGGAGTGTATCATCCTATAAAAATGTCTTGCTGTCTTTCTATGGGCACTGTCTCTTGTAATGATTGGGTTCCTCCTTAGCAGGCAAAAGGCAAGCAACAGCTGCTGAGGAGCACGATTGTAACCAATAAACCTGAGTAAATGACTTTATAACCCTGGAGTTTATTTGAGATGTTAACACAGATGCTTGACAAGTCCATACGGAATGTTCGGCAAATGTTTGATTCACCAGTACCTTAAAACTTGTTGAGTGTAAAGCTAATAATTACCAAGAAAATAACTTAGTGATTTTTTTTTTATTCCTGAACATAGTTAATCTTCAAAAACAGGGCTTCCGCTGGTACATAATATAAAGAACAGAACAAGTCTAAATGTAAAGAATCCTGGGAAATTACACACACACACACACACACACACACACACACACACACACACACACACACACACACCTGAAGAGTAACAAAGATAATAAAGCCTTTAACTTTTAAAATTAAAACCATATTATTGATTTTTCTTATTTTACAAGCTGTTCTTCAAAGATAATTTACCTGTTTATAATTCTGTAATGTTTTGCTCTTCATGTTCTGATAAAATACGCATGCATAATTTAAATCTAATCTCACTTAGAGTTCAACTTTTTTGACAGTTGATTCATTTTCAAAGTGATGAAACTGGTGAGAACAAATGAAAAAATACTCGGAATTAATATTTTAAAGCTCTGGAAAAACCCCAATAAATTACGCTTGGTTGTAATTTATTGATAGAAATAGACTTTTAATAAATTGTCTTCTTAGTAAAATAATGCTGAATTATTCTATAATATTAATCGTTAGAATCCAATTTGGGTTGATTTGGTGTATTTCAATACAAAGTGTACCTAAAGATTATAAGGGTAAATATCACACTCATAGAGGCACACACATAGGCAAGGCTCACACAAACCCAGAAATATTCTTGGTAAGTCCCTTAGGCTTGTTATCATTAAAGACTATGCCTTCAAGTACTACCATTTTGCCTTCTAACTCAGAATAAAAGCAATTTATATGAGGGAGAGTGGGAAAGATGGTTGATTGTTAAAGAAAAAAATTGACTCCTTAAAATTTGGCATCTCTATAAAATTGCCTATTTAAACCTCAAAATAAGGTATTGATTTTGTCTTTTAAGCCCACATTCCTGAATTTCTCTTTAGTTTTTTCTTCACTATGGAAAATATACGCTTTTCCATTTATGCCTAGTGTATTTAATTTGGGAAATAATAACCATAAAAAATATGTCAGTAGGTGGTCAAACTGTGCATGGAATTCATATGTATTTGTAAATTAATCAGGTTGTAATTAATCTATGCTATAAATTTGACCAGCTGATGGTGAAAAAATTCACAAACTTTTGAAGGTTTACTTCCTTTCTGTGACCACCTGGGATTTGCATTGACTCTCCTTATGGGGCCTATTCATTATGCCATTTGGGGGGCAAATGTAGATTTTCATACAAGTACTTGCTGCCAAAGCCAAATGGATGGATGGTCTTGTGTTGTGCCATGTTGGACAAATGTACCCACTTCTCTAAACATGGTGTTTAATTCTGGTTTGCATTGTCCCCACTGTGGCCTTAGATTTCAGGAGCTTGAAGACTGTGGCCCAAAGCCACTGCCTTTGTTTTCTTTTTCTAGATGACTATTGACTGCCCCCAATGAAGATAGAAATAAAGCCCAACACAAACACAAATAGCTTAGCTGTTTGTTAGCAGGTGTGCTTAAAAGCTAGATGGTTTGGAAGAGTCAAATTGATGATTAAAATGAGGTTTATCAAAACCAATGTTTTTAAATTTTCCCTTGTTCTTACTTTTTTCAGGAATCAACAATAATTTAGTCTTGGCTAAACTTTTAAGAATATTGTGAGGATTAAGCATTGTATAAAAATCTATTTTGTCATTGATATGGCATAGTAGACCCACATACAGATTTAACATTGGAAGTTTTAATCACTTGAGAGTAACCTTGATTGAGAATGACATATAATTCTTAATTTTATTGAGGCCCCAATTCAAATTATGCACTTTACAGCTAAAGCAAGAGAGGGAGTCATTTAGTGAAAGGACCCTGACTGTCCAGCTAGTATTCAGCCTCATATCAGTTCTCATGTTTGCTGCTCTTCACCTCAAACACAGCAATTATCTTTACATTTTTTATGCTTATTTACTCTTTACATTTATTTACATATATTTTTATTACATATTTGAGGAGGGAAGTACATCCTCTAGTGATAGTATCAATTTTTTCATCTCTAAAATGTGGCTAATAATAGTGCTTACCTCAAGATTGTTACAAGAATTAAGTGAGATACTCTGTATATAGCCATTAACAGAGTAACCTGGCACAAAATAATTGTTTGCTGTTAATATTATTGTACCTTAACTGAGTGGTCAGTGCTAGATAATTGTGGTAAACCATTTTTTGAAAATGGACATTTTTATTGTCTATATTATTTAATATAATTAGCTAAAAAAAAGCCTTAAAAGTATTTATCTACCAAAAATTACTATTTCCATTTGTCATCAGTCTTAAATTCATAGGTACACTCACTGTTGCCACAGGGAATGATCTTCCTTCCATGTACTATCTCTTGCAGATTAAGTATAAAAATTAATCTGTTTTTATACTTGGCTGTTTTATACATTGGACTTCATCTTTTGTATAATGTGTGTGTGTGTGTGTGTCTGTGTGTGTGTGTAAGCCTGCACACAACTTGCTTTTTTGCTTGGCTATCACAAAGTGTGAGCTACAACTTCTTTCCTGTACCTGAAATTTACATTGAAATACAGATATTAGCCACAATTGCTCTATTCCAAACACAGATGACAAAATCTTCATTAATGGATGTAGATTCTGTTTATAATGTAACAAAGCACAGCTTGTAAATCACAGTTTTGCTCAGAGTGCTGCAAAAGCATGTTAAACAACGAAAGGAGTCATATTAGAAAGCAAGGGTCCTGGATTCTGGATCTTTTGAAGTTGGACAAGTAGCCACACCTCCTTAAGCCTCAATTTCCAATCTAGGTCATCTTTATGGTTCTTTTCCACTCTAAAATAGTATAATCTTAGTTCTAGCAATTTCCATAATCTTTCTTTAGGGAAGAATAAAGCTTCATATTCAATCACTTCAGTTATTATATATTATTCATAAGCAAAACAAATATCAGATGGGTCATATGCAACTTGATGTTTTTGTATGTAAATCCTTTCCATTTCTGTAAAAATTCTGTAAGGAGAATAATTAAAATCTATTTTGCATTTAATATAAAAAAGCTCTGTTTTCCAAAATTATGTATTTAAAAACTCAAACCTTTTAAAGAAATATGTGAAATGCTCTATATGCTTATCTTTTATAATGTTAACCTTGATTGTGTTTGTGAATGCAAGCTTATGAATTCATAGCTTTCACAGTTAGAGGGTTTTCAGAAATAAAACAACCCACTTGGATCTGCATGTTTCAAATAGCAAGGCAACATGCAAACCAGCAGACGGATGCATTTTTAATTAGTCGACCCATTGCTATCTTTTGGTTAGAAAATTTTCTTGCAGGTTGTAACAAAATCTTTCATTGGGTGAAAAATAAGGACAATCTCAGAATCATGGGTTTCTAAAGGAATTATATTTCAATACTTTGTGATAACCTATTCAGATTTTGTATAATGATAAATTAAACTAAATTATTGGTGGAAAAACAAATCAGACAAAATAATTTAAGGTTATTGTAAATTTGAGACATGAATCAAATAACCATTAGTATCTAGTTTCTTTTATGTTTATTGATTTTAACTAAGTTAAGTAAGCCAGTATGATCCAATTCAATTCAAGGCTGTTTTTGCAATATTATAAGGAAAGAGTCTACAACATTATGCTTTAATTTTTAATTTGCATTATACTGACAAATAACTTTAGAAAAAGATGCTCTTTGTTTTAGAAAAATTGCTGTGAAAATGAAAAGATAATATTTATCAAAAGAAGCCAAATGCAGAATTGTGAAAGGTTTTCAGAGATTATATTGGGTGGTTCCCAATTATAAATGCTGTCCTTTTCTAAAAGGAAAAAGAAAAAAAGTCTATCAGATTATTGATTCATATGCACAGAGTAAAGGGAATGGAGAAAAGAAGTAATTATTTCCATAATTCAGGCACTTAAAACTTTCTTCTGAAATACATAAATGATTGATATGATAATTTTGACTGAATTAGTCAAATTACTCTTTCACAGTTTGTCTTCTCATTACAGGAGTAGATACAATCTAAGTGTGGATGTAACATTTATAAATGCAGAACATTAAACTCATAGCCTACAATGCCTTTCAAGATTCATCCAATTATATATAATCACTTACTTTTGGCAACATAGGTAGTAACAATTTATCATCCTCTTTTTCAAAAGCACCTATTTAGGACTTTTCCTCTGGGCCTTTGTAGGATTCCCTACAAAAGATTTTACACTAAGCTCTATAACCATACAAACTATTGCCAACTGAGGTGGCATATACATGTATGAAATATAGGTAACAGTGCAAACATTGAGTTTGGAATTAAATGAATAATGAGTGTAACAATATTTTATCAGTTCACTTAATAGGATGTGTTCATGTCAAGATGCTATACGCTTCTGCAGAGACTACAGAAAAGGGGGGAGGATCATTCTTAAATTGAAAATTTAATGGATGGCCTCTATAGACAATCTGATGACCATCTGTATAAGTTTCTCATTTTAATCGACTATAGTTTTGCATATTTATAAGCTAGAAACATAGTATAGAAGTGGGGGGAAACTTCAAATGATCTACTAGGAAACCCAGATACAGAAACCAAGAAAGCCTCCTGGAATCTAGTCTCATTGTCTTGATGAAATACAAAAGTAGGTGTACCTTTTGCTTTCAGAAAATGAAAAAAGAACAGTTTTGTTAATCATGCCTGGGGAAAGATCCCTTAATATTAGTAACAAAAGAGAGAATGCAGAAGATTTCATTTTCTTTTTCACTGAGATGATGAGATAGGCTTTAAAATTGGAAAGGAAAAAAGATTACAATTTTAACAATCAGCGATTAGGCCTTGTGTTAGATGCCATGTTACAGTGATAACCAGGGCAGATACAGTTTCCCTAGAATGGGGGGAAAGAAAAAAACAAAACTTTAAATAACTAAACATCTCCAAGTATAGTTCAACTCTATAAAATAGCTTAACAGGTATGATCATAAAACCATGGCTGATAATCTCCAAGACACCCTGAAAATGAATGGCATATGAAGAAAGTGGCAACCAGCAATGGATTACAGACATGATATACCAGTAAGATTAATAACGATCTCCAGTAAAATGTCCTAGCAGTACTAACAGATTGTTACTGACAGCTTGGGAACCCTTAGAGAACAAAGAGGTGATCACCAGGCATCGAAACTTTCTCTAAATTCAAGTCATAACTCAGTGTTTAGAAAATTCCTGGCACATAGTAGGCACACAATGAATGGGTGTTGACTGCTATTCTTTTCTGGTGGAACAGTTTGATCAGAGAACACCATAATGTATCTTGATTTTAGGAAGACGGTTGACAAAGTCTCTCATATCTTAATGGACAAGATGGCTTTGCCCAGTTTGACACATTTATCAGTGACTGAGATAACATCAGAAGCATGTTTATCTTGTCTTTGGTACACACCTGAGAAGGATACCTAATTCACTGAGCAACAATCAGACTTAAAATTATCTTGGTATAGCGAGACAATACAGCCCCAAAGTGAAAGTGTACCAAGGTAAACATAAGTCCTGGTTTAGATTTTTAAAGGATCAGTTATGTAAGTCTGTGATAAAGAAGCCATGACTTCTTTCATGTGAAAACAATCTGCTAGGTTTAATGGGTGAAAAACCCAACATGTGTCAACAACAGGATAGAGGAAATGAAGAAACCCAGACCGTCTCCGTCTAAACAAACCAGAGTCGCGTGTCCAGATGAAGAGGTGGAACAGCCTCACTGTCTTCGACACAGTGTGCACCGCATCTGGAACCGGATGTCCTTTTCTGGATTCTGCATTTTGACAGGGGCATTGACAGATGACAAAAATCTGGAGAAGGGCAGCGAGGATGGTGGAGCCTCTAGGCCATGACTTATGAGGAATTGCTGGAGGAGTGGGTCGTGTTTAACAAAGAGAAGCTTAGCTAAGCAGACCGTGACAGCTGCCTTCGAGGAAGTGGAGGGCTGTCAGGTGGAACAGGAGCTCCCTTACTCTATTTTGTTCCAAGAACACAAATGAGATCAGCGGGTAGCTTTCCTAAGGAAGCAGATTTCTTGTCAATGTAAGGAAAAGCATTTTTATTGTCTCTCTATCTGATGTAATGTAATGAAGTGACCCCCAAGGAGAGACTGAAGTAGCACCTGATTAACCATCTAATAGCGCTGGTTTGAGAAGAAATGGGAAAGTCAAATTCCCTAACCTCTAAGAGCACATATGAAATGATGGCTAACACGAGCAATCTGCTAGGCAACCTGGAAAGACTGAGGTATGGAAGTTCTGTACAGGATGACAGCCTTTGTAAATTCTGTAAGGATTCAGGAGGGCAGTGTTACAGGTAAAAATAGAATATGGAACATATTTAAAAGCCACATGTTATTTTTAATGTTTTAGTAGCCATATTTTAAAAATAAGAGCTAAAAATAGGTGAGATTAACTTTAATGCTATTTTTATTTAACTCCATGTATCTGAAATACCACCATTTCAACATATACTCAAAATTCAGCAATATATCGGCATAATTTACATTTTTTTCATGCTGAGTCCTTGAAGACCTTTGTGTCTAATACACTTACAGCCCGTCTCAATTCCGACTAATCCTGTTTCAAGGGCTCCGTAGCTATGTGGGGCGAGTGGCTACTGTATTGGACAGCACAGACCAGAAGCTGAAGTCTCCAAGCATGGCTAAAGTAAAAGGAGTTCTTAGTAAGACCAGGTAGAACTGCATAGGTTACCAAGAAATTCCAGAGACACAGCCAAAATCAAGAGGGCAAAGCTGCGGAATGTTTTCACTCTGGCAACTGCAAGAGTGGTTAAGAGCCAGGAATACAGGTGGAGTTTGACCAGACAGAGCTGAGAATCCATTTGAGGCTGAACTGCACCTGCCCCACTCCTGGTTGCTCTGGCAACCAGACTCCCTCCCCATGCTAATGACATTATAATGAGAGCATCCATATGCAAATGAATCAAGCAGTAATTACAGGCAGATCCTCACTTGCTCTACTCGCTCCACTTAAGGGGATGGTGGTGGATAGAGGACTTAGGGAGAGTTTGATAGCGCACAGAGGAGATGGTACAAAAGAATCAGTTATGAAATAAAATGATGATTTGGAGCCTGTACATACCAAGCAATAAAGTCACGTAGTTACATGTCCATGTTGTCCCATCTGTTCGTCTTTCCCTGCTCTTATCATCACTGGGGGCAGTGGGAGACCACCCAGGGGAAAGAGAGAAAGGACAGGGAGACAGCAGCCACTCTGCAAGGGAGGGGTAGGTTTAGGGAGACACGCCAATCCCTCCCCGCCCCCACCAATTTCAAATAAATTACTTGTGAATTGCCCCACCTCCAACCCCCCCCATGGGGAGGTACACTGAAAAACACTGAAACTCTGGGAAGTAGATGAAAAGGAGAAAGCAAGCCTGTCTTTTATTCTTGGGTCTGGCTTGCTCTTAATTGCCCTTTACAGTTTCCCCAAGTAGATCAGAGCCACGTATTCATTAACACTGAGCAAGCTGAATGCTAAACTTCAGAAACTGGCTAACCCTGGCAACAAGGAGAACTTGGCTGATGTGGGAATAGTGAGTATACTGACATCTTACATCTTGTAGGAATTTTTAGGCTTCCAGGATCTTTTAGGGCCTCTCAGAAAAAAATCAAAAACAAAAACAAAAACACATAAGGAAACATCTGGTTTGTGATGTTTTCGGGAAACAGGTCATCAACTGATCAATGAGTGTCTCACTTTGGCTACCTCACCAATAGGCACGTAACATTATTAACACTATACATCAATAATAACCTTCAAATGTGGGTTTATAAAGGAGATAATATAGCACTTTTATCTTTTGTTTTGGACTAATATCAAATAACTGTCTAGTGCTTACTAGATACCAGGGACTATTGTAAATTATGTATCAACCCTATGATGCAAGCATTATTGTTAGCCCATTTTACAGATGGGGAAATAAAGTAACTTGCTGAAGCTAGTAAGTGGTAGAGACAAGAGCTGATCCCAGTTAGCTTGGCTCCAGTATCTTTAGATGTTTTCCAAGATGTCTAAGACAGAAACTTCACAAAAATAGACCAATTTTTGTTTGTGGTTAACTCACCGACTATTTTGCTATCTAATAGTACTAATATCATTGAATTATTTCATTGGCTACCATGTTTAGAACAACAACAAAAAAATGGAATAATGAGAGGCCCAATCTGTCCGGAATGGAAAGTTCATATGGGGTGTAGGAGGAAGGTGGTAGTAAAGGCCTGTCAAGGAATGCTGAAATAGAGAGGCTCCAGAAAAGTGTCACTGAACGTGCCTGATATGAGAAAGACAGTATTTGAGGATATTTAAGTTAGCAGTAGAGTGTGAGGATAGGAGGGCAAAAAGGTTTAAGCTATTGAGGCAGTGAAACTTTAATTTTTTACCCAAGTGCATGCATGCAATGGTGGTGGTAAGAATGAAGAAAATAATCAATGGAAAGACATTTCCAAGGAAAAAACCCAAGTAAAACTCTGGATATTGAATGGAGTGGAAAACCTGAGGAAAACAAAAAGGGTAACAACTTAGGATAAAAACTAATTCTTCTGCCAAAGTGACAAGGTGACAGAAAGGGGGACATGTCAGTGGATTAGGACACTATTGATACCTGGAGCCAGAAAGTTCTCTGTCATGGGGCTGTCCTGTGCACTTCAGGGGGTTTCACATCACCCTTGGCCTCTACCCACTGGAGGCAGGAAGCACCCTCCCCAGTGTGACAGGGTTTCTGGACATCACTAAATGTCCCCAGGGGATGTGTCAGGGAAGGGGGGATGGGTGACAGCAGTAAAATCACCCTCAGCTGAGAACTGCCGGTTTAGGGAAAGAGAATGTAAGTTTAGTAGACTTTGAGGCTATAGTCAGACAATCAGGAAAAAATACCAGGAAGGCCTGAGAAGCACATAACTGAAGTTCCAGAGAGAGATCAGAGCCCAATACGAAGATTTTGTGTGATTTTGCAAAAAAGGCAATAGTGGTTGGGATATCTGAAGTGAGGATTTAGAGCAAACAAGGCACAGAGCTCTGGAATAAACTGGAAAGAAGAAATACCACCCCAGAAGGAAGCAGAGGCAGCTTCCTGAGGCTGGGAGAAGGAAGCCCAGGTGGCCAGTGATCATCCCAAAGGAACCGGCGACCTGGAATGGGGGCGCCTGCAGTTCCAGAAGCGGGGGTGCTGTCCCTGTGAGCAGAGCTGTCGGTTAGGATGTTGAGGTGGTCTCTGTGATCCTGGAAAAGGGGGTTACATTAAAGGTCTTGGGGGTGGGGAGTGATGGGGATGCTTGTGTAGAAAGTAGATTTCACAAAATTAAGGTAATGAAGAGACGGTGGTAATGAGTCTGGATTATTTTTGGAAGAACTTCGGCACTGACAGTTACCCATAGGAGACCTAGGACACCTTAGAAAATGCAAGTTCAATGGAAGAATTTTCTTTTTAGGATATGAAATAAGAGTTTTCAAGCAGGTTGGCAGGCAGCAGCCATTGAGCAATAACAGGGAGGCCAGTGTATTGAAGAAAGATCAACGGTCCCAGTTTGATCCCTCAGACAAGAAAGCAGAACTTCTGGGATGAACATTGTCCTATAAATGCCTCTTCCTGGAGGCTCCCAAGAGCAAGATGCAGAACAGAAATCAAAGACGCAAATTTACTTCTTGGTGAAATCGGGAAGCCAACTTCAGAAAACTTTTTAAGGGAAGAAGGCTTTTCACTATAATGCCTTTTATACTTTTTTTATGTTTGACTCGTGTAAATGTATGTTCATTTTTGCAAAAAATTAAATAAATTTGCCCAAAGAAAGGCAAGAGCTAGACAATATGAGACCATGCTTTTTTCAGTCTTCCCTCAAAAAGAGAATTCTAGAATGACATTGTGCACAATTTAAAAAACCCATCATATCCATGGGTATGGGACTGTTTAAAACTGGTCTTTTTGCCAATTGTCTGAGTCAGTTGTTTGGATGTTGAAGCCAGACAATCACAGTAGTCATGAGTTAAGTGCAACTCAACGGGAATATCTTAGACAATTGGCATTTTCAAGTTTTTGGAATCACCCACTTTTTTTTGTTTGTTTGTTTGTCCAAAGTATAATCTCAAATCAGCTAGAGGAAAGGCTTTTCAACAATCCAAATCTCTCATGGAAATGTACTGTCCATTTTTACCAACATTTCCATCTATGCATTTAGCGCCACCTAGAATTAGAGGTGCGTAATTCATATAAAAATTCAGATAGCTTTTAATTTATTATGTTATTCTAAAAGTACACAATTCGCTGAAACTTCTAAAATAGTGTATATGCTACTCTCTATGATCAAGAAAATTTCTATTTCACCATTGTAGTTGCTTACCATCAGCAAATCTAAGACAGGCATAAATAATGCATCTTCTTTGGCAAACATAAATGTTATATAAAATTCAGAAACTCTAAGTATTGAACACAACATGCTGAACTTGGTTTCATTCAGTTGATTTTTATGGGCCTTTATTTCTTGAGTCATGGAATAATACCTTGAGGGTTTCAGAAATTTTAATCATAAAGCTTTATTATGCTTTTTATCTATAACCTTTCACACTCCTTTTGCAGTTGCTCTATGGAAAAGTACTGATTGAAAATGATTTACGAAAAAGATGATTTGTGCAATGCATACTGAAATACTCTATGGAAGCACTTAATTTGAATGAAATATTTTATATTACAACAGACCTTGTAAGATCATAATTACACACATGTAAAGGCTTCTTGGTGTTCTTTTACTCATTTTTTTATCTGATTACAAAACCAATATTTCATGTCTATACATTCAAACACTGATGCACACTTTTTGAATGTCAGGCACTATTTGGAGTGCTGAGGATGCTGCTGTAGGGATCAAAGCAGTAAAGTCCCTTTCCTCCGGGAGGTAAAAGTCTAGTGGGGGAGCGAGACAATAAAACAAATGAGCAGATTACACAATGTAGTAAGTGATAAAGGATGAAAGTGGAAGAGCACTGCAGCTAGAGGAATAAGATGTCAGGGAAGGCCTCCCAGATAAGGCATATATGGACTATGGTCTCTGGTGTGGCTTCAGTGTTTATATGGGTGATGAATAAATTACATGTACTTCTATGTCTTGAATTTTCATATTTATGTATGGATATATTTAATATCTAATTTATATTATATATATATATATTTCATAGATACAGATATAGATATCTTTATGCTGAGTTAAAAAAAAACCTTTACTCTTCAAAGTTAGAGTATCAGTCTCCAAGTGCCAAATCAAAAAGGAACAGATATTTAAAATAATGATTAATTTATTTTGGCACAATCTTCCAACAAGAAAACACTGTTTATAGGGAAGAGACATGGATTAAATCCTGTCGTTAGGTTTATATTTTTTGTTCCACTTGGGAGTTTAAGAACTGGATTAAATACAGTACCTTCACTGTGACTTAAATAATATCATTTGGTCTTAATAATAACTCATAATCACATGCTTAACTTTGGTTTGTTACCTTTCCACACACACATTTTGGTCTGCAGTTTATCAGTTGAAACTGAATGGGAATTTCCCATCAGAGTAAGAATTTGTCATTTCTACCAGGTCATCTCTGTTATTAGTATACATGATAAATATCAAATATTTCTATTGTATCAATGCCCCCCAAAAATGTTGTTTCGGGATGCAATAAATATTAAAATTGTACCAACTGCTAGAACTCAAACAAGGAAATATATTCAGGAATGGATATAGTAACTTGACCACAATGTAAATTAACTCTTGTGTATGTGACCAAGATTCACAAAATGCTAGAAGAAATGAGGATAATTAAGATCTAGGAAGAAGTAATTAATATGGACATATTTAAAGATATTGGAATCGAGATAAAAATAGTCCATTGTGCCTAGATTACATGGATTTTCCCAGATAAATCTGAAATACCAGCTTCAGGATATAGATGGTATTTTTGAAAGGTTGTTTCCAAATGCTACAATTCAGTCAGCAAGAGCCCAGTTGTTTTACATGCAAACAAGTTATTGCTCTGGAGAATTGTCTTTGTAGTTTTAGGGATTCCTATGAGTTATTAACAAATACTCCTAGATGTACCTGCAAAGAGGTTATTTATACTGTGTCATCAACAAGCCTGGAACTTGAAGTGCTGGCACACTTTTTAGGATATTAACCTGAGCAATCATTTCGAACAAGTGTAGGAAATTCAGGTTACTAATATCCTCAATTCAAGTGATACAATTTAATTGCTCAGCTTTATATGTTTTAAATACGGCCCAAGCCAGTCATTCCCAACCTTGATTTTTTCACTGTGTGTTATTTTCAGTGTTCTTATGTAGTCCCTGGAAATACCAACAACAAAATCAAAATAAACCCTTTAAAGCCAACTGATTAATAAATGTCACATCACTGTGTTTTACATCTGAAACCAATATAATGTCAACTACACTTCAGTAAAACATTTTTTTAAAATAAAGAACAAAAAATAAAACCAACTGATTTGTCACCAATAACGCCTATGTGTTTGTACTGAATTAGGTCCTGTGAGGGCAGAAGAGACACCACTGTCAGGGGACTCTGTCCTTCGAGAGTGTGTAATTTCACTGGAGCTGGAGAGAAACAAATAGTATACAGAGGTTAAAGTAATAGAATATAATACAAATTTAATCATAGCTCATTCTAATGGAGGGGGAGGAGTGTCTCCATCCATGCGGTACTTTGAAATTAAACAAACAACACTTGGATATAAATGACAGGTCGCTGTCACACAGTAATATGAAAACACAGCTTATATATTTTTCTTGCTTATCTTACCCCAATCTGTATTTTACATTTTGAGATAATTATTTAACATAAACCCTGTAAGGAAAACGGAAAGAAGGGGATGGAAGCCTCGGCCTCATCTCTGTGTCCCTGAGCAGCTGTCCGCATGAGCTTCCAAGCGGCCATGTGTCCTCACCGGGCCCACATTGTTCTGACCCTCTTGGAACCATGTAGCTGGGCTAACCCAATGTATGAGGTCCAGCAACATCTGGTGGCACTGGCAACCTTGCTCAGCTCTGATTGTCACTGCCTGTCGCCGGATGAATGTGTCCCAGTGCCTGGTGGAGTGCGTGATAATAAAGCCTGCATTAGCAAATGCTGAGGCGGGGGTGGGGGGGCGGGGGCGGGGGGCAGAGGCATTCTCAGGCCTCCCCGTGCAGTGAGTGCAGCCAGAAAGGGGAGGTGGCAGGATGCACAAAAGTGCTGATGCCAGAAGGCCTGACACGCTGCAGGTGGTACGTGACATCTCGTGGCTTTGGGCTGTTGTTGGGTGTGATGTATGTCACCATCATGATGGATGACTTTCAGATCTTTCCCATTATATCATATCTGTAAGAAATTCCCTCTTCCTCAAATGCCTTTTTGTTCCCCCACCCCTGAGCTGCAGATGGCATCTACCCACGCATCCCCATTGTGTGAAGCCTACAGAGAACTTCGCCATTCTTCAGGGATCCTGCTCATGGTTCAATTGCTAGCATTCAATTAAGACTTTAAATTATGTCTTTGGGCAGTTTAACCTCTTTTAACACAGAGTAATGGGAGTTACTGTGGCCATTTAAGAATTTCCAAAGGTGCCACTGATATATTTCATTAAGATCTGAAAGGATAAAATCAGAGGATAAAATAAAGGCTATTGTTTTTTCTACCTCCTTCAGAATTAAAGAATTAAATTATTCTTAAGAAAGAAAAAAAATGTCCTGTTTATGAATAAAGGTATTTTTATACACACATGAACTCCTAACAAAATGGGATGGGATCTTTCAGTTGCAAAATTCAGCCTAACAGTGTTTGTATTACGTACAGAAGTTATACACCCATGAGTTGATAGTGGGCCAGAGTATTAGCTTCCTCTGTCTCCCTCTGTAATGCAATGACATAGATTTTACATGTCTGATTTATGCAGCAAATATTTTTTTTTTACTTAAGAAATGTGCAATGATGAGTAATGTGAAAAGGAGCAGATTGATTATACACAGCCTTTCCTGTTCCTGTCTTGTGATTGTTCCAAGCATCACATAAAAGAGAATATAAGCTGTAGTTATGGGTAAGTCAATGAATGGGAACAGGGCTTTCTTCTGAATTATAGAAAAGCTCAACATGTCATCTGGGTGCTTCCAGGTTAAACATATTCTCCATGAAATGCACAACGTGTGGTGGCTTAGACCGCTCACATGTAACACTCTGAACTAATGTTTAAATATTTGTGGGTTGGGTAACATCAGTCATAGAGGGGAAAGCACACAGATCTCTGGAAATCTCAAATGAATTAAATACTCAGTCTCAGGCTCTAGTTTGCAGGTAAATTGGGATGAGAGGGTAGGATCAAAGCACATACCTTGATGGTTATCAGTGGAATGTTGGAATTCCCAAAAAGGGCTCCTATGTGCACAAATAATTAAATGACTCTTGGAAAAGTCAGTATATCAGGAGGAACACTCAGTTAGAAGGAGTGATAAGAAAGGAACCAAAAATGGAGAGTGAATGAAACACAGACAGGAATTTGGTCAACCCCCTTAGTCAAAAGTCAAAAGGAGGCATGAATGTATTGAACAAATTGAACAAATACAAGGCCGTTGACTGGGAAGGCTAATGGTTTTTGAAGGCTGATCTACTAAAATGATAATCCTTATCTAGAGTGAGTACGATAAGAGAAAACAATAATATCTAACCTTTCTCAAGAGTTTATTTTGTGCCAGACACTTATATAAGTGCTCTGTATCAACAATCTTTTGGAGGATAGCTACGTAATCTATTAGTAATTTTATCTGGTGCCTTTTATGGTCTCCCATACCTGTGCATTCTCCTGAGGCATTGTTTCCCAAATTACCAAATCATGCCTTCCTAGGTGCTATTTAAAAATACACATTCCTAGGGCCCTTCCACAGTAATCTTAGGCTAAGAACCTGTTCTTTTAGTAAGTAATTCTGATAATTCTTATGCTTAAGACATTTTAGAAAACACTGACTTTAGGAAAAATAAAAAGTTTCCTAGATTTTTTCTTTTTTTACTTTTAAGATAATACTTCCAACATTCAGAATTAAGCCTAGCAAAAATTTATACTTTACATATAGATTAGGTCATTGCCATTCAATACATCTCTTTGAATGACTGTGTGGAAAAAAACCTTGGATTATAGACTGTTCTTAAAAAAATGTAGCCTACAGTTCAAAGGTAGCTTGCCAATGGATAAAAGGGATTTTCAGGTAAAAGTCCTGCATGATCTCTTGTAATTAGAATTCTTAGAAATAAATGACTTGTAATTAGTATATTACATGTGACTAAATGATCCCATGACTCACTGAACAGTGGATCCTGTCAGTGTGTGGATCAAGGGTGGCTTCTGAGACCATAATGGTGTCTTGTGCATTTTTTTCATTGAGCAGTGAAAGACCTAAAAGAGGCTGTTGCATTCTAATGGTATGTTGCATTAAACTGCATAGCAAGCTCAAAGTCTTCTTCCTTATCATCTCTAAATCATCTAGAATTCAGACTTGAGCTACCCGACTCTGTGAGTGAAAAAAAGAACTAGAAAAGAGGATATTACTGTTTTGGAAATTCCCACCATGGTGAGCCTTTTATTAAAAGGTAGTTATTTGGACTTTCTGAGAAAATTGTCAGAAGTCTACCTGTGTGTTTCAGGAGAAAATGGGATAGAAAGGTGATTGAAAATCACTTCCTTTTTTGCAAAGGCCATAATTTGCAAAAATCAAATAATTTCCAAGGTGAAAATGTTATCTGTACTACACCTGGCTTTCAGAAACTCCCCACACAAAGAAAAATGTAGAAAATGTAGAAATATTGTCTGTAGAGCAATATTTCTGGGCATCAGACCCCTAAACATGAGAGGGATGCAAAAGAGTAACAATGAGGTGGAAATGATGGAAAAATTACATCATTCTGGTTTGGGCTTAAGCCCAGTCACTAAATTATGAATCCAAAAATCATGCTGAATATTTATAAAACTTTAGGTTTTCCATACCTGGATGTGAGGCACCAGAAGCACCATTACAGTAAATGGGTTATGACTATGTGACTGTAACCTAAGAAAAGTTGCAATTTGATTATCCTCGAAGAAAATACAAACTTAATCTGTGGGTAAAAATGCTGCCATGAAATCAAAGGAAAAGTGGAGAGAAAAGTGAATGGAAACTTTATGATTTTCTCAATTTCAGCACTATTGACATTTTGGGTCAAATCATTCTTTCTTGGGAAGGGACTCTGTCCTGTGCATTGCAGGCTGTAGGGCAGCACCCCTGTTCTGTACCCCCCCCCACCTGCAGTTGTGACAATCAAAAATGTCTCCAAACATTGCCACCTGTCCTTGTAAGGGAGAGTGGGGGGGTTACCCCTGGTTAAGAACCCCTACGTAACATGTGCATCACTCAAAGGCATGCTCTTCCGTATTGCCAGACCACTTTACTGGCTTGTCAAGAAAATGGTTCCAGAGTTGCTTGTGATCAATGGGAGTACCACACTGTATTTTGTGGCCATGGGACAAAGTTCACTTTTATTTTCTTGTCCTGATATTTCTAAAGTTCCTGAAAATAGGAGCCCTACAAGCAGCCTGTCCATAGCAATGCTGTCATGCACAGGCAGATTGGGGAAAAGAGCATTTCCCTTAGGAACTCCAGATGCTCAGCAGTCCACACTTATTCTTCCAACAAAAAGTATGGGCACATTTGCTACTGGGAAGTGACTTCCCTTCTCTGGACAAATTTTTGTTTGTTTCGCTCTACTGAGTGCTAAGAAGACATAAACCCCAGTGTCTCTGTAGATTTACAATGTCTTGTCTTCCCTTCCCACACATAGCCCCTTGCATATCCCACTAAACAGAGCAGTAGTCTCCTCCTACTTCCCACCACATTGGAGAAATCACTGGGGTAAGGAATTCTGTGTCCTTCAACAGTGCTTTGTTCATACAGGTGAAGGTGACTGTGCTTCCAGGTGAAGTGTGCCCAGGAAATTAGCTTATTGAACATGTAGAGAACTTTGGTTAGAATGAAAGTCAGATAATATTCAGGATCTAGGATGATATAAAAAGACTTCTCTCCATAATAACACTACAATACAAGAAATATTCTCAAAATGAATTCATGTGCATTATCATTGGGCACCTTAGCCTCATAGAAATAGATTGCCCCAAACTCGTTTTGTTTCTCAAAAGAAGTATTTGCAATTATTATATCTATTTTATAAGGACAAAAAAGTGTGCAAATGTCACTGTACATATTTAAGACTATCATTTGGAAATGCATTGCTTCTTAAATGTTTTTTGCTTCCACAAATCAAGTTGGGAAAACTTACTTTCAGTGGTAACATATCTGACCAAACTTTACCTTGAATCATAAATTTGTCTTCCCCCTAGTAGTCTAAATAGAATCATGGATTATTAATTTACTATTTCTCCTCTTTCTGAATGCTTGCATTTCTGATAACCATCTGACTTTCCATGTTCTCTCTCTCTCTCTCTCTGTTTCACACTCCCTCTTTCTCCTATACCCAGTTGCTACATAGTGGCAGAAAGGGGTTAGGTTCATTGACTTAACCATCTGGAAGTTCTATAAGGTCAGAGACAGACACATTTATAAAAGACTGAATTACTTAACATTAAGTACATGCAGTAAGACACTCTGAAAGAGCAGTGCCTAAGAATCCTAATAACTTTTTTTCCAAGAAATAGGCAACCGTTATTTAGTATAGAGTACTACTTAATATTCACTTCAATCAATGTCCCATCTCTAATGACTGCTTCTTTGAGTGGCATCTACCCAGGGCTCCAGTGATAAATATTTAATAAAGGGAACTCCCCTACCTTTTTTTCTTTTTCCCATATGCATTAAATTAATTACTTTATTTTAACAAGCAAAGCTGCTTTCTCAAATATTACTACCTCAATATTTCACACTCTTTCAAAACTCTCTCTGTACCAGATTGATTTACAGTGAAACATTTTTAAAGACTGAAATTCTGGGGGTGGATTTTGACAGAAAAAAAACATAAAAGACCCTGAGCCCACAAAATGGAAAGTTTCTGATGTGCTTCCGTCCTTCAGACTTGGTAAACATTGCCCCATATTTGGTCATTTCCATGGAACAGCATAGAAATTTTGCTTATTGCAAAGGGGCAAATAAAGACATTTTACTTGCTTTGTGGAGGGCTTGATTTCCCAGAGACTTTTTTTCCCTCCTTTTCTTTTTTTGGTAGAATTCTCTGTGTGCTGAAGACATTCTGTTCTGGTGAGCTCTGCACTTCTTATTCATCGCAATTAAGTTCACATCTTTGATCTTGGATGAGATCTCTTGTGCATATTTTGTTCTATTTATGTCTTTGATATGGTTTCTTGTGATTTTTTTTTAAGGTTGTGTTTTTACTCAAAAGACGTTCAGCTTACAATATTTAAAAAGGAAAAAGAGGTGAAATTTACTTTATCCATATGACATTGTCTTTTAGGCATATGGATAAATTAGACTGTCTCTGTACCTCTCTGCTCCTTCTTCCAATAGATGGTAATTTGTGTTTTTCAGCTGTCATAGCAGTGGCAAGCTCAACAATCAGATGGATTGCAACATGGCTGATCAAATTCAGCTCAACAGTTTTGCAATCTTGTTTTTCCATTTGTCATAAAAGAATCAAATTGGTCTTCCAGTGATACGGACAGTGATATAGCTGGAGAATAGTTAAGGGACTAAATTCATAGAGCTCCTGCTTCTGATTGGCTTAAGGAGTCTTATTTATTTGCTTTACTGTTATGGTTTTTTTAAACATGAATTTATTTTCTTGTTTATGTAACATATCATTTATACACAGGTTTCAAGAAGTCACCCAGGTAGCTTAAAGGTGATATGCATTACTAAAGGGAGATTAGATAATAGGAGAACAGCTAGCGGTCGCTGTAATGATGGCAAAGTGCCATGAATAAGGGGGCCCGCAAGGGACCTGGGAATGTACATGACAAAAATTGGTCACCATGACAACATTTGAGCAGCGGGAGACAGGAGCCGAAGTGAACAGCACAGAACTGCAGTGGCCTGATTGAAAAGAACTGCCTGTGATTTAGCTTGACTGACTTGTTATATAATATGTTTCCTGTACTATGTAAATGACTATAGAAATGTGAGAATCCCAAATAGTCTATAAATTCAGACTGCAATAAAATATATACACCTGTCTTTGGGAGTAAGATTAGGAATTCCAATTTGTAGGAAGTCAGAGGGTTCTTTGTTCCTAATTATCTTAGACTGTGAGCATTATCACAAGTATTTTCCTACAAAGCCATGTCTATAAACAACATTTCCATATTTTAGAGGCCTATTTATACAAAACACTAAATATCATTTTGTAAAAGAAAATAAAACCAGAATTAGAGGGCGTAGAAAGGTGGCACAAATAGAAGAGATTACTATGTTGAAAAGCTTCATGGGTAGCTTCATCATCAAAAATATAATTCAGTTAACTTTTCCTTTTATTTCCAGCAAATGTTTGCTCTTGAATTATATGGATAATTGTCCTTGTTTCCCTTTTCCATTGCCACAGAGTAACAGAAATACAAGGAATCTCAAACAATGATGTTACTTGGTAAACATAGGCTAAATGGCATTTTTCAGCTTTATATTTGCATAGTAGGATAAGGGAGCTCTAAGGGACATTCGCAACATGTGTGTAGGTAGAGACAACCAGAAAATAACCTATTAATTCAAAGTGTTTACAATGACACCTCAGTCAATAAATCTTCTACACATGAATTTTTTTCTAAGATTCAATAGTGTTGAGCATATAAGCACTTTATACATCATGTAAAACAGAATTTAGAATAATCATATAGCTTAATGGCAATATCCCTGCTAATAATTGCTAATAATAATAATAAAATTATTATAACTATAGAAGTAATTAGACCTTAAATTTACTGAGCATTATGTATATGTCATATACTCTGTTGCCTCACTTAATCCTCCCCAAATCACTGCAAGGTAGAAACAATTTTGCTGATAGAGGCTTAGCAAGTTAAAGTAATTTGCCCAATGTTACAAAGATAGTAAATAACCCTGATTAGAACTTAGGTTCATCTGGCTCCAAAGCCTAGCTTTCTGAGCATGTTTTCTTTCCCCAAGGTATTCAAATTACTTCTTAATAAGACTTTTCTTCTCTATTCCTATTACTAACACTTTTCTCTGACAAGATTACCTCCTATAAATCAATTGCATCCCTTCCTGTATGAATCCCTGTTCCCAGTCACGTACCCAGACATGGAAATTTACCTTATTTGCTCTGTAATCTAAAACTCACAAACTTGACTCTTATAAATTTTTTAATTATAATGTTTTCCTCCCTTACAATAATGTATTGCTTAGCCTTCCTTTCTATTTTATTTGGCTAGACTAGATTAGGAAGAAGAATTTGTCTTTGTGTAAGTCTTAACTGTCCTTATTCAAGTAGTGTTTTTGTGTTGATATCACAAAGGCATCATCAGGAAGTAAAAGAGAAGAACTGGCAGGATTTACTAGAACCCAGAATTCACTTGGGCTGGAAGCAGTAAGTCAAGGAGTTACTCTACTCTTGCATCTTGCTTCTGTCTCTCAACATTACATTTGTGATATTCATCCACGTGGTTTGTGTAGCAGTCATTTTTCAGTATCAATCCTGTATGCTATCCCATTGTATGACCATTCCACAATTTATTCTTCTACTCTATTATTGGTTGGACATTTGGATGTTTCCGGTTTGGGGCTGATATGAATGATGCTGTTATGAACATTCTAGTATGTATCTTTTGGGAAATACATATACACATTTTTTTAGGTGTTACAATTGGTGGGACATAGGGGATGCACATGATCCACTCTTGGCAAAGAGTTTCCAGGCATGATTGTTCCACTTATCTTCCCATCAGCAGAAAACAGGAAAGTTTCAGTTGCTTCACATCTTCAACAACACTTGTTATTGTCAATGGCTTTAACTTAAGCTATTCCAGAGGTTATGGGATGGTATTGTTTTGGGCAAGAGTTCATCAGAAAAGTTCTAGCATACTCGTGGAGCACAATATTTGAGATTGAGTGTGTTGGACAGGGTGAGAGGAACAGTTTGACCACAGCTGCATCACCCTTCCCCCAGGTGGCACAGCTCAGTACCAAGAGAGGCTTTCTTGGCCTGTGATTCCCCCTGTGGGGGAAAGTGAGGGCATGTAAATGAATGCCTGGCTTCCCAGCTTTTCAGGGCACTGCCAAAGAGACACATTTCTCTCTTGCCACATCCAGGGTACTGAGTCACAAGTTGCATGACAGGGGGGCAGGAGTGGCTGGGAGAACAGCAGCCAGGGTTCAGAACAGAACATATCAAGGGGACTTGGATCCTGCTACTGCATCAGGAACTCAGTCAGGAGGCCCACCCATGAACCACTGCAGATGCCTTGTCTATAGATCCCCCAGCTGGCCCATGGGCACCCACTCTGTATGCTTCATCCACACACCTGCCTTCACACTGTGGCAGATGCCATGTGAATGTTCCAGATGGTAGCAAGAATGAGCTTTTGCAGATAGCTAGTAAGCATGTGAAGAAAGCTGGCCTGAATATCTGTAGGCCTGGAGAAGACCACCCTTCGGAAGGCCAAAGAGAGATCATCAGCACATGGGCTGACTCTGTAGGTATAGAGGAGACTTATAAGATTAAGAATTCTGCTACGAGAGGAAGCAAGTGCTCACGGCAGGTATTTGTCTCCCAAAGCCAGTCAGTAAAGACTAGAGGAGGTGACTGTTACTTCAAATGTGAAGATACTAATACAAGACCTCAAAGAACATGAAAAATTAAGGAAACATAACACTATGAAGAGAATACAATAATTTTCTAGCAACTAATCCTAAAGACATCTGTGATTTACCCCATAAAGTATTTTAAGTAGCTGTATTCAGGAAACCCAATGAACTACAAGAAAACACAACAAAACATTTAAATGAAATCAGGAAAACACTACATGAACAAAATGAGAAGTCCAACAGAGAGAAAAAAATTATAAAAAAGAACCAAACAAATTCTGGGAACGAGGAATATGGTGAATGAAATGAAAAATGCAATAGAGAGTAGAGAGCATCAACAGCAGAAAGGATCAAACTGAGGAAAGAAATCTGTGAGAAGTCAGGATCTTTAAAATTATTGATTCTAAGGAGAGAAAAGAAAACAGGATATAAAAGAGTAAAGAAGTCCACATGATCGATGGGATACCACCAACAGAAACAATCTGTGAATAATTGGGAGTCTCAGAAGAAGAGAGGGAGAAGGTGACAGAAACCTTATTTAATGAAATAATGGCTGAGAATTTCCCAAATATGGGGAGAAATTTTGACACCCAGGTTCATGAACCTCATAGGCTCAGAAACAAACTCAACTTAAGGATATCTTCTCTGAGACACATTATAATAAAACTGTCAAAGGTGGGAGACAAAGAGGGAACCTTAAAAGCATCAAGAGGAAAAAGAAGCCTGTAACTTACAAGGCAATCCCCATAAAACTATCAAGTGGATCTCTCAGCAGAAGTCTTACAGGCCAGGAGGGAGTGGGATAATATATTCAAAGTCCTGAAAGAAAAAAAATATCCAACCAAAAATACGCTATGCATCAAACTTATCCTTCTGGAAGGAAAGAGAGAGAAACACTTTTCCAGAAAAATGAGAACTTAGGAAGTTCACCACCACTAGGCATGACTTAAAAGAAATGCTGAAAGGAGTCCTTCAGGCTAAAATGAAAGGATACTAATTAGTAATTGAAATATATAAAAAATATGCAACACAGTGGTAAAGATAAGTATCAGATGTTTTATGTAAGCCTCATGATAACAAAGCAAAAACCTACAGCAGATAAGAAGATAAGAAGGAAATCAAAGTATACCACTATGGAAAATATCAATTCACAGAGGAAGAGAGCAAGACAGGAAGAAAGGAATATGGGTCAAAAAAGAATTAAGATCGCATTAACAAGCCTTTACCTCTGAATAATTACTCTAAATGTAAATTAATTATATTCTGTAATCAAAAGGCACAGAGTGGCTGAATGGGTAAAAAATAAAAACTAATAAAAAAAACCCAAAAAACCAGACCTGACTACACGGGACTTACTTTAGTTTCAAGGACACACATAAGCTCAAAATGAAGGGATAGAAAAATTCTAACATGCATGGGGAAACCAAAAGAGAGCAGGGATAGCTATATTTACAGCAAATAAAATATAGATTTCAACTCAAAAGCTGTAACAAGAGATAAAGAAGGTCATTATATACGAATAAAGGGGAGAATTCATCAAGAGGATGTAACAATCATAAATTTATCTGTGCCCAGCATCAGAGTGCCCAAATATATAAAGCAAATAATAACAGATCTGAAGGGAAATATAATAATACAATAATAATAGGGGACTTCAAAACTCCACTTTCATAATAGATAGAACTTTCAGGCAGAAAAATCAATAAGAAAATGTTGGACTTGAACTATTCTTTAGACCAAATGGACCTAACAGATAAATATAGAACATTCCATCCAATAGCAGCAGAATACATTCTCCAGGGTAGATCATATGTTAGGTCACAAAACTAGTGAGCAAATTTAAGAAGAGTGAAATTATACTAGGTTTCTTTTTTGACCACAGTGGTATAAAAGTAGAAATCATAACAAGAGGAAAACTGAACATTTCAAAATATGTGGAAATTAAATGATATGCTCCTGAACAACCAATTGGGTCAAAGAAGAAATCAAAAGGGAAATAAAAAGATGTCTTGAAACAAATAAAAATGGAAATACAACATACCAAAACTTATGGGATGCAGCAAAGCAGTTGTAAGAGAGAAGTTTATAGTGATGAACATCTACATTAAAAATATTATTCGAACATTAAAAGAAGGAAATTCAGCTATTTGTAGCAAGAGAGGAAGATAAATATTGCATGACGTCTTTTATATGTGGAATCTAGTAAATCCAAACTCAGAAACAGAGTAGAATGGTAGTTGCTAGGGCTGGGGGTAGTTTCCTGTGGAGGAAATGGAGAGATGTTGGTCAAATGGCTCAAACTTTCAGTAATAAGATGAATAAACTCTGGTGATGTAATGTACAGCATAGTGATTATAGTTATCATTACTGTATTATATCTTTGGAAGTTGCTAGTAGAGTAAATCTTATATGTTCTTACCACATACAAAAATTACTTATGTGAGGTGACAGAGTTGTTAATTAACCCTATCATGTAATAATTTCACTATAGATATGTGTATAAGATCATCACATGTACGCCTTAACCTTACACACTGTTGTATGTCAATTATATTTCAATAAAGCTGGGGAAGAAAGTCTCCAACAGTTGCAAAGTTTCTTCCTTTGTGAACTTGGTGTGGAGGTGTTCATGGAGATTACCCCCCATTCCTCCTAACTTACTGAAGCTCTTGTTGCATGGTACTGAACATTCCGACCACCAAACATAATAGTGTTCCTATGGGGAATGCATTGCGAGTGCCAAGGGGAATACCAGGAACATACCTACTCTTTCCTGCAAGCCTAGACATGTGAATAGAGTTTCTTCTCTTACCATTCAACCTGCTTGTATTGGTTGTGGACTTGAAGCTATGGGTAGGTTTCTTATGGCCAGATGAAGAAGATACAGGGCTTGGGATAAGAGCTTTTTATGCTCTGAGTATAGAAACCAAGGTAGGAACTTTGGAATGAGGTGTGTAGTATGAAGGGTGCACTGAAACACTGGGACAGGCTCAGCAGAAAGAGCAGGGGAGCAGGGCCTGGGATGAGGAGGAGCTGCAGTGGTGGGCAGGGAGAGTTGAGGAAGGGGAGAGGTTCGTGGCCATGATGAGGGGACAGGGCAGGCTGTGCCCCTCTTTGCCTTTGCCACTCTGCCTCGCCTCTCCTGCCTTCACTGAAAAGTTGATAAGAAGGGTATTTGGAGCAGTGGAGGGGATTCAAAGGCTGGAAGGAAAGAGATTTGTAAGGTCTGCAGTAGCTGGAGGAAAGAGGAGCTGGTACGGAAGTGGGGAAACCAACCAGATTCTGTAGCAATGCAGTTGGATTTGCCACCCTAGACACATCCAAACGTGAACTTCGGTTCCCATGCTTAGCACAGTGCATTCAGATCAGTCACCTGTACTTCTGTGTTTGGGTTTCACCAGGAACCGCTGTAATGCAGTCATTTCTTTTCCAATTGACCAATGAATAGATGATATCCCAAGTAAGGGCTGAATTGATTTAATTTAATTTAAATTTATTTAGAACTTGTGAGACCCAAAGCTTCCTCTGGAAATTCTACAACTTATATTTAACTCTGGAACATCGCATACTGTAATTTGGTATAAAGATTTTAAAAATACAGAAATGGATGAATAAGTTTTCCTGTGGATATTTTTTGCATACTGGATGTTACAAGAAAAGACCGTGAAGTCATTCAGATATAACGGTATTGGAATTCTCCCAATGTGCGTACATTCTTTGCATTTGCATCTCCCTGTATACTTATTGCATCTGATGTCAAAACAGCTCCTTCTCTGCACAGAGCCACATTTCCACTAGAGCCATTACCTACCTATGGTGGTGAAATAATTATTTAAAAAAATCTAAGCCATCACCTAATTTCTCTTCTATTTCCTCATTTCCATTGTCCATCAGCATCTCTGCACTGAATGCTTACTGCACCATGCTAGCTGCAGTGAGGTTTCACCTGGTCAGACCAATGTTCTTTTGCCCTTCAGCAATTTAGGAACTAAGTCGGGTGACAATAAACCCAATTCCAAGCCCATATGTCAGGGGAGAGGACTGTCACATAGCTACCTAATGATGATCAGTCTATAGAGGTTCTCTCCTCTGTAGGTGCAGAATGCTGTGGCCTGTTCAGACTCTACATACATTAGATTTGTTGTGTAGAGGATCTGCACCATCTGGGACTTGGTGGGATGGGCCAAGAGGACCATTCATGACAAAATTCCTGTGATTTTTCAAGCAGCTGGGCAGCAATGCTGCCTGGGCTTGAAGGAGTCCATTGAGACAAGGGTCTGAATTCATGTTATGTTGGAGAAGGAAGAGGAATTCCTTTTAAATCTGAGAAGACTTCAGGGGGAAAGCAAGAGGAAGCCTATGGAATGGTAAACACAATGTGGGGTGGGGGACAGGGAAAGAAGTGCATTTTTATAAACTAGCCGTTGTTTGTACATATATACAATGCTGAGTCAAGGGGGAAAGAAAAAGAGTGATGGTGATTATGTTTCTTATTCCCATGCTTTGGGAGTAATTCATTCTGGAAAGACCTATGAAGCATCTATATGTGTACCAGGCACTGTCCTACATCCTGAGAAGATAACCAAGGAGAAAATAAACAAATCCCCTACTTTTGTGGAGTTCATATTTTAATGGAGAGAAATAAAAAGTATGTTATATATTATCCTAAAAGGTGATAAGCTGTCTTGCCAATGGGTTTCAGCCCCAGGCAAGTTCACTATGGATTCAATGAGACTGAGGAATGACGATGGACTGTTCTTGGGGTCAAAGGGTTATACCCAACTTTATTTCCACGTTGGCAGGCCAGTCACTAAAATCCTGTTTACTCAGAGTGAGTCTGCATGCAGCAAGCCAGTCTCTGCCTCTGGGTCCCTTTGTCTGCACAGCCGTCCTCTGGGCCTCTGTCCTCGGCACTGCCACCACTCCAGCCTCTGCTCCACTCTCCTGCAGCCCTGCAGCCATGCCACCTTGTCGCCCAGAGCACTGGGCAGAGCTCTTTATATAGAGTCAACAGCCATGTATTGCCCACAGGTGTGCAGTGAGCTTATCAACCAGGGCCAGGTGAGAATTCTGGCCACAGGAACTCTCATTTTATCCACACAAGCACTATGGGAAAAAAAATTAAGCAGGTAAGAGGATGGGGGGCTATGGGAAAGAATGACACTTAAGCAGATACTTGAAATAAAGGAGGATGGTGAGCCATGGATATAACTGACAGAAGGAGCAAGAAGTACAAAGGCCCTGAGGTGGCCACAAGGATTACAGTAATGAGGCCAGTATAACCAGAGCAGAGTAAGAAGGGGGAAGAGCAGAGCAGTGACAGTCAAAAAGGAAATGTAAGCAAGTCTGTGTTGGGACTTTTAGACCCTGGAAGGAATTTGGCTTTCACTCTGAGCCAAGAGAGCCATCTTTGGGACAGTTTAACCAGCAGAATATGCTCATGCATTCAAATATTCAATGAGCCTGGGTTTCAGACCTAATGTGCCCACTACTGGAGATACAGTGGTGAATGTGAAACAGTCTTTGCCCTCCAGGAATTCACAGTTTATTGTAGAACTTGGTTCCTGATGCCACATAATGAAGGGACATAGCAGGCTGGGAACAAATATAACAAAATATACGGTTGGAAAAATGTCTTAATGCTTCAAGAGGCATTAAGAGGATGATCCAAGCCTAATCGTCAGTGATCACCTCCCCAACCTCTAGAAACAGCATCCCCCAGGTGAGTCTCCCACTCGCGGAAGTATTGACAGTTGTATGTAATGTAGCTCCTGTAATAAAATCAAATGTTTCTGGAGGGAAGGAGTGTAGTCTTAATCTTATCAGGTACCATACCCTAGTGAACAGAGTTTGAGTCCTCTCCTTCAAGTAAGTTTGGAATGAGAAAAAGGAGGTGATCCTGAATGACTAAATGCTTGAGTTAGGAATGAGAGTGGGAAGAGTGGAGGCAGAGACTTATAATCATACGGGTTGGTGACACCAAAGGTAAACTAACCCGAGGGACCAATAGTAGGACGTGGGCTGCATGGCTGAGTACAGGTAATAGAGTTAAAAGGCTGTAAAGGAGATAAGCCAGGTTGTGACAAAAGCTATGGAGAAATGGGAGAATTTAGGCAATAGTAGAGAAGCTAAAGCATTACAATTGGTAATAAACTGAATAAAAAGTGTGAAGACAGGACCTCCCATTTGTTACAGCACTTTCTGTATCTGAGGAAATGAACTATACCAGCTCATTTATTTCTTCAAGAGCATTTCAAAGTCTCAATTTTCCTTGAGGATTTTGATTCTTCCTGGCATTTCGTTTGGGATTCCCTTTTGGAAAACAGCTGGTATCCTAAATCAGTCCTGAACATTTTTGTGCCAAAAAAAAAAAAGAACAAAGGAGCTTCCACCTTATTTTTATTTCTTCAAGGGAGAAAATATCTAAATATTTTATGCATTCTATTAGGGCTGACAAACATTTCCTGTGAAGAGAGGACAGTAAATATTTAAGGCTCTGCAGGGCATACATTGTTGCAGAGGGTCAGGTCTGCTGTGGCAGAGCAGAAGCAGACCAGACAGTATGTAAGCAAAAGAGTGTGGCTCTTCCAGTACACCCTTATGGGCAAAAACAGGCAGTGGGCTGGATTTGGCCTGTGAAGGAGAGCTGGTCTACCCCTGGGTTCTATTACTCACGTTAAACTCCACCTCTGTTTGAGATTCTTTGACTTGAAACTATTGGTTGTTGAGTTACTGTGATTCTTTTTCAGTTCTACTCTGTATCATGTTTTATAACCAATTCTAATGATTTTAACAGCAGAACTTTTGAAGGTTTGTCTTTCTTTTGTTTTTTCAAATTTTCATCGTCCATGAACTTTTAAGGTGAATACAGGCAATGGTAAAGCTTTTAATTGTCCATTTTCTTTTCCCTGGAGGACATAAGATTCGTAATTCCTCATGTCATTTTTATGCTATGGCAGCTATGTCATCAGTAGTTTTCTGTTGCGAATGTAATAAAAAAAGTGAAAATTAATTTTCTATCATTTGCATCAGAGTGTCCCAATGCCTCGATACGATGCTAAAGTAAAACTGTAAAGTTAATAGAATATTATAATCTGCAAGGTGCTCTTTTGTGAAAGAAGGAAAATTGGCTCATCCTCCATGGTTTGAAAGGTTCATAGCAATGAGACCGACTAAATCAGCAATTAACAGTAAAAGCACCAGATAAAAATGGATCATTCCCATCCACTTTTACCTGGAGAATAAAAATTCCTATCTAAATACTCAAAGGGTTCCTTTTGTCTCGTTTTTAATGCTTAGGCAAACAAACGCCTTTGCTTCTAAATCTTGCATTAGAGAGAAAAATCAGCAGTATTAAAAAAGAGCAACATTTATTCTTTGCCTGCACGGGAGTGATTAAAATGTTGACAGCATACCAGCGTCCCTGAGCTTCGTGACAGCTGCCATCGCTACTGAGCACAACCATAGCGCCAGGGCGGGATTTATTGGTAAACTGCTCTGCTGGGCCACAGACGCTCTGTCTCCATTTCACAGTAGCATCTGTTGCTGTATTTTAGAGCTTTATTCCACAAACTTTGAGAAAGACAAGGACTCCATTCCGAGGGCTTACCAGAACAGAGGCCACGAGCTTTTCCTCCTGGAAATCGATGCTGCATTTTGCCCCTGTTTCATTAATAGCAAAAACATCTTCATTTCTTGTACAGTCTACGTTTGGGAAACGGAAGTTACACTGAGTTAGGCTTTTCCTTTTTGGCAAAAGAGAGAGGGAACACTTCCATGGAGCCTCATCAAATAGGACTTGAGGCATCTTGTAGGCATTTGGGTTTGTCCCAGTTTGTGGAGACAGCCCTGGTGACACATCATCCTCTCATGACAACAGCTTTCAGTGTGGCTGTTCCAATGCTATATTTAAAAAGAGAAATGTGTAAAATCCAGATTTGAGATTCAATAAGGAATTCAGAGAAAATTCTAGCTTTCAGGCCAACTCCCTGCTAAATAAAGAAATGAATAGGCAAACTATGGGATCAAAAAAAAAAAAATCTAGAAGGCAACCAAAGGAAGCCTTGCTCACTAATGTCTGAAAATAGCCCTGTCTGGAAAGGTATGCTTTTAGACTAAGAAAGCAGAAAAAACTAATTAGACAAGAAGCAACCATGAACAAACATGTTAGCAGAATCAATAACTGGAACTGATCAGCTATTTCTTTAATTGTGCCAGCTGGGCTTCTGTGATGTGCTTAGCAGAGCGTAATTACCAGTTTCCATCCCTAGCAAAGATCTTTTCTTTTTTCTCCCTTTTACATGAATACTGGGCATATGCCATTTAATAATAACAATATTTTTTAAAAATCGAAAAATCGGTGGACAAATGAGACATCTCATATGAGATGCTATTTTATGAATAATTAGTAAGAGGCCAAGAAAGCATGCCAATTGTGCTCATAAGAATGTGAGCTATCAAGGAAATGTAACTAATTTCTTAATTTAAAGGCTATTATGTGCTCTGGGTACAAAGCTGCATTATTAAAAGTAGAGACAATTTGCTTTGCTTTTTCAGCATGAATTCCATAGTTTGTTCTCATTTGTAGAGCTGTGATTGATTTGAGCCCAAAGCACTGTGCCTTCTGTGACTTGAAGGAACACACCATACAGTTGTCTGGTACCATGAGGAGAAATTAAGACAGGCTACGAGTTGTGTAAATAAAAGGAATAGGGGAGAGAAAGGGTTCACGAGTTTAATTCAAAGAAAAAAAATCCTGGCCCAATTGATTTGTACACTTTTTTTCCCCCGAGTGACAGCAAAACAAAGGTTTGTGAGCATGTAATAGACTAGAAAGACCAGTGTTTTAGAAGTCCTAGTTTAGCTGTGTGTAACCAAAAAAAAGCTTACCATTACTGACATATGGCAGTGGGAAACTGGCCTCTTTAGGGTAGCTGTCACCTGGAAAAGTGACAGGTTAAAGGCAATATGTGCTTAGGGAATGAAGGGCCAACCAGAAAATACTGGAAGATTTTGATAAAAGTAAGAATTTTCTGATGTTTATTCAAAACTTAGCTAAGATGTCTTTTCTGAACATGTAAGAAAGTTTTCCTCAATTTGTTTTGAACAGAATGAAAGTATCCATAATAAAGGCTTTGACGCATACCTTTGCTTCCAGTTGTAAAGAACTTAAGAGCAAAAAAAAAAACCCCAAAAACAAAAAAGTAAAGCAAATTTTCAAGTGACAAAGGGTCCTATGTCCACTTTTTTTTTTCTGAGTTCCATGGTTACACATGAAATTTGAAAGAGGATGGCTTCAATTAGCAGGATAACTCACTACAGCTGGAAAAGGTGCAGCTATGTTGGAACTGTTGATAGCTGGGTCCTATGAGCCCTGGAGAAAGGGGTTCCTGTTTCTCCCATGATGTTCAGGAAGGAGATTCCCCGAACCATCTCTTCTCATCACCAACAATTCAGGTCAATTTAGCTAAATTCAGTTCAGCTCAGTTTAGCCCAGTGAATTTTTATTGTACAGGTACAAGGCACCAGCCAAAGGTGAGACAATTGTCCCCAGAGAGACCCAGCACCTTCCAGTGTCAACGGAAATCATGAGTTCCTTTTTTCCAGGCTCTCTAAAGGCAAAGTGAAATCAGGCCATTCCTACTTGGCGGCAAAGAGGAAATAAGTGACCAGCTCTCCGAACTTTCAACATTGGAGTTGCTCGTTAATTTGGCTTGCATAGGGATGAGGCGAGAACCCATTTCTCACATCAGTAATCTGGTTTATGATTTTGCCCAAGTTATTTGATCTCTCTGGGGACAGATGAATCTCATCAGTAAAATCGGGATAATGTTTATTTGTTTAGCCACTACATAGCTCCTCTGGGTCCCAGCTCAAGTCTCTCCATGGAGAAATGGCCTTTATAATCAAATCTTGCCGCTGTTGTTTAATTAATTTCATTAGTCTGCATAGTGAGGAATAGAAAGAAGTAGGAGGTTCAAAGAAGAATGGAAATGTATTTTGCTTACTGTAGAATTTTTAAAAAGAAAAGCTTGTGTACCGTCAATCTTGGGAAGGAGTAACTGAGATTCAGGTTTCCCCTTGGTGATGTTGCAGGATGGAAATTGGTCTCTGTCTGTTCTGTCTAATGGTAAAATATGAGCCACCGGTGGCTATTAACACTTGAAATGTAGCCAGTGAGACTGGCTTTTTAAATTTTATTTCATGTTAACTTACTTAAATTTTTAAATTAAATAGCCACATGTAGCTCATGGCTACTAGATGGAGAGCATAGCTCTAAGCCAGCCATTCTGCCCAGGCTTAAATCCCAGGTTTACTACCTGATGCCTGACTTTGAGCAAGTTCCTTGATCTCTCCATTACTCTGCTCCCTTTTTTTGTAACATGGGAGTTTTTGATGATTTAATGAGTTAACATAAAGTGCTTAGAATGGTACTCAGCACATGGTGCTATATGAATGTATTTGTTATTTTTATTAATGGGAGTGAACATTTTTCTGTTAATTTAGAAATTTAAATTACATACTCTGTAATTTTTTGCATTATAGCTGTCGCCCATCTCATTATCTGGTCATTTGTCTTTACCTTACTGATTCACTCCAAATTAAATTGATTTTAAGAAACTATCTGATAAAGAATTTCAAAGTGACCATATTTAAGATGCTCAAAAGAAAAGAAAAGGAATGACATCTTCCTCAAATACAGTTATTTTCTAGGACACTGCTAATAAAAGTTTCAAAAGAAGAGAATATGGAGGAATAAAAACTGAGAATTTTCCAAAACTGAAAAATAAAGAAATCTCAGAACAAAACATACTTTGAATATTAAGCAGGATAAATCAATACAAATCCATACCAAGAAATATGATAATGAAACTAAAGAACAAGAAAAAAAAATCTACCAATCCCCTATTGGTTTTTGCTTTCTATAACTTTTCACTGGGTTAATTTTTTTCTTGTGGAAATAAACCATAATTTATTAATAATTATTTTGGTAAGGATCTGTAGGTGGCGATTCTCATAATCTTTGCGTGTCAAAAAGTATCCATCTCTTTCTCTTTTTTCCTCTCTTGAATGACAATCAGGCAGAATATGAAATTCTAAGTTGGCTATTTTTTCCCCTTGGCTCTATGAAGATACGAGTTTATTGTCTCCTGGCTTCTATTACGGCCTACAAGTAGTCTTTGTCAATCTAATAGGCCCTTGCTTAAGGTATAGTATGCAACAGTAATAACGCATTTCAAACATTAACTTTTAAGTTTCCTTTACAATAGTAACAATGACTATAAGGCACCCAAACATAAGACAAAAGATGTGTAATACCTTTGTGAAGAAAACTACAAAACATTTACAGAAACATCTGAATGGTCTCATATATAGTCTATGCTCATGGATTCATATGTTAGTTGAAGTTGAATCTACGTTGAATTCTAATTCTGTATGTATATTAATACATATCCATGGATATGTGTAATAAAGATATAAATTCTTTTTAAATTCCATTCATTTCCAATATAAGCATGAATACCAACTTATCTTGTAAGTATGATGGAAGAGAGAAGGGTAAAAAATAAGACAATTTTGAAAAAATCTGAAGAATAGTAAGGGATTTAGAACTTGTCCTATCCAGTAGAAACATATATGGTAAAGCATACAATTAAAATAATTATGATATTGGCAGAGGGATAGACTGAGAAACTCATGGAACAGAGTAGGAAACCTTTGTAAATACGATTGTCTTTCTTAGCATTATCTTTCTTCTTAGGTTTGAAAGTTTGCTTTGCAGCTTCATTTTGACGGTTTGGTTTCTGGTTTTTGTTTTTCTATTTCTTTGTCTTTTATCAGTTTTGTAACTTTGAGTTTCCTTTGCTGAGGTCCTTTGCTTCCAATTTAGAGCCAGGCCTTAAAATGCTATTTTGGGATACCTTCTCTGGAGTGATATCAAAGATGTCACAGACCAAATGCCATGGGATACTGGGTTTCTGGTCATACAAATGTCAGGACACAGATTCTTTTAAAGCCCTCATCCCAGAGCTCAGGAAGGCCACCTTTTTTCTCAGTCTGGTTTCACAAGCCAGGAAGCCTCACCTAGCTGTTATCTTTAGGCACTGAGTTCTAACCCTCCATTTTGTAATTTTAGTCCCCATTATCTTTCATAAATTGGGCTCTCAGACACTACTGCTGGCTTCCAGCAATAGAGCCAATCAGGACAGAGGGGTTTTAGATGTACTCATGGCCACCACCAATCCCTCCTTTCTGCTTTTCATCAGTCTTTGTAAGATGTTTGGAGCAGAGAGGGTGGAAGGGTATTTCAAATTATGAACTTCTGTTCTTGAGTAAAGGTCCCTTGGATTACATTCATTTTTTTCAGAATTTACTCCCAATGAAATAAGAGAGCATGAATTCATGTCTGTGATATTTTAAAAGAATCATGTAATTTGAGTAGGAATAAAGTAAATGGTTCAGTGGCAATCTAAGTTGAATTCTAAGCAAATTTAACAAATCCTGCTCTTGGCATCTTTGCATATGAATGTATTTAATGAAAATAAAAGATTCCTACCCATGGAGTCATCAAAAATGGGGTGCCTGCCCATTCCTAGCCTAATTCCTCCCTGTCCCCTGCCTAACTAACAACACAGAAAACTAATAGCTTTCTAAAAGAAATGTTCTTGACATTTCTAGACTGTGTTCTATAAAGCCCATACAGGCCAAGTTGAAGAGCTCTTATCTTTTAGTTTTATGTTTTGGGGTTCCGTATAACATTTCATTTTAGTGACAGTTCCACTGCTACAAATGTGCATGAAGATTCATGGGTTATGATGGAATCAGTCTATAAATTGCTAACTATAATAGAACCTTGATGGTGTCCAGGATTATATCCTGAGACGTTCACAGTTCTTACAGTAGTATGTGCACATAGCTACTATAGAATTTGTGTTTCAGTTTTCTCATCTGCAAAGTGGTCATAGTAGTAATTCTATCACAGCTTGTTGTGGGAGTTAGATGAGATCATATGTTGAAAAAAGACCACAGAGCTGCACTGAAAGGACAGCTGGCTGATGAGCAAATCTCACTATAGTCAGGTGGCTTCTTTCATACACCAGCTTTGAAATTCATGTGATTTTAGTTCATGCTAAGGGGGGAAATATTATTATAACCTGTAGAATCTGGGTTATTAATAGATAATCAGAACCACAAATGTCCACCTGAAAATGGCAAAATCCCTTGAAGTTAGAGCTCTCAAAGCCCTCAAAATATCTTGGCCCGAGATCACTTCATCTTTCCAGGAGATGTCCATTATTCTATCCCAGCAAACTGCCCTGAGCAAAGCACATCTTAGAAAGATGTTTCCATTTTTAGTAAATAAAATAAAATATCCATAGAGTCTCAATAATTCCAAGAATAATATGGATCAATGGAGAAGTCAGTATCTAAGTATTTCTGAGCACTGTGTTAGGTATATACCCTCTCCAAGAAATTTAGAGAGTAAGATTTATAGCATACATCTGAAATGTTAATCAACAAAACAAGACAAAAATCCTCAGTGGAGATCTGGAGGAACAGATGGATGCAATAAGAGGTCAGTGGTAGGAGATTTCACAGTGGTGGCTCAGGGTAAGCCAAGGATACTTTACAAAAGCTATAAGACTTAAGTAGTTCCCTTTGGTGGTGAGGGATGCTGATGGAGATGGCACAAGACAGAATAGCTTCATGGTTAAACCCTTGGGCTCTGGATCCAGACATCCCAAGTATAAATCCCAATCCTGATTTCCTGTTTTTGTGATCTTGGGCAAATTACTTAACTTCTCTATGTCTCTATTTTCTCATCTGTAAAATGGATTTTAATAATAGCACCTGCTCTAATAGGGCAGTTGTGAAGATTAAATATTTTAATTTTTCAAGTACGCAGAACAGTGCCTAGCATCTAAGTAAGCACTGTGCCAGTGTTTGTGAAATCAAATAAATAAGGATCTACGAGTGCCTGCCTTGGCCCAAACGAACCTGCTCTTCCAGAGCTCTATTCAAAGCACTCAGTGATGGAAAAGGAAAGCTTTTTTGAGTCTCCAAAACAGATGGCCTTGATTTCTTCTCCTGCTAAGATTGTTGGACTATTTCTAGACACATATGAAAACAGTGAACTACAGAAAGGTCTTGAAATTCATATTGCTTGCTCAGTGGTTTATGCAAGTTAAATTCCTGTAAATGGAACAGAAAGCAATTTTAGATTAAATGCAGTATTCTAAAAAGCCTGATTCCTTTCTGTGAGTCTGGTCCTGTGGTGGAGTAAGCTAAGCATACTGGTCTTTGATAATAATTGCTCCTTCTGGTGAAATGAATTAGCTCTTCCAGATTTCCAGGATATTACTGAATGTATTACCTTCTCCATTTAGGGGCTTTAAAAGGAGGTGTAGTTTTTGGATTCTATAATTTAAAATGTTTTGATTCCTTGCACCAAACGTAATTTGGCATAAGTAGAATTAGAAGAGCTATCTTGTCTGCTTAAGTTGCTATCACCCAAGTGATTTGAAATAGCACCTAAAGAGAAAAAGAATGTAAATCTGCCATGTGTGTGTGAGCGCCAAGGCTCAGAGGTAGGGCAACTTAAAGCCATGTAATTGCCAGCTAAGACAACAAAGCTCTTCGAAGGGTTTCTTTCTAGAACCAAATTACAGTCTGTCCAAACAGAGAAAATTAAATTAGACTGCTTATAATTAAATGTCTTCCACTAGCAAGATTGAGCTGCCCTAAAGGAAGTGTTGCTCTTGGGGCAATAAGCAGCTTCAATAACATGACAGCTGGATCTGCCACGGAATTTATAAAGCCATTCAAAAAGGTTATCTTCTTCTCTCTCCCTGGATCCTACCTCACTCAGAGAGAATGAAACTGGCACTGGAAGGCTGTTTGGAATTATAGTTGATGCAGACCCATCTGGGTATCTGATGTTTGGCATGTTCATCCTTTTAGAGGAGTGTTTGCAAGCTTGGGCTCCCATGTTTACGGGAGGCCACATTCATGGTGTGATATTAGGAGTACCTTCCAAAGATGGCCAACTTCCAAAATGTTGTCTCCACTGCTGTTCTGAAATGCTCTCATTGGAGAGCTGCTCTTGTGAGTTAGGTTAGGAAAGAGATTGGCAAACTTTTCCTGATGGTGCCAGGTAGTAAATATTTTAGGTTTTCTGGGCCATATGGTCCCTACTGCAACTATTCAACTCTGCTGCTGTAGCTTGTGAAAGCAGTCATAGACAATATGTAAATGAATAGCTGTGGCTGTGTCCCAATAAAACTTTATTTACAGAAAGAAGCAGCTGCCAGATTTGGCCCTCTTTGTACAGACAGAAAAGAAATTGGTTACTTACAAAAAAAAGAAAATCAGAGATTTATCAGGTTTCTCTTTTGTAAACCTAGAAGCTAAAAAGACAGTGGAAAAATGTGCACATACTGGTAAATTGCAAGACTTCTATAACCAGTGAAGAGCTCCTGCCACTGTAGGGGAAAGGAGAACATTTTCAGATATATGGACCTTCAGAAAGTATACCGTGAAAATACTCTTGCTAAAAACCTGAGGAAATACTTCAATCAAATGAAAATTCAGTCAGATCACAAATTCAAGATGGAGGAAGACAATGTAAGAAATGATGATGAATAATAACTTGTAAAATGTAAGGTTTAAGTGAATAATGATAACAAATCCAGTGTGTTAAAAATGAATTGTTATAAAATATTAGCTATACATTAAGAGGAAACAATAATACCTTATGTTAAAACCAACAATAACCAAAAGAATTTGATAAGACAGATTATTAGCAAAATATATAATTGAAATCTAGATATCCTTAGATTTTGAAATCTAAAGTACAGAAATAAAGTCAAGTGACTATGGAGAAGTACTATGATAAAGGTACCATTACAGGCCAATGGAGAAATGATGGATTATTCAATATAGTGTTGGACCAACTGGTTAGCCATATGAGAGAAACTAATGGAGGACTTCTATCTCATATACAAAAATAACTTGCATGATATCCATTTAAATTGCAAGTAGCAAAGGAAGATATAGCAAATATCTGTTAAACTGTGAGGTGAGGGGGGGCCCTCATGAGCAACACAAGAAATTCAGTATTTTCTTTATTAAAAGATTAACAGGCTTGAATCTATAAAAATGCAAAATTTATTTGTAAACAGTGTGGATAAAAGATAGAGTGAGAGAAAATATTCAGAGGGGTGATCCAGATGAACTCAAAATGCAAGAAAAAAATGTGAGAAAAAATTTTAATAGGTTCTGACAGATCTGCCTCTGATGTAGCACCATTTAATCTCTACACATAACTTGAACTCTGGTTCAGGGAGATAATTGCACATGAATAATTGCATAAACAAATAGATACAAACAAACAACGCATACTACCAATGTAAATGTTATTTCTTCAACTGAACATAAATAAGGTTCTTACAGGGTCTTAATAGATACTATGAAAGAAACCATCTAATTGCATAGAATTGGATATATAAAACACACTTATATATACACATTCATGTGCCCTCTGCCATCCATAAATAAAGAATACAGAAAAAAAATCACAAGACATCTGAAAAGACTCTGAAGGTCTAGTTTGATGCTGAGGCCAATCTGAGGAATGTGATTAAATGCCTCTATATTAAACTAATTTATAAGAAACAAAAAACAAAATTTAGAAATTACCAAAGGTGTGTTTACCAATATAATTCCTTAGGCTATTGAGTAATACCAGGGAAAAGAAGTAAGATCAGAGAAGACTGGATTTCCATAAAAGTTTAATTTTCAAATGAAGTGGAGGCAGCAAATAGCAGATTGGCTAGTACAGAAAACCAGTTCAAGTATTAGAGCATATTGAGAATTTCACCTATTCTGAAATTAGCAAGCACACAGAAAATGTAGCAGTGATACATCTTTCCTAATTAGATTATATGAAGAAATTCTATGGCTGACTAAGTTAATGCACTAAAGAATAAAGATGATGTATAAAATGATTAAAATCAGTAAATCATAATTTGCATATATATATAAAATGGTTGGAAAAATGGTCATAAAACTTAATGAAAACCTTAAAATTCTTGGAATTGTACTTTTTCTTGAAATTCTTAAGCAAAGAGGAATACAATGTGTCTATAATCTGTTTAGTCCTATAAAATATATTTATTAGTATAAAAATCTTGGCAAATTCAACAGGTAGAGGAATTAAAATTTTTCTAAATGTATAAACCTATATGAAAAGCTTTAGAAGATACTATTTCTCATTTGTTAAGAAGCATAGCTTCTTTAATTTTTACTTTAAAGATAAGTAGGAGAAAAATGGAATATGTTCTACCAAGATGTATTTCCAAATAATATATTCAAAGAGAATATGTTATTTCCAAATAAGCATTTGTTGAGTGATATAATAAATCAGATTAAAAGGAAAAAAATGATGATGTATCGAAAACAGCAAAACAGGTGGGTAGAAAATAGGGGTTGAAAAAATGGTTGACTGTTTTTGTTTTATTTTTTAGTTTAAATAAGTTGATCAATATAAAAAAGAAAAAGAGAAAAGAAAATGGGCAATACACATTCAGTTATTAGTGTGAATAGGCCAAACATTCCTATCAAAAAACAAAAATTTAAATTGGTTTAAGATGCACACCTCAAGTAAAATGATTTACAAAAGTTACAGCAAAAGAGATGGGCAAAGATATGTTAAGATAGAAACTAAAAAGAATTTGTCTATAAAGATTCTCTTTTATAAGATACTTAACAAAAAAACTCTAGCCTCAATTTAGAAGCAATCTGTTATCCAGCTACAAGGGACTGGCTAAATAATTTCTGGCTCATTCATACAGTGGAATGCCGAAAGTTAGTATTGAAGATTCAGTGTTAAGTTAATAAAATGGGTTGCAAAACAATGTTACATTAGCACCAATGTCAATGGCATTAAAAAATATAACACTCTCCTTAGATCTTGTACTTCAGAGAAAAGTGTCCTGAATTAGTTCTTTGCTTCATAAATTGCCCAGCAAGAATGAAACCAGTCATACTACTCTCTCCACAGCTAGTGAAGGCCTCCATGCAAGAGCCTGAGGTAAATATATATTGGCTGGGTATAAAAGAGGACACTTGGAGGTGGCTTGAAATGAACTCTATCCAAAAGTGATGTAGAAGTGTTCCATGTGGAGGATAGCAAACAAACCCAATTGACTCTCTCTTTAAGGAAGTAAAAATGCTAAAAACATTTAATGAACAAGTATTAGATGTACAAAGAGAAGGCCCCAACCTACTTCTTCATTTGGCCTAGTCAGATCCTTGCTTTAGGAGCACTTAGATTTAGAATGACAATACTGTTAATGAAACAGCTTCCGCTTTTACTCTGTGTCCCTATGTACTCCTGAAACAAATCCTTGTTACCAGTAGTAATCTGTGACTTTTTTTCTTCCAGACATTATAGAACTTGATATATATATATATATATATATATATATATGCACAATATAATCCCATTGTTTTTATGCATAAATAAATAACTGGAAGTATATACAATAAGATGTGTAGTTAACCCTGAGTACTGAAATTGCTCATGATTTTTATCTTTTTCTTGCTACATATCTGTACTGTCCAATTTTTTCTATAATAAATATGCACTATTTATGTAATAGAAAATAATAAAAGAGTACTTCAAAATTAAATTTAAAGGCAAATAAATTTTATAAGTGAATAACAATGCTTTCTAAGCAATTTGGTAATATGCATATATAAGCTTTAAAATTGTTCATAGTCATTCTACTTCCAGGAATCCACCCTAAGAAAATTATCTTGATACAGAAAGAAACTTATGTACAAAGTTGTTTATCAAAGCCTTATTTATAATAATTCAGAATCTGAAGCAACCTAAATAGTCACTAAATAAAGTTTGGAGATGCCATGTAATAGAGTATTATGGAGTAAAAAATAATGCCAACTGTAATAATAGCATGGAAAACTGCTTACAAAAGAGTGAAATAATTGCAGGTGGGGTTAAGTACAATTTTTATTAAAAAACTATATAAACTACATATTTTAAAAATAAAAATAAGGTAGATTAAGAAGCATCAAAACTTTTTCCCTTTGATGAAATTTGACTGTAGCTTCTCTCTTCCTCAATGGTGGTGTCAGATAAACCTTGAGCTACTTAATAACACACTCAGCCCATGTTCCAATGTCTGCACAGAGACACAAAACCCCCTGACCAACCACCAGCCGCTGTGATGTCCAGTTCAGCCACTTTTGACTAGTGAATTCTGCTTGTAGCTGTCTGGTGCTCTTTGGGAATGGGAAAGAGAGCAATGGGAAGGAAGGAAGCAAACCCCTAGTGACAGGAAGCAGTCTGTCACCTGTTAGTCTCGCTTAAGGGTAAGAGCAGAGTATACCAAGCTCTGGTATACTCTGGGGGGGCAAAGCTTTCCCATGTCTCCTTGGCTCTGTGTCTGTCCCAGGGTGCCATTTTGCCCAACACCCAAGATGCCACCTGAAGTGGACGTTTGGCCCATTTGGAGTGAAGAAAGAGGTAGTAGCTTGTTTACCTGGTCTTCTTTGGGACTTGCTCCCCAGGTATCCTTGAGCTCCCATGTCCAGTTCAGTTTATGTTTATTAAGTAATTTATCCTTCAGTCATTCACTTAGACATTTATCTTTCAGACACTTATCCAGCTACGTTTGAGTATCTCCTATGTGGAATGCACTGTTCTGGACTGACTGTCCTTCAAATGATGGGAAGTCAAACTTAAATAGGAGTCTTACATAATATTTGAACACTAACAGGATATTTGACAATTTTAAGAAACTCATTAATTTTTGGCAGTATAAGTGTGAAAATATTTTTTGGATTTTTTTAAAGAATTCTTATTTTCTACAGATACAGACTAAGATATTTAAAATGTGATATCTGGGGAGGAATTAGGGCAGTATAAAAGACTCAAAAGATAAAAGATCCATACATTGTTAATTGTTAGGGCAGGGATGAGGAAATGCGGGGGTCATTGTATTCTCTCTCTACTTTGTGCATATGTGAAAATTCCCATAATAAAGTATTTTTTTTATGAACACGGGAAAACTGGATGCCATTAAACTAAACAATTGCCCAGAAACATGAAACCTTATGAACCAAGATGAGTATTTTGAAGGAAAAAAGCATGAAACTAGGAAAATGAATAGCGGGGAACTTGACCTAGACTGAGGCATTAAGGAGACTTGAATGAGTGATTCCTGTACTGATGTGAGGAGGAGGAACTGTTAATACAGTAAAAGAATGGATGAGGTGAAATTCTAAGCATGGGACCTGCCTGAGTCCAGACCATTAGGTGAAGGGGTTGCATGGGATATTCTAGGACAGAATGAAGGCTGGAATTAGAAAATAAAAAGGTGCAAGTTGAAAGAAATTAGCTGTACATGTTGGACAGGGCCAGACCATGCAAGGGGGATTTAGGCCAACTAAGGATATGAATTCTTGTCCTAAGAACAATACGAAGCCAATCAGGTTTGGAGATGTGATGTTGTTTACACTTTGCGAAGATTACCATGGCTACAACAAAAAGAACTAATAAGAGTGGTGGGCTGGGATGTCCATAGGAAGGCCTGTAAGAAGCTCTTACAATAGTGCAGGTAAGAAATAATGATAGCATTGTGATGTGAGTGGAAATGGAGACAGGAAGATGACATTGAAAGACATTCAGGGGTAATTATCACATGATTTAGTGATGGATTGTATATGGGCAACTAGGGAGAGTTTCAAAGATGACTGGCCTAGTGCTTTATGCTACAAGGATGAGTAACAAAAGACTCTATTTTAAGAGAGTTTAAAGTCGAGGGGTGGGAGGAGATAAGGAGTTTTACTTAATATGATTAAATACAAAGACAAAAGTAAGCCAAGAGCGCCTATGGGAGCACAGAGGCTGTGAGTAAACTGACACCAAACTAGACATCAGGGAACGCTTCCCAGAAAATGCCCAATTAAGCAAAATCTGAAATATATGCCTGAAAATAGGTAGAAGAGGTGAAAATGGTGTTCTAGGAAAGGCAACAGCACAGCCAAGGAATGGAAGATATAAAGCATGAAATACAAGGTGGAAGCCAACCTGAGGCCAGTAAGATGCTTAGGTCACAACATTTAAGAGGGCACTTGTTCTCAGGTGTCCGTGTATGACTCCAGTGGTCAGTACCTCCTTAAGGTTTGCATGCTAGACACCTTGCCTACACCACTCTAATCCCTGCCCTGGTGATGTGTCTACTTACTGGTGCATAGGTCTGAGCAAAGAGTAATAGGAGGTGAGGTGGCAGAAGTGAGATAAAAGAAGGTCTCTCTTTCTGTACTAAAATGTTTGGACTTCATTCTACAGGAAAAGGAAAACTTCAAAGGGCATCATTAATGTGAGTCAAAGGTCAGTTTTGTATTTTGATAAATCTGATGTAGAATGGACAAAGAGAGAAGACAAAAAAAAATAGATCTGTTATGATGCTACTGATTCCTAATCCAGGGGACAGAAGGTGAAGGCTTGGTTAGGATGATGGTATGACAGAGAAATTTACATAATCAAGGGATATTTAGAAAAAGTTGGAAAAAGATATCAAAGATAACTTGCAGATTTTGCAGTTAGTTAACTGAATAGATAATGCCATTTACTGAGATTTCCTATGTGCATACACACACACACACACACACACACTCACATTCATATGCTCCGAAAGACACAATACGATTTATTGCATTTAGCTGCCATATTTCCTAATTATACTTCTCTGCTTTGTGGAGAAACAAAACAAAACAAAATCCCCAAACTCAGCACATTGTCTAAATCTCATACCACAGCATTTTTCCTGAAACATTATGACCACAGATACTTTCAAGACTTGAGTTGAATTTTAAAACCAGTAGATGGTGGAGGGTAATAATTGGCAATATGAAAGAATTTCTTTTATTTTTAACACAAAGAGTGATAGGTTCATGACTGTAAGCTCTGTGAGATAGGTAGCACGTCCATTTTATTTACAATCAGATCCCCAGCAGTCCCTGGTATGGAATAGGGACTCAAGTATTTATGGAATAAAAGAATAGTGTTTGATTAAGAGGATCAGGTAGGCTCTCTGTGAAACAAGTTCACCCCAAATTCAAAGGTTAACAACCTGGAGGGGATTCTGTTTATTATTCCTGGCAGTAGCTAGCACAGGGTGCCCCATGGAAGGAACATTCAACTGATGTTGGTTGAATTACTCAGTGCTTTGCTGATATGATCCTTTATGTGTACTATTCTTGCTCACGTTCCTGTAGGTCAGTGGGATTAGTTGAAGCTAGGCTCAGCTAGGGTTGGTGCCAAGGCATATGGACAGCATTCCAGTCATCTGCATAAACGTATTTCAGGCCTCTGTGTTATATTTGCAAATACTCTATTGGCTAAAGAAAGTTACACATCCAATGCCAAAGACATGATGCAGAGGGAATCTTTTGTATCCAGCTGAAAGAGCTATAAAGTCACATGGCAAAAGATATAGATGTGGAAGGGAGTGAAGATTTGGAACTAATAATTTAATTCCTTATTGTCCACACCCTTGGTCACAGTTATTCATATTCCTCCCACTTGAAAAATACACTCACCCTCAATGCAAGAACTCCATTCTAACCAATGATAAGTCATTTTCAAATTTATTTTTACATTAAAGCAGCATGGACATATTACTGAGTAGAATGTGTATATATATATATATATATATATATAAAACATTATATATGTATGTATACTATATATATATAAAACATTATATATGTATGTATACTATATATAATATATATAAAACATTATATATGTATGTATACTATATATAATATATAAAACATTATATATGTATGTATACTATATATATAATATATAAAACATTATATATGTATGTATACTATATATAATATATATAAAACATTATATATGTATGTATACTATATATAATATATAAAACATTATATATGTATGTATACTATATATATATAATAGATAAAACATTATATATGCATGTATACTATATATATAGTATACATACATAAATATATATATATTAACCTGAAACAATGCATTTTAGAATATGCCATGTCCATTGCTGTCATTTGTAATCACTTGTGCAGATCCTCTGAATTATAGAAAATGTTTTCTGTTCTAAGTGGTATGTTGGTAGAAACTTTAAGAAACACTGGTAGTTGCCTCTGGTATTCTCCCCCTCCTTGTTCAGGGCATCCTTTGAGGTCATGGATTCTGCCATTGCCACTTTCTTATTCTGGTGGCAGCCAGCACAGGGCATGGCATAGAAGCAGCCTTCAGCTGATGTTGATTGAATTGCTCTGTACCTTGCTGATCTGATCCTATATCTGTATCCTTGATAAAAGAATCAGACAAATCTCAGATGGAATCCTGACTGTCCCACATAGTTATGTGACCTTGAGCAAACTGTTTAACTTCTCTGAGATAACCGTTTAACTTGTCTGTAAAATCTAGGATGTAATACCCTGTGTACAGGGTTATTGTAAGATTTAGAGAAAATTTGTGTAAAGTGCCCAGCACACTTTGTGATACAAAATAGATGCTCAAGTAATGAGGGTTGTTACCATAGTAATAATGAGACTGGGGACGTTGATGATGTTAACTTAATCACCGGAAGAAATGAAAGAACTGTAAAACAAACTGACCATACTCATCGAGGGATGACATTTTCAAAAATAAATGTTTTTTGCTCACCCTAAAATATTGATTCTATTCCATCCAGTTAAAAGGGTAAAGTAAATGTCTGCTCTAAGTCCACTAAGATATACTAACTTAAGCAAACAAAATCATCAATATTCACCTTCTTAAATCTAAGTATTAAATGGAAATCCCAGGTCTTTCTCATTCTCTAAGTTAATTATGAATCAGATATAATCAATGATGTTATAAAGAAAACACTAAAACTAAGGCAAATGCATTCAGGGGAAAAGGCTTTAAACATTGCTGTGAGAAATGGAAACCACTGGAGTCATTTTTCTCTGTCCATTTGGTGAGATCATTTAAAGAAGATGCTTTTTTCTCAAGGTTTATAATGATGGAAGAGTGATAATATGAAAAAAAATCTTCTTTCAGGCCTACAGCTTCTAATGAAAATGTACAACCTTCTGTTCTCAGCACAGCGAGGACCTGTGTGGACCGAGTCCTGGAAGGTGGTGGTTCTTTGCTAACCTCTGGGTCACTTTAGCCTGAGAAAGCATCCACCCTGACCTATCGACGAGTTCACACGTGTGTGTTACCAAGCGCGGTTCAGTCTTTAACCGGAAAGCCTCATTTCCAAAGCAGCTCATGTCTGTGAGTACGGTTGACCGCAGTGCTGGCTGGACGATGACTTCAAATATATTTTTAAGCCACGTGATTCTAATAATTTAGGATCACTTTTCTGAGAGCAAGAGCATATCCCTGCTTCCATCTAGGCAGGGCCCGCTCTTGGAAGCCCCTGTCCACTGAGAAGAAATCCATCACCCCCAGGGTGAAACAGCACAGGATGTTCAGGAAACAAATTCATGGGTCTTCATGAATGTCAAACATGGCCTACTTGGGAAACTGGAGTAACCATAATTATCACTTGTTTTTAGCATCTGATCTGAACTAAGTAAGAGGTTTACCCCATGTCTTAGGTATGGAAAACCACAGGCAACTGAATACTGACCTGGCCACTTAGACTCCCCATCAGGTGCAGGCTAAGCATGCCCTCTGTGGGCCTCTCTGGGACCGATCTGTAAAGTTTGCCATGTAGAGGGGTTGAGCAGAAGCCTGTGGGCTGCTCATTTCCCAAACAAATGCGTGAGGAAAAGGCTGGTCTTTACATTCCCGGGTTCTCAGCCAAGTCTCTGCAATGCTAGGAATCACCCCCACTCCTGCATGCGGGAGCAGACTGAGGCTGTGGGTGTTAAGCTGGTTAGGCTACTTCTGTTGGAAAGAAACCTGAAGAGTGAGGGACACCTTTGTCCCTCTCACAGCCTGTGCCTGCGACTCTCAACCTCTTGGCAGTGCTCTTGGCAGTTTGGACCATATACGTCTTGGTTGGGGGGCTGTCCTGCGTACTGTAGGATGCTTACTTGGCGGCATCCCTCGCCCCTGCTCACTAGATACTAATATCACACAACCTCCCCACTCCAAGTCAGGACAATGGGAAATGTCTCCAGACATTGTCAAATGCTCCCTTGGGGGTGGGGACAAAATCAGCCTTGGTTGAGAATCACTGGCTTGGACAGCAGTTCTGTTTGCTATAAATTGGTTCATTCTGAACACTTCTGCTGAGCACTCACCATGTGCCAAGCTAGGTGGGAAAGGCCAAGACCTACTTGTGGCCTTAAATAGTTTCTATCTAGTAGACTCACAGACATGTGTTGAAGGAGACATTTGATGATGCACATGAAGGTCTAATCATTCCCCATGAATGCCTTTGAACCAGGAAAATCCAGTTTAACCATGTGGTGTTCATCTGCCATGCCTTCCTTGATGGACAGCCTCTTAGAGAAACAGCAATTTCTCGGCAGGTCCTTCAATTTTTGTTTCCAGAATGACTACTGTATTTGGCTTGACATTGAGAATGTATGCCTGCAGCCCATGAAATTTGTTTTCTCTGTATATAACGGGGCTTTTCCACCCTGTGTCTCCATGGCATCTGTGAGATCAAAGCCATTTATTTCATGACAAATATTAAGGCCCAAGCAACTTAATCTTGACAGAAGGCATAATCTCTAGGGGAAAATGCACAGAGTTTAAACAAAAATAACTCACTAATGCCTTTATCCCAGCACTTTTGAATTTTTAACACCAACTATATCAAAGCATTCAGTGATATGATTCTTATACTTAGGACATCATGTCAAGTACTGATTTTTGAGGAAATAACTTTCCATTTTCACTATCCAAATTTCATGACAAATGGTGGTGGCCTATATGTTAAGCCTCACAGGGAAACATTATCCATAGTACATTTTCTGCAAAGATGTCAGATATCTGGGAGACAAAGGATAGGGATATTTGGACATGACTTTTATAAAAATGATTTTAGAGGACTAGGGAGGGAAATAATGTCTTTTTATTATAGTAGCTCTCACATTTTCTAGGACACAGGTCATTTTCATGAAAGATTCCCTTGGCACTATCCTACTTTCCCGTACATAGAAACATCACCAGGAAAAATGGGAATGTGGCTCTTATTTTAAATAGGATGCTGAATCTGGGAGAGAGGAGGATAAACTTAACAGGAGTCAGGATGTCTGAGCTGCAGACCCAGATCTCCTTCTTCTGAGATGATCTTTCAAGTAATTTCCCCACTATAATATTAAGACTTTGAGATAAGATTCTCTAAGTCTGAGTTTCCTTACTTTAAAATAAAGGATCTGGGCAAGATAAACTCTAAGTTCTCTCGAAACGTGGGAAATCTGAGTCTAAGGAAATGACATTTTAAAACATTAGTGAATAATTTTACTCATCAATGGCATTTAATCATGGTTCATTCTGCGCCAGGTTCAGTGTCAGGCAAGGGGCTACAAAGAAAGAGAATTAACTAATTTAGGCAAGTAAAATACACATAGATACTTTCTCATGATAAATACTAAGGCTTAAAGGCTCTTTAAATAACCTCATAAAGGTATCTGCATTATTTTTAAATAATCTCCATATTTAAAGGAAAGATGAGGAACTTATCCATAACCCTTAGGCATCTTGAAAAATGGAAACAGGCCTCCTTCTCACCTAATAACAGAGCCACTAGAATGAGGTAAAAAAAAAACCATGATAAGGTGATGGAGCAGAGCAACACCAGGCTTACAGCAGCCTGGGAGGCCCCGGGGCTCACTCCCCTGTCTTCACTTCCATCCTCCCAACAGTCTTCTATGTGTCTCTTTAAACAATACTGAAAATGTCCCTGCCAAACACCTAGACACACACACACAACTTACATATACACATGGGCTTGAGCTCCCAAAGTGGCTAGCTAAATCCATGAAGCAACTCTAGAGAGAGTGCATTACTTTCCAGCACTCTAAAGACTGAATTTCAACTGAATATATGGGGTAAACCTTTGAAATCTCAAGCTTTAAGAGCCCTGATTAAGAAAGCATGGTGCATTTAGAATAAAAGGATAGTAAAAATTATTCCCAGTCAGTGATTGGGCATCTTTTGTATTCTGGCTGATTAGACAATCTGGCATTTAAAATACGATTCAGTATTGAGTACGTTTTCATTTAATGACTGATGGTGATCTCTCCTGTTTTTTTTTCTTTTTTCTTTCACCCCTGTGACTAATTTATACTATGATTGAGATTTTGTGCCTCTTTATCTCTTTCACATATTTCACCCCTCTACCCGACCCTTCCCCATGGTGATCACTAGTCACTTCTCAGTGTTTGTGAGTCCTTTAATGTTTTGTTTATTTTGTTTTGTTTTTAGAGTCTATTTATAAATGAAAGCATATGGTATTTATTTTTCTCTGCCTGGCTTTTTTCACTTAGCATAATACCCTCCAGGTCCTTCCATGTTGTCACAAATGGCAAGATTTCCTTCTTTTTTATGTCTGCATAATATTCTATTGTATACATGCACCACATCATCTTTATCCATTCATCTGTTGATGGATACTTTGGTTGCTTCCATATCTCCTGTGACAGACAGGAGATGGGTGGCTAATATTGGACAAAAAAAGGTTATTAACATAGTTTCACTGACAACATAAATTAATATCCTTGGAGTAGTAAGATCTTTGAACATCTTCTTCAGTGGCGTTTATTAAATGTTCTTTATCATGTCCAAGAATTAGTAGTACTAAGTGTGTGTACTTCTTTTTAGTGGAATGAGACAGTGTGAGGGGGCAAACAGAGAGTTTATTGCTCTCCTATGAATTCCCAATTTTTAGAGATATCAGAATAAATACAGGAATAATCTGTTTACTTTTCAGTAAAGACTGGGTATAATTGATTTTTTGAGATTTTGTTTAATTTGTGCCCCTAACTCTATTGTTGATCCCTTTCAGTTTCCCCTCTGATAACAATCTGCCAAAATTTCAAACAGATAGGAGGATGTAAGCTGCTTTTAAATTCTGTCAGTACAGTAACTGTTATTAAGGCAGTCAGAATCCCACTGCGGAGGGAAATGTGGAGAAGAATCAGATCAACCTGACACAGGGAGTAAGAACGTAATTGGATAAACCCGCAGGCTGGGATGGTGTTCCTGAGGCATATATGCTTCTGCTCTTCCATTTTGTGCATAGGTGGTCCTAAACACAGTTTCAGAATCCTTCTCAATCCAGGCAGCCATGACCACTTGATGATCCTGGTGGGGGGTCAGGGGGAGGATGAACCTGTTTTTCATTTTTTGGATAGGATTTATGGGATAAAAGACAAGAAATCATGGCCAACAGAATCAACTATTTTTCTGAATCTTCACCAGGCATGTGGCCTAGAAGATCTGAAAAATGCCTTCGACATAAATTTTAGAAATGAGGAAGCTATGTTTCAGAAGGCTGCTCATTGACAAACACCAAGATAATTGATGACAACCATAAATAGCATGTTTCAATGGCATCACTATGTACACCATCCCACCCATCAATCAGAAGCATGGATCTGCATTTTAAAATATGCTTATAATTGCTTATTATTCAAGTTTATTGTTGGAAAAGCACCCTTGGTCTTACATACTGTAATTGAGTCTCTACTATATATTGTTAAGTGATTTGCATGATCTGGACTCTGAGGTCCTAACACGACATTTCCTCTTTTCCCATTACTGCCTATACACAATAGCCAAAGATACGACAAAGGCTCACATGGGACACCCTGATCACTGCCAGGCCTCAGGCATAGAAGCCACGCTTGCTGCAATTCTCTTTGGCTAAGTTAGACACAGGCTAAAATGGATACAAGGATCCCAAAGCAATTGCCTTGTAGGACACTTAAATGAAGGCAAGTGAACACAAGGTGGACAACCTTGAAATTGAATTTGGAGTCACTAATACAGCTGGGAAATGATAGCACTGGATGTCTCAAGGTCATCCTTGCAACAGGGAAGGGGGCTTTATTTCAAAGAAATTGCCCTGTCTGCCAAGATAAAAAGGAGGCATATACACAGCAAAGAAAAGGAATAGCTGCTTCAGAGCGCTCCTAAGGTAGAAGCTACAAAACAAATCATGGGTGGGAAAGGGAATGAAGGAGCCACACATTTCTTCCATCATCAGGCAAGAAGAGCTCTCCCCTCTAACTCACAGGACGAAAAGTAGGCTAGCTCCAAATGGCTGTTTGGTCCCAGTAGGGTCATTTGCAAGAATGGAAAAAGCTAGAGGATAAAATGATTTTTTTTCCACTGTGCCAAATCAATGTCTATATTATGCCTGCTATTGCTGGATTGTAAAGACTGAAGCATGTTTGGAACCGTTTTGGACCACATAGTCCCCACAGTCAGAGGATTTACTTCCAGAAACACCACTTTCTACTACCTGTGGATCAGACATTCAGCAAATTCCTGGAGACAATGTAAATCGACTGAAATCTCCCTTGTGTCTGGAGGGAATATATACAGATACTGCAGAGCTAAGATTTTTCTCCTATGCTTTCTTCTAGAATTTTACCATTTTAGGTTTCACATTAAGTGTGTGATCCATTTTGAGTTGATTTATTTTTGTATATGGTCAAAGATATGGATCACACTTTGAATTTTTATACAGCTATCCAATGTTCCAGCATAACTTGCCGAATTGTTCCAGCACTATCCTTTCCCCACTAAAGGAAAAGAATCAGTTAACCATATATGTGTCTGTCTACTTTTGGACTCTATTCTATTCCACTGATCTGTATCTTTATCATTTTGCCATTACCACACTGGCTTTATCACTGTAACTTATAATAAGTCTTGAAAGCAAGTCATGTGAGTCATCCAACTTTGTTCTTTTTCAAAATTATTTTGGCTATTTTAGTTTCTTTGCCTTATCATATACATTTTAAAATCAGCTTGTATATTTCCACAAAAAAATATTCTGCTGAAATTTTTTATTGGAATTATATTGAACTTGTACATCATTCTTTTCTTTTTTTTAAGATCAATGGCTTCATGAATAATGTGAATAATTCCAGTTCAAATTCAGGACTACAAGGTTTTTTATTTAAACTCTTGTCTGTTACATGTGTATCTCCTTTCTTCCATGCCCAATGGATACTGAAGATAATGCAACTAGAATATTCCATAATTACTCATTAACTTTATCCCATATTATATACACAGTCTCTAAATAAAAAATCTCATATACCACCACCAGTATAATTATTGGTAACAAAAACTTTTGCTAGTCTGTTTGTTCCAACAAGACACAGAGTATAAGAATGTAATGGGATGAACCCACAGACTGGGATGGATGTCATTATATAATACATATATGTATATATATACACAATTGTACATATAACTGTAATGTATTATAATTTTGTTTTCATATTTATTACATTTATGTAAATATACATTTAACTATATATATATAAAACTTTTAGCTTTTCTAATTAGAAAGAATACATATAACTATAATGTATTATAATTTTGTTTTCATATTTATTACATTTATGTAAACATACATTTAACTATATATATAAAACTTTTAGCTTTTCTAATTAGAAAGAATACATATAACTATAATGTATTATAATTTTGTTTTCATATTTATTACATTTATGTAAACATACATTTAACTATATATATATAAAACTTTTAGCTTTTCTAATTAGAAAGAATTTCCCTGCTATCAATATTACCACTCAAAACTTTAGCTGACTCTCTGAATCAAGAAAAGACTCCTGAAAATTATACCTTAGAAATTGCCACAGATGCTTTGCCACCACGCTTATGCTGTGTTAAAGCAAACTTGGCATCCACCTCAGGGGCAAGGTAGAGAAAGAAGACATTAGATACAGATACAATTATATAAGAAGAAGGAGTCAAAAAAAGGAGAAAGTATAAACTAGGCATGTAACTAGTGGAGTGGGCAGTCAGGGAAGAGTAAGAGGAGTAACAGGGATTCAAAGCAGACGAGGACAGCAAGGTCATTGTGCTATTGGCTGCTCATTGTAAAATCCCAGCAAGACCTAAAGGGAATGGGTGCGTCTCAGAGAAATCTGAATTTGTTAAGAGGAGGATGGCTTACTGGACAATAAATTACAGGATCCCTGGGAAAGGAAATCTGAGTAGAAGTAGGGTCAAAAATTAAAGATCAAAGTCTCCTGCATTCTCCCCAATAGAGTTATAATTCCATTTTATAAAAATTTTACTACGAAAATATTTTCCATATTGGACCATGGTTCAAGATCTTGCATTGTGAAATAGCTTCTCATTTGCTTGAGGGGAATAGCTTGTCTATTTTCAGCTAACAACATTCTTATTACCACTTAAGAGCATGTGGCTTCTCAGAAAATCTTGTGTTTATAAAGACTGGGTGATTCCATATTTTTATACCAATTTCCATAATTTTCTCTTGTTGCTCAGTATTTTATCTTAGCATTGTGAGGGAATTCTGACCTTTTAATTCCTTAAGGGCTACAATTGACTAGAAACACTTGACTGCATAGGGAATTGAATGGGAACTGATGATAAGTCTTCCATAAATCATTTAAGAAAGTCTATTTCATTTAAGTCACTCCTGGAAATTTTTTGTATTACTTAATCATGTTGTGGCCCCTCTTATTTCCCTCTCACGATGTGAGGACACACAGATTAATGTGAAAGAAACATATCCACTTGCCAAAGAAATCAAGCTTTTTAAGTGATAAGTATATGGGTTAGTTGTAATATTAACACTGATACCTTATGCTCTCTCTTTATGACACCTAAGTAAATACATTATTCTCATTCATAAATTATTGAAATGGTATATTCTTAGTAATAAGAGTTCTTTATTAGGAAAAAAAATCTGTCTTACCGATGGGAAACGAAGGTTTCACTTGACAAGTGTAGAAAATATATTCTCTTACTTAGTAAAGCAAGAGAGAATGGCCGCTGTGGACCGAGTATCAGGCTTGGAGCTAGAGGCATGGGATCAAATCTTAGGTCTGTAACTTATAAGTTGAGTAATATTGAATGAGTCATCGAATATCTCTGGCCCTTGATTTCTCCAGTTTTAAACCAGAGATAATAATAATAATTACCTCATGATTGTAGTTATCCAATGAAATAACATATGGAAAAGTTCTTGGTAAATGCTGGGGTATTTCATAACTGTAATCTGTCTGTGTGGGTGGTTGTTTATTAAATTCTAGGTCTGCTTTGTTTGCCCTAAAAATATCCCCATTCTGACTGTGCTGGTGAGAAACCTGCCTTCATTCTGCCCCATCTCCTAAAACACCTGTAGTTGACATGGGAAGTTGTCATTCAAAGTTGTCATTCTTTCCGACTGATGAGAATGACTGGCTTGGGTGTGATTCCTCTAAGCCCTGTAGGAAGTCAGGGAGCTGTGTGGACAGTGAGTGAGGCTGGCCCCTTAGTCAGTACTCATGTGCCCCAGCTCCGGCCACGATAGCTTGCAACTCCAAAGAGCACCAAGCCAACTATTCCTTCATCCTCAAGGCAGGCATTGGCCGTTTTAAGAGTATGGATGTTATTTATATGGTTGAGAGCAGAAATGATCATATTCACTAACATATTTTCATCAGCTTTTGAAAGAGACCCCTCTGTCCGCACCCTCCCCAGCTACATACATCCACTGGTTATGTACCAAAACATGCCATTAAATAATAAGCTTTTCTTTTTGCTGACACACAAAATCAGATGCTAAGCAATAGGAATTCAGTTGGCAGAGATATCTTGCTCATCAGTGAAATTACGTCTGGATCTTGTTGGCTTGATGGTAGGAAACCCTTCAGATGGGAAGCTAAAATGAAAAAAAAATGTCCTCTGTTACTTATCATAAGAAAATATAAATAAAGATGGTATTCACTTAATCAATCAAGCAAACACAAAACTCCTCAGTTGTTAGGGTGTTATGAACCAATTTTATCACCCTGTGCCTCCTTTCCAATCAAATATAAGCAAATGAGATAGAATTATTAGGTCTGCTTATTCAAATTTTAAATGCTTATTCCAGGTGATTACTGTCAAAAACAGCTGGGGGCTTAAATAGGCCTGTCCTGTTTTGGTGACCAGCTTAACAAGCCTGTTCCAGTGGGAACTGACCTTTTCAGTCATATTCAATGAGGTTACTACCCTAACTCTAAAGCTATTGTTTACCCTTTAATGTAAACACATAAAACATTAGCATTTCCTAACAATGTCTCCCCAGAAGGCCTTAATTAGACAGAATGGCTTCATCCATTACTGAAGATCCATCAGTCAAGATGGAGATCTAGGTTGGCGTTGACACTTTCGCTATTAACCAAGATCTTAGTTCATGGAAAGGAAGTTGTTCACTTCACTTTCCCTCCACCAAATGTTGTGAAGACAAAAGAGAGAGGGGGAAAAAAACAACCAAAACACAAGCCTGGTACAGAATAGGATGGCCATTAACCTCCTGGAAAGCGTAGCTCAGTCAGAAATGCTTCTCCCTCACTATAGAGAGTGTTTTCATTCTTTTGGCTACATACCTGGAAGTAGTACTGCTGGATCATGTGGTAGTTGTATTTTTAATTTCTTGAGGAAACTCCAGAATTTGTTTTTCTTTTCCATAGCGGTGGCATCAATTCTTACCCCCACCAATAGTTCACAAGCATTCCCTCTTCTCCACATCCTTGCCAACACTTATTCTCTCTTGTCTTTTCAGTAATAGCCATTCTGACAGGTGTGAGGCATCTCACTGTGGTTTTGATCTGCATTTCCCTGATAATTAGCGATGTGGAGCATCTTTCCGTGTACCTGATGTCTTCTTTGGAAAAATGTTTATTTGGGTCCTTTGCCCATTTATTGTTTGGGTTTTTTTTTTTTTTGCTGTTAATTTGTATGAGTTCTTTGTATATTTTGGACATTAACCCCTTATTGGATATGTGTTTTGCAAATATTGTCTTCCCCCTCCATAGCTTGCCTTTTCATGTTGTCAGTGGCTTCCTTTGCTGAGCAGCTTTGTGGTTTGATATAGCCATTATCTCAAAGAGATATCTTACTCTCATGTTCATGGCAACATTATTCACAAAAGCCAAGGTAGGGAAAACCTAAGTGTCTGTCAGTGGGTGAATGGATCAGGAAAATGTGATAGATATCCTGGAATATTACTCTGCCTTAGAAAAGAAGGAAGTCCTGTCATTTGTGACAACATAGATGAACCTGGAGAGCATTATGCTAGTGAAATAAGCCAGAGAAAGAGAATTCCTGCATGTTATCTGTCACTTACATGCGGAATCTAAAAAAAATCCGACTCATAGAAACAGAGAGTAGAAAAGTGGTTGCCAGTGGCTACGGGTGGGGAAAATGGATAGGGAGGGAGAGATTGGTAAAAGGGTATAAACTTTCAGTTTTCATCTGAATAAGGTCTGAGGAGCTAATGTATAACATAGTGACTATAGTTGATAACATTGTAGTATATAATGGAAATTGCTAAGAAAGTAGAACTTAAATATTTTCTCCAAAAACAAAAGGGTGAAGATGTGAGGTGATGGATGTATTTGTTAACTCCACAGGGAGAATTTTTTTCACCATGTAGAGGTTTATCCAGTCATCACACTGTATGCTTTAAACATATTACAATTTTATTTTGTCAACTATACCTCAATAAAACTGAAAAAGAGTGTTTTGAATTGGCCAAGGCTTTAAAAGAGAATATTGAATACCATAGGTATCTTCCTTGATTCCTTCCTTGCTGAAGGGTCCCCAAATACTTTCACATAGGTTGATTTACCTTATCATCATAGAAATCATAAGGATCACTAGAATGATATTTGGATATTATAAGTAAGATTAGTGAGTTTTTCACAGTTAACCATCTGGGAGTTGATACATCTGAGATTCAAACTCAGGTTTCCTAACACCTGATGAAGAGCTTTTTTCCAATATCCCTAACCACTCACTTACTATTTAATTTAGATATTAAGTGTCTGTTTGTTAGTCCAAACCTTGTGGATGCATTCAACAGAACCAGTTATAAATATGAAAGTCCAAGCAGGCACAAAAGCATATTGAAAACAGATTCAAAATTCTGGGAGAACTACTAAAAATATCAACAAGAATAAGCATTTTCTAGCTTAATCCTTCACATAAATAGATGCTACTGCTGACAGTGTTTTGTTTGGAGCTGGACTTCCCACTGTCAGCAAGATGCATGCTGAGATATTTACAGTGATCCTGTTTTACATCATGCCTGCTGCATTCTCTCTGGCTTTATCAGCATTCTCTGAGTGGGGTGCTATCATGTAATGATGACCTCGAAAGCCCCAGGCTGGGCACTGTCAATATGGCATGTTCTCTAGCTTCCAGGTCTTTGAATCTGTGTCCTGGCAACCAGATGGATTGCTTTGCACTACTTGTGTAATTTGGCTGTCGGTGTTAAGCTGACTGCCTTTCTAATTTCTTATAGGTAAGGATGGAGGATTCACACTAAAACTGAGTTTTCAGTTATCTTCTCTCTGCACCCTCAGTGTTGATACTCTCCTTGCCTGGAAGAGAACAAGAAGAACCACCACTATGACTCACTTGATTGCTCCAGTAATTTGGATTCACTCTGATACCATCAAGTTGTGTTTGTGTATGTGTGTGTGTGTGTGTGTGTGTTGGGGGTGGGGGAGGGGCGGTATTAACAGTTTCAAGAACATGATCTGAGGAATAATGAAAAGGAAATCAAGGCAAAAGGGACCACCAGATTGGCAGAGGTGATTGATGTAGCACAAGGGCTAAAAAACAAAACGGAACATTACAGTCTTACAAAGCCTGACACTTCTTTTGGACCCCTCCATTTCCACTCTTCCTCTTTGCCCTTGCTTCTTTGAAAGTTCAGGTTCTCTGTAAAAACCTTCACCTGTTTGGTCTCCCAAACGCCTTCTCCAAGCAATGACTGTATTGAAATTCACCTTCAGTGATGACTTAAGCAGGAGCCAGTCGCTGCCTTTCTGATCTGCAGACTGATGTTGAAGCAGATTTCTCTTTGTGCTTTGCGGTGAAGACAGCCTTCTCTCTCCAAATCTTAAGGCTCCTTCCATGTCTCCAACACCTGGAGTTTATGCTTCTTTTCTTGCATTCATTTGCTTTGGGAATGTTTTACAGGGAGTTGCTTACATATCTGTCAGCCTCCCCTAGTTCCTAATGTCCCTGGGGAAGGGACGATGTCTTTAAAGACAATTGTGTTCAGTATATTAGGACAATGATGTGGATATCATATACCTTTGAAATCTGTAACAGTGGTCCTTAACAGGGTGATTCTGTCACCTGGGGGTTTGGAGGGACATTTGGCCATGTCTGGAAACATAACTGTTTTTGGAGGGGTGTACTAACACCTAGTGGGTAGAGACCAGGAATGCTGCTAAATGTCCTACAGTGCCCAGAACAGCTCCCCATTACAAAGAAGTAACCAGCCCAAAATATCAACAGTGCTGAAATTAAAAACCTTTGCCAACAAAACAAAATGCCATCCCCAAGTAAATCTGAATGTATCTCTCCAAATGGGCTGTTTCTCTTAGGTAGACCTGAGTACCATGTCTGTCAGGAGTAGTATCTTAATCTAACCAATAATATTTCCAGCACATAATGTCTTCTTTCCCCAGCATTAGCTCACTTGATCTTTATGACCTGTTGTGAAATTTAGTAGGTAGATTTTATTATTCCCATTTTAGGGATACTGAGACTGAGAAGTTAAGTGATCTGTAAAGGCCCTATACCTATGAAGATGGCAGCAGAACCAGGATTTCTGGCTCCATAGTCAAGCAAAAAAGTGAATAAAGACCTGAGGCATAAAAATTCAGCGCATCCAGCCAGCAGGAAGGTGCTGCTAAATCCTAGGGTACAATAAGGTGAAATTGCTTAATTCCTTAAGGAAATGCCTTAAACTAAATAAAGCTGTAATGGTTTGGAGTCAGATGGTTGAGGCCCCTGAATGCCTTTTTAGGCAATTTGAACTTAACAGGAATGGAGAGCTGAGAGTCTATAGCAAAGAGTTAGAAGTTTTCTTTAGAAGGATCAGTCTGGCAGTAAATGGGCCTCATGAGGAAGGCCATTTAGAAGACGGCTACAGTTCCTTAGTCTCCACTTCTAACCTCTAGGGGTAAATGACAGAAAGCAAATGCCTCTCAGAAGTTGCTAGGAGTTGCTATAGTCTACTCCAGAAAATGACAAAGCATTTGGAAGGGTGAATAACTACCCTGTGGAGGTCTTTGTATGCATTTAGAGTCTGTGCTACCACGCACTGAACTAAAGCCACCAGTCCTTAGACTTTACATCTCAGACCAGTAACCTAGAAAAAACAAACAAACAAACCTATAGAAATCCACCTTCTCAATACACAGTGAATAAACAGTTAACTCATTTCCAGAACTTGCAAGCAGCACTGCAAGACAGTGTCCCTTAAACTAGTTGACCCTTTATTAAATAAGTGACCGACCATCCATTGTCTTTTAGGTTATGAGGATTTAGAACACTAGAATACACATTACAGATGAGGGATATGGTGGGGTTTCTTCTCAAAAAATCTGAGCCTGATTTTGAGTTTTGAGATGAAAAGCATTCTAAGCAGATACAATCTCAGGAGGCGTATACATGTTCTCAAAAGAATAATACACAAACACAGCCCAGAAGCCTCCCACCAGTTATACCTGGAGTGAAGTGTATTCTTCTGTGAATGTATTTCTCCTTAACCTCCCACAGATGAAACAGAAGCCAGTGTCACCTGTGATCTATTTCTCTTGTAACTAGTGGTGGCAGCTTGTTTTGCATTTTTTTTACCTTCTTTTTAAACATCACACCAATCCATCATGAACAGTGACTGCTTTCATTGTATAGGCCTTTGAATTTCAGAATGCCTAATTTGTTTATTTAAATTAAAAAAAAGTTTCCAAAAGAAAGCAGGAAAGCAGAGAGGTTTAGTTTCTCATTTGCAGCCAAATATTCATTTTGTCTCTGGGATCACCATTTTGAAAGCTCTCGAAGCATAAGTATTCTGTGAAATTCTCAGCAGAGGGAGGAGGATCTCCACTGGTATGGCCAGAAGACTTGCCTGCAGGTCACAGCCATTCTGACCTTCCAGTTCTTTGCGCATTTTCATGAAACAATATATTTAGTGGCTTTGTGAGGATTTCTTCCCAAACCTCTTAATAATGGGGCAAGTGTTTACTCCATGCATCATTGCTCTGGTTCAGTGCTACCTACCAGAAAATTAGAAACAATTTTAGACAAAAGAGATAATGTTCAGCAGGGAGTATGCGTCTCTCTTTTGAGTTACATAAGATCTCAACTCTCTTATAATTTTACTTTACTATTGGCCTAGAGGGGAGAAAATTTTTGTAGGCAAGACATACTTTGTGAACATGTCAGAAGAATGTTCCAGAACATTGGACAGCCAAATTTCTGTTTATGAGTGCTCTTCTCTAGCAAAGCATTCTTTCTGCTCAACACAAAACTTCAGAAAGCCTTCTACCAAGATATACCTGGCATACTCAGGAGAATCAATTACATTAGAATAAACTATGACCTTGTGGACTATATGTCAAGCAGTAAGAATTTACAGAGTTCTAATTAAGGGTCCTTTCTTGGATACATACGCAGTTACACTGTCATTGAGATTAAGGTGTGGTTGGATGGCAATGCTAATTAACTCAAAGCAGTGCAGAGAGATACACCATAGTGCAGACCAAGAGAGAGGAATCATTGGGTATGGATGTTAAGTGTGGCCTTAGACTCCGGAGGAGTTAAATGAAGGTTGGCATGCTCAGAAATAATTCCTTGAGGAGATAACATTTGAACTGGATTTTAAGTCTTAGCATTTGGATATAGCACAATGAGGAGATGGAATTTCAAATCTAGAGTGCAACATACATAAATGAGAAGTTGGCATGACACAGGAAGATTAGAAGGTAGGAAAGTGGCAGTGCAGACAGGAGGTCTTTCTGATAAAACCTAGGTTTTAAGTGATTAAAAAAGAGAAGTGATAAAAGAATAGAAAATGAGATTGGAGAAGTATTATAGGAACAGACTGAGAGACCTTGAAAACCTAGAGGAATGTGGACTTGATGCCACATGCAGTAGTTATTGTATGACCATGACAGAAGCATCACTGGTATGCAAAATTGATTAAGCAGGGTATGGGTTGGGGGATAAGTTAGAGGAATGTTGGCACGCAACAATGACGACTTGTGCCTCTGTTCATTGAAGAGGAAGAGGGAAGGTGAGGACAAGTCTGAGAGGCTATCTGAGGGCTTGGTGGCTGACAGAGCTGGAAGAGTGGGCATCATTGAAGGTGATTCCAAGACTGGAGGTGCGGCTGGTGTAGTGCACAGAAGGAAGTCTTCCCTAGAGTTAGGAGGGGGCTCCTGTCAGGTACCCCAGAAAAGATTCCCTTTAGGCTTTCCCTAAAAAGAATCTGGAATGGAAAACAAAAGCAATAACAAAAACAGGTTATCATTCTCTTTAAAGCTGGTGGAAGACTAAATGGTATTTCTGAGGAATTCGTCCTTTCAAATATGAAAAGTTATTGATTTGATGGAGTGTTTCATTTATTCCATTTTTTTCTATTACAGTGATGTCAGTATATGATTTTTGAGAAATAAAAACAATAGACAGTAGAAATATAACACTCAATCCTTATTGTTTGTATTGTCATAATATAAGCTCTTGACTATATTGGGAACCCAGACCGCTTCCTTGGTCTATGTTGACATAACTTTTCTACTTTTCATACCCTTATAATTTCTGATCACTAATATGCAATCTTTTTCTTCATAGTGTACTTCCTCTTGCTTTTCAATTACTGCTCTCAGCTTTCCATTTTCCTACCAAGAACTCTCCCCCTCTACTCTCAACCCCACAGGGACAATCTAGTTAACTAGAAATTAAGTTAACATACAATCAGAGTCTTGCTGTGTTTTATCTCAGTTCTCTTCACTTCAAACCCAGTAAACGAACTATCTAAAGGAACGTGAACAAAATGCTTGGAACCCACTCTACTCTGGCCTTTCATGCAATATAGGAGAGTGGAAAATAACTTTAGAAATAAATATAGCTTTACACATATAACAGGCCATATTTACATATTTACATGCTTCTTCTGATTTCTTATTTTAATGTTATGCTGAAATTGCACGTCTGTCACATGGTTCAAACAATCTCATATAGGGCCTTTTAAAGGACTACTGTGACTGCAGTGACTTTTAATTTATGGGCTTTCAAATCAAATTAATGACTTCCCTAATAAGAGAAAAAAATGAGCAGAAGTGAACTGTGTAGAGAAAGAGCATTAGGTTTGGTGCTGAGATTGATCCCAAGAGAAGCTGGATTACTTAGGATAATTCTGATTTACATTGATGATATTCACACCAATGGCTCTTGCCTTTGCAACTGTCTTTTTTTACCTAGTCCAAGAGAAAACCATCCTGCAATGTGTGGGCAAAATCCAGTATATAGACCCTGTAGCTAGGTTTCTTCCTTGTGCAAAGGTCATTATCCCTTTGCTCAAATAGATCTGATTTTTAACTGCTAACTGCAAAGATTGCAGCCTTAGCAGAAAAGTTAAGAATATGGTCTCTGGGGCCAGTTGGGAAAGCCAGCAAGATTTGAACTCAAAGTTTACCAGGTTTGCGACCTTAGTAAAATCATTTATTTGGAACCTTTATTTTTCTGTAAAATTAGGATAATAATAATTAATCAATTATTGTGAGAAGTAAATAACAATGTCTAGAAAGGGCTTAGCAAGCACCTAATAAAATACTTGGCACCTAATAAATATCTAGCATTGAATAAAATATTATTATTTCTCTTTATGTCTTATGATCTATGAGCCTGAGGGACATCTTTATAATAGTGAAGTGAAAATATCTTAGGTTTGCTCTGTATAAAGGGGTAACTTGCTTTATGGTCCAACAAAACTCCTCTTCTCACTGTCGTTATCCTGACTAACAGTGACATCACTATCCCACGTGAATTCAAGTAGGAAACTATAGGACTTTCAATTGTTTTTTTTCCCATCTCTTAGCCAACTCATGCCCCAACCCAGTTAAGCAGTCTTCCACAGCTGCCAATTTTTTCTTTTAAAACAATGGTTTTTCCAACATTCTGTGATTGTATACTCCTCTGAGAATTTGTGAAGCCATGAAACTCATCCATAGAATAATGTATTCAGGTGTACAAAATTTTACAGAAAGTTAAACAGATCTCCCAGATCCCATAAAGGTACCCTCTAGGTGTTTAGGAGCTCACTGAGAACCCAGCTCTAAATATTTTTCCAATCTAGACAGTCCCTTCCATTTCTCTGACCTCTACTTTAGTTTCAATGCTCATCATCTCTTGCCGAAATCAAACTTCTTTTCCAGGTTCTAGTATGTTTTTTCTCCTGGACTCCAAACTGCTCCCAGCATCTTTTTTCTCTAAAATAAGATTTTCTTACTCAAATTGATTTGAAATTTCTTTTTATTGATGCCTAGTGATCCTCAAACTTTACTGTGCATAGTGAGCTGGAGAGATTTTAAATGTAGACCTGGGGTGGGTTCCCAAGATTTACATACTTTAAAATTTTTCCTGGGTGATTCAAACAAAGTTATGCCCAGAAATGCTATCCTAAAATGGTCTCCCAAGGCCAATTTTCTCACTCTCATTTTAACCATTTTATTCACTTTATACTTACACAAACTGAGTATGTTTAGAACTTGTCCTTTGCTTTCATTAGCCCTTCAAACTAGGAAACATTGATTTGTTCTTCAATATAGAAAACTCTTTGCTCTCACAATTTTGTTGAAAAGCTCCTTATTCTTCCATGGATTCTTTCTGCACCAATTCCCCTGATAAGAATGTATGCACACCACGTCAGTGCACTCCATTATAGCACGTGGTAGATTTTCCCCTGAACTGTTGTTGATAGTGTGCATGCCTCTTATCTTTACTAGATTTTACAATTCTTGAAGGCAGGTCATACCCTACTTACTCCTTATTCCATCAGAGTGCTCAGCACGGAGACTTACAGTGTAGATATCCTTAAAATGTTTGCTAAATGGTCATATTCACTGTTTTTCCTACATGTGCTACACTTCTTGAAATACTGCATCTGTGTCATCAGAGCAGCAGAACCCACAGCTATGGTACAGGAGAGCTTCATTTGTGACAGTTCAGTGGTGTCTTTCTGGTAAGCTTGAAAGCAGGCATAGTGGTCATATTTATACCACAGAAATTGAAAAAGGCTACAAATCAGGACTTTATTTTTGTATTTTTTGAGATGAATTACCAGACCACCATTGCCAATAACTAACATAGCCATAGAAACTCTGTGTGCGGTCATAGAATCCAATCTAATAGGGCAAGTTCACTTAGCAATCTTGAGAGTCATTTTTCATAAGTAAAAGTGCTACACAGAGATCGAAGCCCTGGGAGCTTCACTATCCAGATGGCATGGAGTAGAATATACCAAAGCACTAAGATTAAGATCTAGGATTTTTCTGGGTCTTCTATTTGCAAACTGTAAGACATTAAGTAAACTGCTTCAGTCTCTTCTGGACCTTAATGTCATCACCTATAGAAAAATTAATGCCTTCCCTTACCTATCTCAAGAGCCATATTGAATTAAAAATGAGGGAACGTATATATGCAGAAGCATTTTTTAAATTGTAAACTGCTATCAAAATGTGTTGTTCTTTCTATCTTTGAGCTCCTAGATTCAGTTTCATGAAAGGGACCACAGATAATGAAAGAATGACAGTTCTTCATTTATCTTCACTAATCAATTTAAATACATGAAGTCAGTATACATTTTAAAAGCTGCGGGTACCACCTGTTTCCTACCTGCTACAGCATCAACCAAGTAATGGATTTTACCTCTTCTGCCAGAGATTTTCCCTTTCTTTGCATAGGTTTCTCCCTTTACTGAAGTAGTAAACCCTATAATAATCTGATCTTTATCACAAAATTTATTGAAATACAGACATATCGTGTAACTCCCCTATCAACTCCCCATAATACAAAAATAAATGGAATTGATTAGTGATTGACTTCAAAGTGAGTAATTGAGCTTTATTGAGTTTATAAAGGGGATTGAAATCAAGGCAGTAAATTAAAAGCAAAACAAAAGAGTAACAAGAACGGATGTTTTACAACTTGGTTCCATTACAGTCTATGCTAACCAGATTAAAAAGTAATTGCCATGTCAAGAAAAATTTTAGTGGCCTTTGCAAAATGAAAGAGTGGTGGGCTCTCTTTGTATGTAGGGGGTAAAATAGACAGAAAGGGAAAGAAGGGAATGGAGAGAGGGCAGGTTGCTTTTTCTTCGTGGTCATTATGCCTTCGGTATCCAAGATCTCTTCATAGAACTAGACATTAGCATCAACACGTGCTAATGAGCTACCTGACTTCAACAGAACTCTTTAATGTCCTGTATTATCTTTGTATAATATATCAGAGTATATTTATGACTGCATGGTTTAACCATTTTAAATGCCCCTATATCAATGACACTGAGAAGACAGAATATCCTCAGTAATTTAGGGGACTTTTTTTAATAGGCATTATTTTTAAGATAAAGAGGGTCACATATGATCTGAAATAAGAGGCGTGCGTGATTGGAGAATCAAAAGCCGCCATAAAATAGGGCGATTCTGTAAATAAATTGGACATAACTATCATCTCTGTGAGCCCTGATGATACGTCATGTGGCACTTAAGGAATTGAATGTGCAGAACCACAGTTCATTATCTCTGAGGCTTCATGGATGGCTAGTGAGTTCCCTAAAGAGTGGTAAAGGGCAGATAGAGCAATTTTTTAAATAACTGTCTCTGGAATCTCCGCAGCCTGAGAACCTGTTCTAAAACACAACTGAAGGGACATAAACATCAAGATCCAAGACAAAGTGTTAGTGGATTAATCTGGTAGGCAAAGTATATACAGAGTGTTTAAAGTATATACAGAGGGTTGTGCTGGGTGTAGTGTCAATGGCAAAGAATAGGAATTAACCAAACTCATCTATCTATTAGTTGGGGCTTCCAAACTAGACTGAGAGCGCTTGTACTGGATGCCTGGGAGAATGGTTGTGGTCCAACAAGATATCTCTTATGAGATAATACGATATGTTTTACAAGATAATAAGAATGTTTTCCAGGGATGCCAAGGTCAGTCCCTCAATAGCTGGAGAATCTTGACTGCTAACAAAGTCCTATGTGTCATGGACAAAGAGTAGTCATGCCAGTAAAAGGGGAGAACAGATCTGTTTGTACTTTTATCACATGATAAATGAGAACTAACACTGGCTTTATTGAGTTTTTACTTTAAGAATCTGTAATCCTGGCTAGATTGAGGTCAAGAAAAAAAATAGGCAGATGTTCAGATAATCACACAAATTAATAACACCTAATGATTAGTGGCTCACTTAATATTATTTACATTTAATATCCATTTAATAAATCCTCCTTTGAGTAGATCTGGGATGAAGATGACTTGTTGACTGAACCTAGAACAATTGTTATTCCAAGTCAAATGACAGAGATTGAGTCAAAAAGTGCTTCTCTTTCTTTTTCTAGTTTTTCTATATATATTAAAAAAAAACCTTTAAGTGCATTTAATACATTTTCCTCTCTTCAAAGCTGGGCTTTAAAAAGTCTGTGACCACAAAAGAAGAGGCATGGTTCAAATTGATTTAAAACTTGGAAGGAATTTTATGTCAAATTGAAGAATTGTTTATCTTAATTTCCATAATGTTCTTGTTTTTAGTCTCTGAGCTATTTTAAGCAAGTTTGCTCAGGCAAGTTAGCCCAGTTGCTTAGAGCTTTTGCACGTTAAAAAATATTTATATATAGATTTATTAATTTTGCAGATATTACAAAACAGAACAATGATTAGAAAAAGATCAGTGATTTAATTCAAAATGGAATAGTATAGGACCTGGCCAAAAAAATACAAATAGTCCTTAAACATATTCAGAAATGCAAAAGTAAAAAGGCAAAGTAAAAAGGCAAAGTAGAAATACACTGGATACCATTTTTTCACATATCACAGTGACAAAAATCCAAAAGTTTAATAGCATACTTAGTTGGAAAATTGTTGGGAAACAAGACCACAGAGATATTTAGTAATATATAGAAAAACATAGTGCATAAGCCTGGTAGAGTTTATACTCTAGATACACTCATGCATGAGTAATAGATATTTTCAAGGTAATTCATTGTGTCGTTGTTGTAACAGCCAAAGAACAGAAACAATATTAATATTCAGCAAGGGAGTACTAATAAAATAAATTATGGTAGATTCATTTAATGGACTAGGATGAGACTGTGAAAAAGAGTGAAAAGAAGTAAAGCATGAAATAAATCTCCAAGATAGATTGTCATGCGCCAAAAATAATAAATGTGCAGAACAGTTTGTAGAGAAAGATATCTTTTGTGTACAATGAGTAGAAATAAAACTATACATTTATATTTATATACATATTTATTTATATTGCATATATATTTGTATTTGCTTGTATATACCTAGAAACTGAAAATATACACAAATATTAATAGCAGTCTTTACCTGGACAGGCAGAAGCAGCAGGAAAGGACAGTTCTAAGGAAGCTTATTTTAAATGGTGGCCACACATTATTTTGACATTTTTCCCTTAATAACTGGAAGGCAGAAACTTTGGGGAGTTATAATGAATAGTAGCTTCTTAATTCTGAAGTTACTGGGGTTTGGTATCTTGCTGAATGAATCTTGGAGTTTTTATTTGTTTCAAAGTGTATTTGATTCATTCATTGCAGATCCTAAGTATACTAAAGAGCTAAATTCCAGCCCTTTATTTGTCTTCCATGAAGTCAATTGACTGTTTATAGACCAATACATATGTAACTATGTACGGTAGACACATGTCTTTCTTGTGGGGTATGTTTGGGAGGCCATATTGAATTTCTGCCATTGCAAGTATAGAACTATTCGCATGACTTTGGGGCTTCCTCAAATGAGAAAATGAGTCACATTTCCTTTAAGTGTTTCCTGTCTCCTACACACATATCCTTACACCACCAAATAATGGCCTTTTCAACTTCTGATAAACATTTACCCCTCCCATGACAATGACTTCTCAGTTTAAACCAGCTCCTACAATATAACCTTACTTTCTACTTTCATTGCTAACACTTGTACTTCCGAATTATTCTGTGATTATTTAATGAAAATCCATGGCCCCTAAATGTAAATCCCATGAGGACAGAATGTCTATTTTGATCTCTGGTGTACTTTTTAGGCCTAGCACAATGCAAGTCAACCAACATGCACTGAATTGGTGAAACACTATTCTAGATTCAATTTTTATTTTTAATCTAAATAAGCCTACTATTATTTTTTTATTAGCTAGTACATAACGATTCACAGATGATAAGAAAATGCAGTATGGGCCTGAATTTCAAATAGACCTAAGTCAGTCTTAGTTAGTATAACATTTATTAGCTGTTTGCCTTTAGACAATTTTTTTGATTTTCCTAATCCTCAGTTAATTTATTGACAAAATGGAGAAAAATAAGAGTAAGTGTCTAACCCACAGGGTTATCTTGAGGCCTGAATGAAATCAAGGACACAAGGCTTACCCCAATGCCTGGTCTAGGACAAGAATTCAATAATGGCCAGTCATTTTTATCATCATTGTTCCTGAGCCGCAGAGTTTAACAGAGTGTTTTGAATGTCTAGAGTGAGAATCTTCTATGGGGAAAAGCGTCATTCCTCCATAAGGGATCAATTCCATGTACTTCCTTTATTAAAGTTAACTATAGTGTTTCAGAAATAAATATTTGATCTAATTCTTCACTAGAGTAAATAAAAATGAGCTGTTATTTTACTACTAATATTTTCATTGACCCTTTCAGGAAATCATAAACACTCTGTCAATATAAGAGAAAAAACCCAGACCTATGCTTTTGTGAGACTGTGAATTTTCTTTTGCATACATTCTTGCTCAAAAGCAAGACCGAACCACAGCTGCTACCACAGTAAAATAGATTTAAAGTGATGGTTAAAATCAGAGGCTGGACTCAAGACTATTGAATCTCAGCTCCACCACTTATCAATTTCTAGCTATGTGGCCTTGAGCAATCTTTTTTAAAAACCTTCTGTGTCTCAGTTTCTTTACCTGTAAAGTGGAGATAACATGACGCTCCCTGGATTGTTGATTAAATGATGCAAATAAATTCTAAGTTCAGGCTCTTATTATTGCACGTAAGGAAAGTATTCTCACTCTCACTATTTCTATAGACTGGAGATGGAAGCCAGGCTTACATATCCAGGAATTGCAATCACGACCTGGACATAGTTCTTTCAACTCTAAATCGCACATTGTTTTTTGATACCAATCGTTCCTCACTCTAAGGCATGTATTCTCAACAGGGGGTGATATCACACCTCAGGAGGCAAACACTGAATCTTTGGAGGGAATCAAAAATTCTTAACTGTTGTAATGGTCTGTGGCCTTCTAAGGGGTCATTGTACCTCCGCAGATACCCAGTATATCATGGTATTAAAATTTCATGGATTGGAGTGATGAGGAAGAAAAGTGTCTCAAAAGGCTATTTAGGTGGTTGATAATGAAAACAAGTTAAGAAACCCTGCTCTAGGAGTAGACGGGGTCACCTGCATGGCAGTTTCCTCCCATGCCCGCAAAAACAAATTCAAGGCCCACTCCCCACACCTTCCCCTTCATTTCCCCACTTCTATTGGAAAGTTGAGGGCAGAGGCCAGGAATCTGTATGAACACCAAGCTCTCTGATGACTCTTATCCACGTGTAAGTTTGAGACTTCCTCGTCTGTACCTGGCCTGCTAACCTCCACCAGCCCCCACACAACATGAATAAACAAACCCTGGTCACTGCCCCCTGCTGGATGCTCTACTCCCCAGGGATGTCCAGGTGAGGGCCAGCGCAGGGGCAGGTGTGATATGACCAGACACTTTAGGTCACCGTTCAGTAAATTTGGTGGGTTTCATTATTTTCAAAAGTGTGAAAGAAAGATTTCAAAAGTGTGAAGCATGAAGGATTTCACCCTTGAATAGCAGAGGAGTAATGAAAAACCACAACTGCTTCTGCCGTCTCCCCTTTTGTTCTGCATAAAACTTGAGCTAGTCATTCTTATATTAGGCTTTTCATTTGAAAGCATGGACAAAAGTTCAGCTCTTTAAGAGATATCATGGTCTATTTCAAAGAAGAGTGCCCGTGTTGCAGGGCCAGGGGATAAAATCTGTAGGGAACCCTCAAGCAATGACAAGGGGCTAGTTGACTCTTCCCAGGAGCCTGGATTTAAGGCACAGCCGGGGCCTTTGGGAAAGCTCCCTTAACCTTACTAGCCTTAGTTTCCTCATTTATGAAGTGAAGAAATTGCACTAGAGAGTTTCTAAAGTCCTAAATAGATCTAAATTCTCTGTTCATTTAAATTAACCACATAGGCCACCAGGCAGATAAATTCCTGATGGGATAGGAAGACCTGAGCCATTAATCAGAGAGAGGGGGTGGATATCCTTTCAGCAGACTACAAAATTATTGGTGATTTTTCTTCTTTTGAGTTTTCCCAGTTTGGAAGAACATAGAACAGAAAGCTGCAGAGAGCACTGGGGTAAGGAGAAGAAAAAGCTATCTCTCTTAATCACTGAAAGCCAGTTGGGACCCCAAGTCAGAATTGAAGAGACCCAGACACCTCATTGGGCTAGAAGGGCTAGAAGAGGCCAAGCGCAATCATGTTTCATAGTGATGCATAAGCTGTCTAAAGATTTGGGTTTTTTGTTTCTGTTTTTTCCTCCATCCACCCTTGCTGGAGGGCTCAAAATGTGTTTTCCACAGTGGCTAAGCTCTTAGCCCAGCTCTTAGCATCCCTGAGGCCAATTTCCATGTTAAAATTTAACTCTATTATGTGTATGTATATATTTATTTACATATAGAGACAGGGATTTTTCAGACTTACCCTGTTAGGAAAAACTGTTTTCCCTAGAGACCAGATGTATTTTTTTTTTTCCCTTATGTGAAATAGAAAATCATTTTACTAATAATTCTGCTTTCTGGCCTTTATCTACCCAGAAGATAGGAGTTGGTATAGCAGCTCAACTTCAACAGTAAAGGACTCTGGGGCCTGCACATCTACATTCTGAATATACCCCATGGCCTGGTCACACGCTTCTTCCAGGGCTCAGGCTTGAGCCCCAGCACACCTGAGCACTGTAGAGAGCACATTAAAGCTATTCACATGTATCCTCTTTTGCTTGTCGTCTTGCTTTGTGACATAATCTAATTTCCTAGTGGCCTTTTCCTGCCAATTCTAGCCAAAATTGTCGACTCAGTTCTGTTTCTTGCCTTTCTGTTTGATTGGAGTGGTCCAAAATTTTTATCTGCTTATATTTTCCCATCTTATAATAGTGTTCTTACAACCACCAAAACTCTGGTGAAATAAGATAGAGCACCAATAAACAAGATTTTTAAGTATATTTTAACTTTTCATGAAGGAAATTTCAAAAATGTATAAAAGGAGAACACTGATGTCCCCAAACTTGTATTTCACAATTAGGAATTCATGTCCAATTTTGTTTTATCTGGACCCTGACCACTACACAGCGTTCCCCAATGGCATGTTCTTTAGAAGCTAATTCTATTCATCATCCCATTCTGTTTGTAAATATTTTAGTGAATGCCTCTAAAGAGAAAGATTTTCTCAAAAAATTTTAAACAGTCAGTTGAGAATTGTTGGTAGAGGGAAAATTGCAGATTGAAGGGCTTTTGGTCCAAAACAAACTAGTAACTCCAGAATAATGAACAACAATATCTATACATTCCACATGAAAAGAAAATTTGATGGTGGATTCCTTGCTCATAAAACTGGGGAATACTGGGATTATACTAAGCAGTGATCAGTAACACTTTAAGTCTGGTTTTAAAACAAGGTAGAGAAAACTTAATTATCCTAAGAGCTAGGACCAAACCCTTGTGTGACACCACAACACACCCACTAAAATGACCAAAATTAAGAAGACCGACAAGGCCAAGTACTGGTGGGGCTATGCAACAATTAGCTTCTCTTAGATTGCTGGTATGAGTGTTAAATGGTATGACCTTTTCAAAAATATGTTTAGCAGTTTCTTCTTGTTTTATTTTTTTAACTTTCATTGAAGCATAGTTGACATACATGTATTAGTTTCAAGAGCACAACATAATAATTCAGTATTTATATACATTATAAAATACCATCATAAGTGTAGCTACCTTCTGTCACCAAACAGTTAAAATATTATTGACTGTATTTCTTATGCTGTACTTTTCATCCCCATAACTTATTTATTTTATAACTGAAAGTTTGTACTTCTTGATCCCTTTCATCTATTTCATTAATTTCCCTACCCTCTCCCCGTTGTCAACCACCAGTTTGTTCTCTATATTGATAAGTTTGTTTCTGGGTGTGTGTGTGTTTTATAAAGTTAAACACAAACCTACCCAATAGCCCAATTTGAGAGAAAAGCAGAGTCTAGATTCAGAGGAGGTGGGGAACATATACATGCACAACTACTGCAGTGCTCAGACTTCCAGGGCTATGCTGTTGGTAGGTCAAAGCAATTTCAGAGAGATCTGTTTGGCATGGAGGGATCCTAGAGGGGGTGTGGGCTAATGTAGGATGCCTAATTGTACCTAGCTTTTCTTATTACTTTGAATTATACTTTTTGGTGGTCTTCAATAATGTTCTTCAAGGGTTTTTTTGCTCAATTGTTTTAATAAAGAATTCTCCTCTAGGAAAAGTCATGCTTGATAAAGATTATGCATGTACTGGATTCTCTAAGTCAATTCCATGTTTTAGCATCAAATATCATATCCAAAGCAGAACTTCCCATAAACAGGAAGCTTACACTAAACTACAGGCTAAGTGCCTACAAAAAATAGACACCCCATTAGTGTCATTAAATCTCAGTCAGTAATGTGATGGTAGATACTACACAACACCTCATCTTCAGACTACACAGACTATGTCTCAAATAAACTTGAGTGGAGAGACGCTCCATTCAAGTCAGATTAAGTTCTTGAGCAATAGAGTGGAAAGCGGTCTCAATAATTCATGTTGGCCAAAGCAATACAGATTTAATGTGGCTTTTGTCTTTGGGTGCAGATGACAGAATTAGAATTCTTCATGTTTTTTTTGCAATTTTACTGAGAGATACTTAATATCCAAAAAGTTGCATATATTTAATGTATACATTTGACATTTTGGTAAGTTTGTGAGCATAGGCATACACCCATGATACCATCACTACCAATAAGGTAACAGACATATCTATCACCTCCAAAAAATTTCTTGTGTTCCCTTGCTTTGTGTGGGTGTGTGTGTGTGGTAAGAACATTGAACATGAGGTCTTAAATGTCTTAAGATTTTAAGTGCACAGCCTTGTGCTGTTAACTATAGACTCCAGTTGGAGAGCAGATCTGTAGAACTTATATCTTGCATAACTGCAACTTCATACCCACTGAACAACTCCCTTTTCCCTCTCTCCTCCCATCTCCTGGGAACCATCGCTGTATTCTCTGCATCTATGAGTTTTGACAATTTAGCACTACCTGATAGAAGTGAAATTATCTTTGTGTTTTCTTTAATGCCTACCTTTTACTTCTCCTGGTCTCCTTTCATTTTTTAGCTTCTTATAGTCTAATATCATGAGACAGCCTGGCTTGGACCTGAATCTCTCACTTGAAGGCATTTGCACTCCTTTAATTAACTGACCCCGTGAGTGCTACTCAAAAAAACAGGATGACTCTCACTTTGCTATTAGATAATTGCACAGTGCCACAATGACACCGTGGAGTTCAGCGCTCCCAAGGTTATATATGAAGGGGTAGAAACTTATAATGAATAATGATCTATATACTTAGAACCCCCTTACCTTTATATCACTTGAAAACACAAAGAAGTGCCCCAAAAAGGTATTTTCATGCCCATTGTTGCCATTCGCTGACCTGTTGGTGAGTTCCTCCCATACGGGTGCCATGTTTGATGGTGAGCCCAGGAACCCCGGGGAGGTTTATGTCAGAAGGAGCCTCATAAACATTCCACACATGAATTCAGCATCACTGAAGGGCATGTTGACTACAGCAAACCTTGGCCCCAGTGACTTCATGGCATCTCAATAAAAGAGCGCAAAAGATTTTTTCAGAATACAAGTAAAATCTGATCGGAGACCATTAAAGGCAAATTCCATCACCACTACTTTTTTATTTATTTATTTATTTTTACTGTGTCTTGAGCTCTTTTCTTCACATGTTAACCATTAACAAAATGAATGCATTTCAAATATCACACAGTCCTATTCACACCAAAGAGTCCATTGTTACATAAAACTGAAATTTAAATCATCTTATGTTTAACAGAAACAGACGTGTATGTAAAACAAGAAGCGGTGGGAGCAAAAACCCTATAAAATGGGCTTTATTTTTATAGGAAGCAGAAGTAGTAGAGAGTCATTGTTAAAGAAATCGTATAATTGATGGGATTCTGGGTGATTTTATTCATTTCTTTACACTTATCTGAGTTGTCTACTTTCCCCCAATAAATATTCTACTTTCATAATAAGAAAAATGTCTAAGACTGCGCAAATCATGGTGTTTATTAAATGAATGTGGAGGTGAGGCAATGTGGTTTACTGTATGAATCAGATCTCTCTTCTTGAATAGCTGGGAGGAAGCCTAGCAAAAAATTTAACATACTCAGAGACTGGTCAGCTATGGAACTTATTTGAGCCTCAGTTTCCTCACATGTAAAATGGGGGAAGTGAGAGTGCCATTTGATAGAATTGCAAGGATTGAATAATGATCTGTGAAAAGCATTTAGCTCAAGGCCTGGCATATAGTAAACATCTACTATAGCTTGGTTATTATTAGAAATTCCACCAGGAAGTCTAACCTAAAATCTGTTCATCCGTCCTGCTCTAGTTTTAGAATACTTTCTATCTTTAGGGAAAGTTTATAGATCTCATTGCAACTTTTCTTAGGATACAGATCCTTTGCTTAGAGTTATATAGGTCTGCTATACAACAAAACATACACGTACACACAAACACACAAACAGCACACTCTGTGTAAAAGTTCAGTGATTTCACATGGGAAGTACAAGTCTGGGCTTTTGGGGGTCAAAGACAGGAGGCTAACCAACAGTCAATCGGGGGGCTGCTCCAGCAGGTGTCTAAATGGCAACTGCCTCTAGATGGGGCTGGGTGTCTCTGGTCACTGCAGGGCAGCAGGGGAGCAGCAAGAAAGCAAATATGTGAAACAGGAGAGTGTGGACACACCAGGACCCCCCATCTTTAGCCGCACTGATGTGGATGACGTTCAGAAGCTCGAGACCTTCACCAGGGAACTGCACATACATGCGGTCCAGGCCTGGAGAAGCAGAAGGAGGAGATTCAGAGAGACAGAGTGGCTACAGGCACAGCTGCTGGTCTCTGCAAGCGAGGCGGACCAATGACCTGTCCACAACAGGCAAGGCCTTCAACAGCACCTGACACCTGATGTCGGCCTTCAGAGGATGATGGCTGCCTCAGTGGGCACACACTTCCCTGTGACCCACCCTAACCCAGAACCATGCGAGGACTGGGGTTTTGACCACCTGGTTCCAATTGAGCTAAGCTGACCACGTACAAAGCCACCCTGATGGACTTGTATTCAGATACTGGTTCTTGTAGGTACAATGCTCATTTTGATCCAAGCTCGACTGATTTCCAGATCCATTGGCTCTGAATTTAATTGGTAAGATAGAAAAACGGCTTTTCTTCTTTTCAGGGGAATAATATCAGGCTCACTGAAATCTACACGAAATTTATCACCTCTCTCTCAAATCTCAATAAAGAGAGGTTGAATGCATGGAAAAATGATTGAAGGGCAGTCAGTTCTGCTCATTCCTCCACTTCAGTGGTTCTCAAACAGAATCACCCGAGGGTGATTGCTGGCCCCACAACAGGGTTTCTAATATGCAGGTTTGGAAGGTGGACCAAGAATTTGCAGTTCTTACAAGTCCCGTGTGAATCTGATGCTGATGTAGGAGCCTCACCTTAAAAACTACTCTCAAAAAAGGTTAAGAACCATATGGGGCACACCCAGGGAACTTTCTAAAATTCAGATACTAGTGCCACTCCACATCAGTGCCTTGGTTTGGGGTAGAGGGTGGGTATTTTCTTTTTGAAAAAATTTTTAAGTGATTGTGACATGCAGGTCTATTTAAAAACTACAGTTTGGGAATTTTCGAATGGCTTATTTCCAGCATGTTAATAACTGTGATTAGAAAGGAGGCTCTTGTGATCAAATATGCTATGAAACACAGCCCTAAAAAGAAGGTACTGTGATTTTTATTCCCACTTTGCCGATGGGAACACTGAGAATTGGAGAGGTTAATGATATGGACCAAGTAACACAGAGAGTAAGCGGAAAAGTCGGATAAAACTCAGGTACTTGGGCTTCATGGTCTGAGCTCTTAGCTCTAGGCTTTCCTGATTGGCCAAAGCCTGTAGCAGCATAAAGAAAAACTGGGAATCTCCATTGCATTCTTTTTCTAACCTGCTTGATTATGACCCATTTTTTCAACCCCTTTTTGTTCTGGAGGAGCTTTCAGAGCTATGTCCCTGTGTAATACTGCTTTACAAACTTTGAGATCCACTCTTGGATTAAACTAGATTATCTAAGTGTTGAGCACTTACAAAAGAACACATCAGTCTAGTACAAAAGGTCTTTATCTAATAATTAGGCATGGGCGAGAAGCCATTAGCTTATATTATGAGCTACAGTGAAAACACAACCTCATGGAAACCATGGTTGGGCTTCTTGCAAAAACAAGGATTTTTTTTTTTTTTTTAACATCTCACTGTGTCCTGGTTGTGTGGTTCTAGGCTTGGTTCCAGGAATAGATTCGACTTTTCACTCCTGAGCAACTGACTCATTTTCATCTCAGGGACACTATAAATCATATAACCAATCACATTTTGCTCCTGGGTTTGGCTACTGGAAAATAAGGCTCCAGTCTTATGAGCATATATTAGGCATTTATTATTAGCAATAATTAATACTAAAAAAGGACCTTTTAAATCAGAGACCCAAATTTTCTAGTAAATGATCATGGTGACTGAGTAGGGGACGGGGGTTGGAAGAGTGGCAGAGGTAGAGAGGGTTTATCTCAAAAAACAAAATTAAAATATAAAAAAGCTTATTTTCTCCAATATTTAACATAGAAACTATACACTAATTTATCAAACAAAATTAAATCTTATGTAGATGACTTATTGGCATTTTTTTTCTGATAAAATTATATGATAGCTTAGTAAGACATCTTTCACCTTTTGCTTTCATAGTAAGATAGAGCAGATCACTTTAGCGGAGATATTCAAGAGTTTCATCAATTTTCCAAGGGTCTTTCTTCATCCTTTGATATTCAAGTCTTTCCCTTTTAAAGCATACACCCATGGTATCTTCCTCACCTATTTTCCCTTATTCAGTTGTTACCTATCTAACTCCGCCAGATACTCATTTGCCATTGGCTGTGATTCAAGCAGTTATCCAGTCTGATTTTCTCCTACTTCATGAAGTCCAGCATCTTTTTCAAGATATGCCAGCTCACCATATTATGCTCTGTGTTTGCATCATACAAGTGCAACAATCAGAGAGAGATTTATACAGAACTCAGCTGGTGGGGACAGATGCCAAGGTTAAGCAAGGAGACCATGTTCAGAGTGGACACTCATTAATGAACATCTTCATGAAGACTTTGCTTTCCTTATGTAACCCTGATAACTAATGAGACTCCATGCATGAATTCAGGTCACATCAACCCCAACCCCATCTATGTAAAATCTTATGGTATGCATGCTTGTACACTGACTTCATCCATGTCAATGATAATTTATTATCTTTTATATTCCCTTTGTTTTATTTTTCTCAAATGATTCTAACTGATGTCATTTTGCTCTATTTTTTCTGCATCTATAAGCAAAAGCATAGCACTTTTGGAAAGGAGTGAAAATGGAATAATTGTTGCTGGGCAGCTGTGTCTGGGAGGTCTCTCCCTGCACACCAGGTGAAACCACAACCTGGACAAGGGAGGTTTCTTGACTGAATGAGAAAGAATTCTTGGGCAGGTCAAAGAGTATAGGTAAGGAAGGAATTCATTAAAGTGAGAATAGCAGGGAATGGCAGCTGCCTTGCAGGGAGCAGAGAGCAAGAAAGCTGAAGTAGGACAGAGAAATGAACACTTGCGCTAAAGTCTGGAAAACAGAATGAAGTAATGAAGTAACTAAGATGCTTCCTACTGAAAGAGCACAGAGACAAAATCTAAGTTGAGCAGTGAGAACTTTTTATTATAAGGCAAAAAGTATACACTTGAAGAAAGAGGAGTGCGGGCAACCTTAGGAGGTGCACTTAAGGGCTTAGGACTGTTTTTTAAGGCTTTCAAGAATGGGGCAAAGGGAGGGGGTTGTGGGTTGTGGGAGGTAAACTTGACTTGTGTTCTGATGATGTCTCTTTCCCATGGGAGACATTATGTCACTATCCACAGTCAGTCCTCTAGATTATTCTGTAAAGAAATTTATTGATCTGGTTCCTCTCCAAGATAGTGGTTACACTCAAGCATTGGGAACATATTAGTTAAGACTGCTTGCCCTGCCTTAAGATAGGGTGGGTTATTGTCTGATTACTGAAGAATAGGTTAGGAATCTTGCCTCCTAGCTCCCTGTTTTTTAAAATGGAATCTTAGCCTTAAGATGGAGTCCCTCCTGTTCTTACTATACTATTTATATCTCAGCTTTTTTATCACAGGCAGAAAAGTTAATCATGATGTTTGTCCCATGTCCCTGCCCTACATCAGAATAATAGAACCAAGTAAGTAAATATTACAAATTTTATATAGTCTCTTTTTATCACAAAGTTCTTTAGCACCACCGTGTCCGAGAGTGTTGACTGACACCTTTCATGTTGCGCTGCCTTTGAACCATGTCATATTGATCGGGCACCATTCAAGTTTTATATCTCCAGTTAAATCTTGTGACAGTTCATTTAAGAGCTTGTCTGAACTCTCATCCTCTGCTTCTGTTTTCCAAATATTTACATGGATCTTTATATTATTTAAATGCAAGATAGGTCCACCTGTCAGCAATTGGGACATTCATATCTAGAAGAAATTAAGTATAAAATGACTCACTCTGGCTCTTTGTCCAAAAGGCAAGTGATATATGCAATCCTCACAGCTAATTATGAGTTTTCTCATTGCAATTTTAATTATTTTTTAAATCCACACTTTCTTTCATCCTTCATGGCAGTTTCATTGTCGTTAAAAGTACTGCTCTATTGTGTACATCCTCTATTCATATTCATGAGGTCAGGACCATTCAACCATGGTAATTGAGCGGTCTGATTGGCTGAATGTCCCACAGTGTTTAGAGTGACACTGATTAACAAAAGGCGCCACAGCCATTATAACAAGTATAATTATATAGGACCTTAAATGGAGACTCTAATCATCTGACAATGTCCAATGGACTTGCATAATATTAGTGACATTATCTATCATCTCAGTATGATTAGGTAGTATTTAATTATTCCTTTTTATGGGGGTTATCCCCAATAAACGTGTTTCATACCTACCAACTCAACACAAATTTCTTTCTGGGTTTTCTAGAGAGGATTTTAAAAATCTGGTATGAAAGTCAGGCATCATTTCTCAAATGGCTATCACCAAAATTGATAAGATACTTTCAGGAACATCCTGGCACATAGGATGGTGTTGAACTGGATATAGATTCTCTTACTTCAGGCTGGGTAAAGAAGGACTGTCTTTGTCTAACAGTTCCTTTCTTTGAGCTCTAAAGAAGATTCCTTTTCTACTTCTTCCAGTATTCCAGAGCCATGTAACCCCTGCACAGCATTTAATCTCCATTTCTGATTCTTGATCTGTAAAATAGGAGATGTTGGGAAAAATAGTTCAGAAGCTTTCTTCTAGCTTTAGATTCCTACACTTATATGTAAACAGGTGTCCATTCTACCTCATGAATGGGATTTTGGTCAGGATTCCATAGTCTGCACAGTAGCTATATAGGTCTTCAAAGTGGAGTCTATGGCGGCAGGAAACATATATAGCCATTTGAAGGAGTGCGAGAAGAACTCATTCAAACTTTATTTATTTATATTTATTTTTAAATTACCTTTAAAGATTTCCTATTATATATTTTTGTCATATATTCACTAAGATTATGAGCACTTAATACATGCTAGGCTCTATTCTAAGTGCTTTAAAATTGTGAATATTATCTCATCCTTACAAAAACTCTATAGGTAGATACTCTTACCATACTGATTTTATTGATGAGGAAATTGAGACCAGAGGCTGTGGAAACTGCCTGAGATCATACAAAGCTGGAAATAGTCTAGCTGAGACTTGAACCCAGTCATGAGATAACTTCTTAACTACTTACTGTATGATATTAATGCAGTTATATAATCCAAAATAAATAGCACACAAATAAATCAATCCTTCTAATATAGGAGGTGTGGCAAACAGACTCTAAGATGACTCCCTCCACCTTCTATCATCCCTGGTTCCTGATGTTCATAGTTTGGTATAATCCTCTTTCCTTAAGTATGAGCAAGACCTGTGACTTAATTTTAATGAGCAGAATATGCCAAAGTGAAGAGTTGACACTCCCAAAAAAGAAGCATTTTGTGAAGTGCCTATGGAGAAGGCCACATGGCAGGGGACTGTGGGTGGCCTCTAGAAGCTGAGGGTGACCTCCAGCCAACAAATAGCCAGCAAAAAACTGAAGCTCTCTTCCCTATGACTAAAGGAACTGAACGTTGCCAACAAAATCATGTGAATGAGGAAGTGGATCCTTCCCCAGACAAGCCTCAAATGAGAACAAGCCCCAGTCAACATTTCAATTTTTGTCCAGACTCCTGAGCCACAGAAACTGTGAGATAATAAATATGTGTTGTTTTAAGCCTTCAAGTTTATGCTAATTTGTTACACAGCAATGGAAAACTAATACAGGAGGAATCTTTTCATATTTCTAGCCTAAAAAAATGAGCCATTAAAAAAATATGTAACATTTTAGTACCTTTCTCTAGACAATCAGATGGAAGTAGAGAATTTGATTTTGGTCTATTCAGTTTTCCCCATTGTGAGCCATGTTTTCCTGCTTACATTTTTTTTTAAAGAGTCAATAAATTCATGTTGCATAATAATTATGAAAAGAAATCTGAGATTTTCCTTTTCCCCTGACTTTACACATTTTGAAAACATTTTGTCCTATAAGAGGAAGTGACATAAATGGCCTGTTAGTTGTTAATATTATTTGAAAAATTTACAAAGCTCTTTGTTATGTGAATTTTAGAGAGAATCATTAGAATTCACCTCCTTCTTTCTCCCTATCCTCCTCCCCTTCCCCCACCAAAAAAAAAAAAGTATCTTGGTAAATGTTCTCCAAAAAAGAGGCTCAACTGACTTTCAAGCATATTTTATTTGCTTTACTCTGCTTTCATAATGCTGATAATACTTTTAATTATGGTCATCTTTACACAAGATAACTGCCCCCAGACCAATATGCTTATATAAATATTAATGGGTTGAATTATTGATTCCAGAAAAGAGAAAGTGCTTAACATCAAACTTAATTCAAGAGGAAGGCAGGGGATTCTGGGAAGATGGACATGTCTGTCTTTCCTCTGCTCTCAGCTCCGTTCCAACTCATCTGTCAGTCCTTAGTGAGCAGCTCCTGGAGTCAACAGTTGGGTGAGCTTGAAAAACATTCGTAAAACGATATAGAGGTCCTTTCTGCTCTGGTCCCGGGGACCAGCTGAGGAGAACACCAGGCACCTGGCCTTTGCGGGGTCCCAGAGCTCACAATGAGGGTTGCCTTCTGCCCATGGGAGTGTGCTGGGCCATCCCAGTCTATAAGGCCTTAAGAGAAGTGAGCAGAGGGCAGAGTCCTCTCCACACGTGAAGCTAGGAGAATCCAAGATGTAAGGAAAACAGAGAGATCACATCAGGAATTCTGCATATCTGTCTGCTGCTGCACCATTAACCCACAGAGACCACTGCCTCTTAACACTCCCTTGCAACTGGAGATCTGACAATTTGGGAACACAGTGGAAAAGAAAGAAAGAAAGAAAACTATTATTTCTAAGCATAACTCAAGTGTCAGGGGAGGGAAAATAAATAGAATAGTCTCCTAATGGAATTTAGCTATTTAAGGAAACAGGTGACAGCTTGAACAGTTGAAGTTAGAATAGTTGAGTAGATTTAAGAGCAACACAAAAATACACTTTCTGGGGTACAAAACATTATCATGGTCTAAAAAGCATAATAAATGCATTGAAAGATGATGCAGTCACAACTGACCTAAAAGATTAAGTGGAAAAATCTCTCAAACTCTAGAGCTAAAATACAAAGAGATCAAAATTGGAAACCATAGAGATTTGGGGGGGATGGACAGATGAGGCCTCATTTTTGTACAATAAAAACCAATGCAGGATAGACAAAACCAAATGTAGGGGAAAGCAAATATTAACTAGTAATAGGAGAAAATTTTCTTGAGCTAAAGAACTGAGCCTGTGGTTTTAGAGCGTCCACTGAGCAAGATTTGTAAGATTCTTTTTTTAGGCATATTCTTATAAAATTACTGTATCTCAAGGATAAAGAGATAATCCTACTCTGTTTTTGGAGAAAGAACACATTACTTAAAAAGATGAAGGCTTACACCGGCATCCGACTCTGTAAAGGCCACACTGGAGTCAGCTGATAGGTAAGTATTGGCATCACCAATATCCACATACTGACTAGGCAGCGAGCAGAATTCTCTTGAGTGGACTGGGCTGGTCACAGGAAAAAAGGTTCAAGAATTCATTGATTACAGAATGCATTTAGAGAAAGTATTATTTAATAAACAGTGACAACACAACTGTTTATATGGAAGAAGATAAAACTGACTGCAAGCAGACACTGTAAAACAATAAATTCTAGACATTTGTATGACAGAGCAACTTGAGGTATATTTGAGTGAAAGAGGAGCAGTGTACCTGGAATTTCCTAGTGGAGGAGGAGAGGTAGAGCAGCATGGAGCTGTTGGTGGATCATGTTTTTTTTCTAATCAACCAAAATTCTGGTTTTTATCTGAAAACAATAAGAAGGCACCTTTTCTAAAAAGTTTAAGAAAAGAGGCAGACATGATTAGATTTTGATAAGGGAATCTGCACCTCCCTGCTGCGTGGGGATTGGGCAGAATCAGACAAAGGTGAGGCTCAGAGATCAAGTAGGAAGCAAAGTTATAGGTCAGATCAGACATGTTGGGGCCTTGGCCAAGAATGGGAGCAGGAGGGAGGGTGGAGATGAAAATGAATGGACTAAATGTGAGAGGTATTTAGGAGATATTTACAGGATTCAGTGATGCTTAGCTGTGGGGATAGGAAGGAGAGCAGGAAGTGTCTAATTTGCTCAGATGAATAGATGATAGTACCACTAAGAAGAGGGCTATGTGTCATGTTCCACAGACAGGTTGACTTTCTTGCCTCTGGGCCCTTTGTTTGGAATGCTGAACTTCCTGTTTTCCTTTTAAATAGAGCACACATATTCTGCAAGGCCCGGAGGATGTCTGGTTTCTTCCATCTGTGGTAATTTATATTCCTACAGCAGTCTCTGCCCTTTACAATTGAACTTAATTACTATAGGAAGACATCCAAGCAGGCCTGAAGGTCCGGTAGGGAGGCAGGATGCTCAGCAATGTGGGCCTGGGAAACCCATCCTTGATTCACCGTAAGCACTCAGAATATACCAAATAGAGCGGGGTTGTTCCCAGTTACCTGAGTCACATATACCCAGAGTCTCCAGAAACATTGAGGAGGGACTAGTTAAAATGGTTAAACTAGTTAAAAACCCCTGTTAAAATGGCAAAGAGCTTCTCAAAGGACTGACAGTTTCCTTTCTCTGAACGGTGGTAACAGCAGCCTCCGGGCACCCTCTGGTGAAAACTGCCTTGTCACTGGCTCCGTGAGCAGCCACATGTGCAGGCTCAGTTAATTCGTTTACCCACATTAAAGAAGCCCAAATACTTTTTGTGCCTTTTGACATTTTAGGGTTTCTGCTGGTGTTACGAAAAAAAAAGAGGAACTGAAGGATTTACTCAAGTGCACTCAAAACCATGGAAGTGCCTGCATCTCAAAGCCATTTGGGTCTCTTTCTATTTATCCAATTGATTAGAGACTCTTCTCTCCCCTTCCATATCTATTAAGATTGACAGTCCACCATTTTTTTTTGTTGTTGTTTACTAGGGCTACCTCTATGCTGCTTTTTTGTGATGATAGGAATGACTCATTAATCAGACAGTATCACACCCCACCTCAAATCTCTCTCGACAGTTTCCCATCATGTGTAGAATAAAAATAATGGGCTATTAGAACCTATACAATCTGACCCTTCAAGCTCATCTTCCCTTCTAGTAACTTAGTGTACTTGAGCCATGTTGCCTACCCCCATGTAACACAACAAACACATACACACCTCAGGGCCTTTGCAATTTCTGTCCCCTTTACTTGAAGACTCCTCCTCCAGATATTGCTATGGTTTATGCTCTGTAGTAAACATCACAAAGTTTCATCAGTCTCAGGTTCTCTGTTACTTTCCAGGTACACAGAAGATTCTCTGGTGATAGGCCAATGACACATGAACAGAAGGGACATGTCACTACTAAGCAAAGGGTTTAATAGAACTGAGTTGTGCTATTTGCTCGCCCCCCCCCACCACCACCGGTCCTCTGCTCTCTGTGGTGATCAGGATGGCCCTGTGTTCCAGATGGCACCTCTACAAGACGGGATTACTGCATGATGGCTGCAGAGCCCTCACCAACCCAAGTTGGACATCAATGAGGATGAGAAGCAAATTGTTCTTTATTATTTTAAGCCACTGAATTTGAGTGGTTGTAAGTTACTCCAGCATAACCAAGAGTATCCTGACTGATACACCCATTTAAGTCTGCTCAAACGTCACCTCCTCAAAGAGGTTTTCTCTGACCGCTTTATCCAAAATAGTAGCACCCTCCCTATTTCTCTCTATGGCCCAACTTGGCTTTGCTTTTCTTCATTGGATCTATTTTCCTGAATAGAATAGAAGTTCTGTGAAGGTAGGGACATTGACCTGTTCATTAATATACCAGTTAACATCAAGAATAGTCCCTGAGACATAGTACACGATCAATAGCTACTTGTTGAATACATGAACATTCATTGTAAAAATTGAAATATTATAAATAAATATAATTTAGAAAGTAAAAGCCCATATAATTCCTCCTCCCAGAAATCCAGAAATAATTACTACTGCTTACAATTTTTTTCTAAATTGAGTTCCCTTTACATACTAACTCATGTGCAAATACATTGCATATACTGCTTTCTTTTTTTACGAAAATCTTCTAAATCAATTATTCTACGACTTGTTTTCCCACAGATTACACATGGGTGGTTTCAGGGTCAATATTTAAAGATTTCTCCCTCTTTTTAACTGCTCAGGAGTATTCACATTATCAATAAGTGTGGGTTTCCCAAGGTTTCTGAAAACTATTATTCATCTGTTCCCCAGCAAATGTTTGTTGTATGCCTGTGATGCTGGGGTCTGGAGATTTGGCAGTAAGCATGAAGACAAGGTTTTGACACTTAAGGAGTTTACATTCAAGTTTTAAGAAACAAATAATAATCACAAATAAACCAGAATATTACAATGGTGATAGGCACACCAAGGCACATGAAAATAAAAGTGGTAATCTGATGGAGGGGTGATTGAGAACTGGGGTGGTCACAGCAGACTTCTGGAGGGACTTCTGGGCTCAACCTGAAGGTACATAGGAAATAGACCTACACATATTGGAAGGAAGAGCATTCCAAGCAGAAGGAGCTATTGGGCAAGCTTGCCATGTGGGAGGAACAGAAAGGCTAGTGAGCTGAAGTGCGGGCTGTGAGAAGAGTGATGCAGAATGAGGTCAACAAACAAGGCTCTGATGTGGTACACAGAGTAGGTATTCACGTATGCAACCAGTAGATTCATTGTTAACAGCAATACATACAATATCAATATCGATAAATACAATCAATATCAAAATATCAATAATAAATATGTAGAATGAGAACAATTTCCCATACAGTCTCTATTTTAGCATTCTATAAAACATGGAATCCAAAGGCTGGGAAGAGCCTTAGAATGTTTCAGCTCTTTTATAAGGCACCATTAAGATGGCCATAAAATGTTTAGCCCTTAAAAATACTTTCTACAGCTCGGCAGTATGTCTGAGATAACTTTAAATGTTAATGAAATGTTTCATAAGTCCACTGTTTTTAAGGCTGTTATGAGATTAAGGAACTTCTTAAATACCATCTCATAAAAAAAAGAGAGAAAGAATCTAATTTAAGATTAATTTGTCTAGAGAAAATATGCCACAGAAGACCTGGTATATGACTTGAATTCAGTTATTATTTTCTTCTGAGAAGGAAACAGGATTGATTCTCTACTAACGCCAAGTAGGTTCTTAAAAAGATCTATTCTTTTCCAAATGAAAACATATCAGTGGGAATAAAATTCTTTATAGCCTGTAATTCAGAAGTGAACTTTTACGAAACACTTCAGCATTGTGGATATGTGTCCAATGGAAACATGTAGAAATGAAAGATGTTTAGCTCCTGGCAGCCCATTAGGATAACCTTTGGGTCAGCAGAAACCATATTTCTTGACACATCCTTTCATTCCACTTGGCCCAGGTGAAGGGAAAGAGGAGCATCATGTTCTTATAGGCATACTTTTTTTTTTTTTTGCTAATTTTTCTAACTGTGCTTTTTAATTCCCAGTGGTAACAATGTTCAAAGGGCCACTAAAGAAATAGCTAAGGGAGAAGTTACAGAAGTTGAACCCAGGACATTAAAGGAGAGTAGCAACTATAGGACAGTGTGATACACTTACCTTAAATTCATAAAGATCTTTCATTTCCCTGTGGGAAGTTCATGGGGGGGGGGGGTGCCTTGTTTAATTAACTTCTTTTGGTCCACTTTACATCTTTCACACTGGAAGATAAATATGAATTACATCTGTGCAGCATGACAGTATTTTTGTCCATGCTGGAAAAGCAAATTGTTCCCTTTAAGTCCCCAATTCCCCTCTGGGCCAATACACACAATCAAGTTAAAACTTACAGGAGACGTAAATGTCATTCCTCCTTCTCCAAAGGATATCCTGAGCAAGAACCTCTATTTCCCTTTTGGTTTGCTTTGGTTTTGCGGCTACCACTGAAGTAATGAAGGTGTCATTCATTGTCTCTTGCCATTTAATGGAGGTAATAATTGCCAGCCAGCATGGGCTGTGATGGTAGCACCAAGAAAAAGCCTTTTCAATCATGGTCCCTGCATTTCAATCCAAGCCACTGCTGTAGAACACTGGAGAACAAGGTGTAAATCAGTTTAAGAACATAGTTCTGCATTCAAGGCATTGTAGTTTACAGCTCCCAAATGACCTCCATCTATCTTCCTTAGCTGTAGAGGTGTATAATTGAACTAAAGAGAGTCTTGAGTAATGAGGTCGAGAGTGACAGCTCCATTGCTGTGGCTTAATAGTGTACCTGCCGCATGCTTTATCTCCCAAAATGTAACAAAATAGTCTAGTAGGCCCAATTCTTCAGGGTGACACTTGCTGAGAGTATATTTTAGAGTAGAAGTAGGTTTTTATAAGCAAAAAACTATCTCTCTCTACAAGAGAGTTCCCCAAATACAATTATACAAGCCATTCTCTACTGGAGCGGAAACTAATATGAATATGTGCAATAACCTGGAACTTCTTTTTGTGGGGAAAAGATTTTTAAGCCTTTATTTTTCTTATACAATGAGCAGCGGCTTTTTCATTCTCTGAAGGGGCTAGGGAGCAGTAGCCTTCTCACATTGTGTACTGCTGGATGTGATAGCAGGAAGACACATGTCATTGCAGGTTTTCTTTTTTGAAAATTTTTATTTGGTTCAGTCAGTGAAACTCAGGAAATACTGCTTTTAGAGAATTCCTTTTTCCATAGAGCAGTCCACTTGCAAATGAATCTTTTTCTTTTAAGGATACACAGTTTACATGTATTTATCAGGCCTTGACCATATGCAAATTGCTGTGAGAGGATGTTAGTAGAGCCTAAAAACCAAAGACATAACCACCTCCTTGTGGAATTCTCTGGGGGTATAGCATTGGCTGGACATTAAGAATGAGCTTATTAACACAGTAACTTAATATGAGTAATTAGGACCAAATGGAAAGCTTTAGGGGCCCTAAAATCTCTATCCATCTCAAAAACTACACCCTAAAAATTAAAAACAAATAAGCTGCTTGCTGACTGTGCCTAAAATTCCATCATTAGGCATTCAATCCTACTGCACTAGATATTCCTGGTTAACATGCAAATCTCACTAGCAGGAGTAAATTAAATAATAATTATAAGAACAACTAACACTGAAAACTTACAACATCAGGAGAGTTCTAAATACTTTATATTACTTAACTCTTTTACTCCTCAAAATGACCTATTAATTGTCGCCATTTTACAAATGCAAAAAGAAGCAAGAACAGAGAAGTTAATTTGCCCAAGGTTATAGTTAAGATAAGGCAGAACCAAGATTGTCTGACTTTGAAACTCTTGGTCTTAACCGCTCTGTGTTGATAAGTTTATTAGATCCCTTAGTGGGAAGAGAGGAGAACTGGGAAGGTCGGGAGAGATGAAATATGCACTATGAGAAGCCTCCCTTCAGAACTCTCTCAACTCTGCCTGGAGCCAGCAGTGTGCACAGAGCTCATCAAGGTCAAAATTATCATACAATAATATGTTATTTGCCATTTTCAGTTTGTTGACATTTGTAGTGATGATACAAAAGCAAATGGTGAGAAAAACGACCGGCAACCAAGACTAATTAAAGCAATGGAACCAAACATTGAATTTTTCTCTGCCACACACTTGTAGTAAAAATGTTTTCATTTCTAAGGAATGACTTCAGTGAAGCAGTAAAAATATTAATTTTATTAAATTTGACTCTACATATATGTGATTTTTAAATATTCTCTGTAATAAAATAGGAAATATACATAAAACACCTCTGCTGCCTACCCAAAGTACGATAACTGCCTCAAGGAAAAGCCCTTAAGTAATTTTTGGTTACAAGTTAAACTAGCCACATTTTTCATGGATCACTAATTTTTACTTGAAAGAATGACTGATAGACTAATTTGAGTATTTGGTAGACACATAACCTAAAATAAGTCTGCCACACCAAGGTAAGCAACTGACAAGATTTAGTACCAATAATAAAATTTAAGATTTCAAAAGAAAATTAAAATTAAATTTGGGATGTGTACTGGCCATTGTACGCTTCTTGGCTTCCTAAAACTCAGAAAGTCTTCTGATGAGCAAAGTGGTATATTAACAAATGTGACTTTTTAATATTGTATAATGAAACATCTCAACAATTAAAAGATGTGCATAACATACTGAGCCTTTTTTTTTTGGTGATCAGCGTATGATGTTACATAATTGTGACTGGTATGCATGATTCATACAGAATCATACAATGTATGATGTTACAGAATCATACATAAAAGATCCATTGGAAGTGTTAGACCAACAGATTTTAATGTAACAAAGTATGGAAAGTTGATTGCACAGTGAACTAGCCTTTAAGAAACTATCACTGTTGAGTTTGACTTATGTATCAAAAAAATCCACATCAAATCAAAAGCCTATTAAAATGCTTCTCCCTTTCCCAAGTACATATAAATATGAGGCTGAATTTTCTTCATATATTTCAACCAAAATATCATACTGTATTACAGAAATAGAAATAAGAATTCAGCTTTTATTAAGTCAGATATTTAAGAGTTTTTCAAAATGTAAAGCAATGTTGTTTTGGGGAAAATATGATTATAGATTTTATATCTAAATAGTTATAGATTCATATCTATATAGTTATATGCATCTATGTTAACATGTAATGGGATTATTTTTGTTCTTTTTAAATAGGTTTATAAGTAATATTCTTAATTTTTCTGTTTTGATTTTGAACACAGTAAATATTAGTAGATGTAACCAATATGAAAGTCTTCAATATTTTTCAAAGGTGTAAAGGTTCTGGAGACCTAAAAGTTTGTGAACCACTGGAAGATCCTTTAGAATGGATTGGGCTTCTGACAATAGAATGTCCAATTGACAGTGATTTAATGGGTATGAGATGTTCTTCTGTGAGGAGTTTAGCGAACTGAGAGTTAGGGGTGACAGTCCTCCACACAGGCTATCCCCTCACCTATGATATCAATTACAAATTAGAAGTGTTTCCCAAACTACTCTTAGTTTCAACAACTCACTAGAATAACTCACAGAACTCACTGAACACTGTTACATTCAGTTTGTTACAGGGAAGCCATATAGGTTAAAATCAGCCAAGGGCAGAATAGGAGAGGGTGTCCAAATGTGGAGCTTCAAGTTATCTTCTCCCCATGGAGTCAAGGACATTGTTAACTGCTCCCAGCCAGTATCTGTGAAAACATCCAGGGACCATTGCTAACTAGGTGAAGCTCACTGAAGCCTCAGTGTCCAGAACTTTTATTGGAACTCAATCACATACTGCCTGCATGTCTGGCCTTTAGTCTTCAAGCCCTCCAGAGGTCACGCTGACGCATTTAGCCTCTAGTCCATCCAAAGAGAGAATGGATACCATTACCTCCATCATAAAACCCTAATTGTAAATCACATTATTAAACTGCTTGGTGGCCAAAGCCCCCAGGCAAACAGAAACATTCCTATTATTCACGATGTTCCAAGGACCTAGAGATCACCATAGTAAAGGCTTCTCTTGGGTAAGGTTAATTCTTCACTATACTCTCTCAATAACACCTAAAGCAGGCAGCCACAGAGCTGACTCAGCACAACAATATTCTCCAGGACCCAGGCAGTTATGTTATACTCCACCATCTTCACTGTGTTTTTTCCCTCCATCTTGTCACCTGGATACTAAATGGCAGCCCAGATTCAGGGATTCTACCCTCTCACAGCATTTCAAGGGAGGAAGTAAGATGTGGGGGAAGGTAGAGGAAAAGGAAAAACATTCCCAGAGGCCTCCCAACAATGGTCAGAATGATGCTACTCTAACTTCAGAGCATAGCTGAACGGATGCTTCCGGTGCTTTCGATGCTGTTTGCCAGGGAACGAGAATGTGTGTATGATTGGTCTAGCATGATCATGATTTATCTCCTGCCATCATAACAAATCAGTAGTTCAAAGGGGAAAGAAGAATGACTATTTGGCAGAAAAGCCCTTCTCAAATGTTAATGTGTATACATCCCCCAGGACTTTTAAAAAATGCAGCTTCTCATTCAGTAGGTCTGGGATGGGGCCAGAGCTTCTACATTTCTTAAAATCTCCCACGTGATTCTAATGCTGGTCTGCAGATTGTACTTTGAGTAGCATGAGTCAGGACAGGTTTGCCACAGTGAGTTCGGCACAGGGATAGAGTGTGCCCCATAGGAATGAATCTGTTCCTCATTCAATTACCATACGGATTAAGCTACACCATAAGATCATAGGTGAGAATTTCACATCAGATAAGATTAGTTATAATTGCTACAAAGAGAATTTATTGAGAGGTTATTATGTACCAGGACATTACATTATTTCATTTCATCTTTATAACACCTTCATGAACAGATATTCATTTCATCCTTACTGTACATAGGAGAAAATATAGACTGGGAAAGGTAAGTAAAAAGTCCTTGGGCCACAGTTCTTGGTGACAAAGCTTGAAGCCACGTCTGATGGCCTTTAGAGCCTAAACTCCAAACCACTAAGATATTGACAATTATTCGCATCAGATAGATATTTTAAATTAACTTACTTGAGATTTCAGAGTGAGCGTCAGAGCAGACATTAGACAGCAGTTTCTTGGTCCCTGATTCGCTACCCTATTCCCGTGATCCTCTGAGTAATGAATGAAGTCTGTACATGACATTTCTCTATCTCTCTGGAGGTTTATCAGATTATTTCCCTGAAGTCCTACTACACACAGTAGGATTCTAGTGGATTTTTCTTCTCTTTGAAATGACATCTTTTCCAAATTGAGTGTCCTGTTACCTTGTAAATATAACTTTACTTCTTCTAAACCTTCCTATCATGTTTCTGATCCTCACAGAGCAGGATTTCCTTAAGGAAATCATGTCCTAAGATACTGAACACGAATAAAATGCACATGAAGATGGCTTCCAGTTTCCAGAATGATTTGCCTGCGTTTGTTCCATATGTTCATTCCTTCAACTCATTCATTCAGCAGATATATACTGAGCAGCCTCTGGGTGCCAAACACTGTTCTAGATGTACCTATTATGGATGCAGTCTTAAAATAAGTTCTAGAATCAGTAGAATAAGAAAAAATATTTTGTTGAAAAATTTGCCACTGCTCTGCCCTTCAGACACAACCACCTCCTTCACAGCCTTCAACCAAGGAATGACCTGTATGTCTGTACTGACTACACTTCAACAATCTTTCCACAGATACTGATCCCTACAAACACAAGGCAAAATGGACAATAAAGGAAATGATTTTTCTCAAGGACACTATTATATCTGAAGCTGCTTGTTGCTGTGTGATTTTCTAAGAGCAAGATATGTAAAAAATGAGTACTTTTATACGGTAAAATACTTTCAAATAATAATTATAAATTCTAACACGTTATGAAAAACATTTAAGACATGACACAAATATGGCAAGTGGTTAGGATGTATTGATACTAGGTGGTAAATATCACATTACCTTCTATACCGCTAAATGGTCAATGTAGTTCAGTATAAAAAGGAGAAAAGAATAACTAATGAGCTGTAAGGCAGATGTGGTATTCTAATGTTCTACTGTCCAGAAAATTCACTCTATAATTCCTCACTGTGACTATTTTAATTCAGGCCTTTCCAGTTTTTGCCTAGATTACTGAAGCAGTCCCTTTATTCTCTCATGCATCCAACAAAAATGGGTTAGGCCCTGGAGATACAGAAATGAAAGATATGTACCAGCCCCAAATTGCTTAGTCTAGGTTCTAGACATTACTTCTTAATTAGTCTCCAGCCTCTGCTCTCTACTTGCCTCTAGCAATAATCTTTCTAAAATATAATTTTCATCATGTTTAAAATCCTTTAGAGGTTAGCCTTTGCTTCTGGTAAAGGGCAGAGGCCTTAGTGTAATGCACAGCATCCTTCTCATGAGATTCCCATTTGCTTCTCCAGTTATCTCTGTTGCCACTGTTCTCCATCTCAATCTAAGTACCACCTCTGATGAACCTCATCACATTCCATGAATGCATAGCAGCACGCTTACTCACCTGTAGCTCAGCTCCAGGATTCATCTCAGGCTGAGAATTCTGGGAAGCTTCCCTCCCTCCCTCCCAGCTTGGGTGGGGTACCCCCTCTAGATATTCTTCTCATTAGTAAGTCAGTCCTTACCAATGACATTGCTCTACTGCATTTGTCTATGAGTCAATGATCATCTTTGGGACAGGGATAGTGTACCTTACTTGAGACAGTCTAGTGGCTATACACGAGAATTTCAGAGTCAAAGGGCTTAGGTTTGTATCCCAATCACACTGTTTGGTTTCTAAGAGATAGTTGAGTTACTATGTGTGATTAAATGGAATAAATACAAGGGCAACAGTTGGCACATGGTGATCCCTCAATGCATTGAAGCAATTAATTATTTCTATTACTTTTTGATCTCTTTATCTACACAGTGCCTGAAAAATATTCAGTGACCAGTGGATGCAGGAAAACATGAGCAAAAGAATAGTAGCATCCTTATTTAGGACTGATTGCTTTGGATCCAGACATTTTCGCTGATGCCTTTGTGTTCTGAAAAATACCTGGAAAGTCATCCCAGAGAGAAGGAGCCATGGAATAGGGAAAGGCTGTAGGAAGAGGAAGACAGGAGGATCAAAGGAAAGGGATAATGGAGGGAGATTCACATGTTCAGGCAGAGAGGAAAAGGCACAAAGGGAGAGGATAATTGGAAGGTAAATTAGACTACTACAGCTTGGTAATTATAGTGGTGCCATTTCCTGTTTAGAATAGAAATCTGTGGGACTAGTTCTACCACACTGTATCACCCTGTTTTTCCAGAAGATGTCTTTCTCTGCCCCGACCAAGTTGGTAGGTTTGAGGTGTGTGAATGACACAAGCAGGGTCAGTGGGCCCAAAGCTGTAGCATGTAACACCCGTGACTATGTGGATCACTGTATATGCAGATTGGAGAAGTGTAAGGCCCCCATTCTGGGAGGAACTAGAGGGCAGTGAGGGAGCCATGGTGTTCAAGGAACTGTTTCTCATTGTTTCTGAGACTCAGATGTGCCTGTGAGTTCTGTTATTTGGACAGTCTGCGCAATAAATAACCTCGTATCCTTCGACTTCTTCTTGCTTATACAAGTTCAATTTGGATTTCTATCACATGCATTCAAAAGAGTCGTAACTACACTCTATCTGGCTCCATTTCCCACTGTATGCCTCTATGCACCTTCTGTTCTACTCACTCTGAACTACTCAACATACCCTAAAAAAAGCACTCATGCATTCTCACATGCTTTTGCCTTCTTCTAAAATGCTATTTCAGGGCAGAATTATTTTTCTTCCTATCAAAATCCTTTCATTTCTCAAGCCTCAAGTCTAATATCATGTACGCAACTAAACTCTCCTTGGCTCACCCACACCATCCACATCTCAAAGCATATCCATGTTGTGTTGTGAATTTCTCTATTGTTTTCCTCATTCAGTTCTGTATTATTGTTATTTTTACCATATGTCTCTCCCACAGATTTCATTTCCCTGTGGAAAGGCCCTTGTACCTCTATTTTAGCTCTTAACCGGGCTCAGTAAAAGTTTGTGGAATGTGTAATTCAAGTGAGATGGTATCTTAAAAGAATTTGTCATTAGTGTCTCTCTAAGGCTGCAGGGTGAATGTCTGCTTTCTTGTGTTATTTGTTCTTGTAATTGATAATGTTTCTATTCTTTGTATTAATGCTCTATTTTTTCCAATTTGTCTTCACTCTTATCCTGTCTTGGTCAACATTTTTTCATTATAAAAATATTCCATCTCAGAGCCAGATGATCCATTTACTAAAGTAACATTTCATCTGGATAATGTGATTTTGTCTGCATCTCTTGTTTGTCTTGTTATTATCAGACCTTCCATTTACACTGTTCAAGGTGTTTTTATTTTTTTTAAGGTACAGTCAACCTGAACATTTTATTTATTTCAACCTAAATATATGTAAAGTCAATATATAGATTCTTTTGTATTGTATTAAGTTTTATTTCTTCTTGCTTTGTATTTTATGAAACAAAAGCTGAGGGTAGGAGGTTGAGAAAAGAGAATAACCCACACAATAATCATATATTAGCTCAGTAGAGCAGTTTACAATCAATAAAGATATAATGATCTCATTATACAAAGTTCCACTAAAGATCAGTCATACATCTTGGGCCAAGGGGGCCGAAATGTAATTCAGACATACTTGTTAGGATTTTGAAAGTGAAAGACACTTCGGTGTCAGATAGAACTGAGTTCAAATCTCAGTTACCTCACTTACTAGCTTTATGACATCACACAACTGATCATTCATTATCATAAATTCAGTCCTGAAGCAAGGTTTCAAGTACCTGAGATAGGTTAAGTATGTTAACAGTTTCAACTACATAAAAAATTAAATTTCTATATCAAAAAGTCCCATTAATGAATAAATAAGGGAAATTTGGAATTTCTAGATGGTAACATATTTGGATATATATTTTATTTTGAGTTGCATTAATATATTAAAAATATATTTATTTATCCTAACGTATTAAAAATATACATAATTGGTTATATATTACATGTTAATAAGAAATAGATGAAGCCCTAGACAGAAAAATGGGCAGATAACATAAATAAACAATTCACAAAATAAACATACAAATTGTCAACAAACCTTTGAAAAAATTTTAAATTGACTAAAAATAGAGGTATATGAGTTAAAAATTAGGAAAATACAAAATGTTTTACAATAATTCATTATAAAAGAAAACCACATATTAAGTTAACAGAAGTTAGAAAACAATTAACGACATCCAATGAGGAGAGCATAGGAATTCTTACACATCCGTCGGGGAGAGTGATAACTTTTCTGGAGCCTAGTTTAGGATTAAAAGCCTTTATGCTTTTGACCTAAACTTCACTTCCATGGGTTAGTGCTAAAGAAATAATTTGAACAAGCATACAACAATACAGTGATTTGTTTTGTTTTGTTTTGCTTTTTATGGCAGAAAATTAGGAAAAGTCTAAACAATCAGCCATAAGAAAAGATGAAGACACGAGATATTATTTAACACATCTATGTAATGGAATAGTGCTCAGCCAAGAAGAGTGTTTCTCAGCGTGAAAGTACATGGAGTTAGAAAAACATTTAGTAGAAAAGAAGCTTGAAATGTGGAATCAGAAGAAACAAGAAGCATAGACAGGGTGATGTTAGGACATTGGCCAATGGTTTTTCTCCAGTGTTGTGATAATAGGTGTCATGGGTGATTATGGTTAAAACAAAATCTTTGCCCTTTTTTGTGTTTTCCAAATTTTCCCCATTAAGCTTCCTGCACATGGAACCCCACCACATCTTGTCTCCTCAGTTTCTCCACTGTCTCTGACAGCAGGTGTTTGAAAGCATTGACACCTACCAGCTAAGCCTTAACCAGTGGGGGTGGATCCTGAGATAAATCCTCTAACTCTCCCTCCCTGAGGAGGACAATGCCGAAATGCATTTCTAGAGTCCCTCAGGGGTCTCAGCAACTAACCCCTGGCTGTTCACAGAGGTGGACAGACTGTGGTCAAGCCCAGGACACCAGTGCAGAAAAAGATTTTTTGCATCAGTCTTTTCTCCTGTTTCACTCTTCCCAGCTTCTCCCTCCCCTCCCAAATAACCTTTCTGAGTGCAAACAAACTTTGTCTCAGGCTTTGCTTTGGGGAACCCAGATTAAGGAATGCATATATTGATTTCATTACAATAAGATACAATAATTCTAAAAGCATTCACTATCATTTTAATACAATAATTAAAGGTTCATTGTTCCAAAGCACATGGATAACAATGCTTCCAGCATGAGAGATTTTTTCCATAGGACTTCTAGGCTCCCAAAGTCACAGAGGAATTTGGTGTTGCCCATTATGCCAGCTCAATACAACAGTTTTTCCTTAACTGTTTTCTAACCATTTCTTAGATTTTATAGGAATTCAATCTACACATTTGCTATAACTGGTGTGGGGATTGTTGAGTAAATTACACCTGTTGCTACATGCAAGGGAAGAGTCTCACTGCCTGGAGAATGGCAAAGAACATAAACATGCTTGTTACCAGAGGCAGCAGCCCAAGATGTCAACCCACTGAATAGTTTGCAGGTGTCAGGGTTGCCCTGGAAAACAACCCACTCAGGCATGGGATAGAACAATGCTTTACTCCCATAACAAGAGACAGATCAGCTTCAAGAGGATGTCAGTCCCCCATGGCCACCAGTTCTCACCCCATAGCCAGTGCTGGGAGATGGTCTGCACACACCCTTCTTATGCTGCAGATAAAGGACTCCATTCCATCCATGCTGAGAATAGATAACAGTGGGGACAGAATGTACAGAACAGAGGCCAGTTTTATTCCATGGCTGCTGTGGGATTGCTACCTATTAATATCACATTTTAAGCCACAGAATACACACACACACATGCAGACCAAAGAAATACACATCAAGTCCAGAAGAGGGAAAAAATATTGCCAAAGACACATGCCTAGCACAGGCTGTGAGAGGGCTCTTTATCTCTCAGAAATGTTCTGGGCCCAAGGCACATTCGTATGCAACCATGTAAGGGCAGAAAGACTGAGTGCATGTGACTGCCTTTCCCAACAGAGAGTCTGTGGTTTAAGATATGATATTAATAGGTAGCAATCCTACAGCAGCCATGGAATAAAACTGGCCTCTGTTCTGTACATTCTGTCCAGGTGAACCTTTTTGTGCAGGTCAGTGGAGTTGTTTTTGTTTTACAAGAACACCTGTCTTTAAGGGATTGACAAATTCTATTATTTTTCTAATTACTTCCCTGTTTTTGGCAAACCACAATAACTAATTCAGTGGTGCTCAGAAGAGCCACCAAAATCTGCCATTAAAATTGATTGATGGCAGTCATTTCCCATGTCCCAGGGAAAATTAAGTTCATAGATATAATCTTTTCTATTTTAAGTATTTATTCCACAGCTTTGGCCTAAACCTTTGGCACTGGGTCTCACTGGTCTTTACCAGAATATAATCTACAGTTACATCTGATTTAGTACAGCCTATTTATGTATTTTGTAATATAAATTTGATTATCTCCTGGTGTTCTTCAAAAATCCTATCACTTTGGGTGGCTGTGCCTACTGAAATTGTTGGAAACTCCATCCTCGTGAAGCAAATTCTAGCTGTTGTTCATTCTAATTAGCTTCCCAAACATCTGTGTGAGTATTGTAGGAGGATTGCCCCAATAAAATCAAAGTGGTGGGAAAATTAACATCTGGCCAAGATTTCTCGAAAGTCTTTTGATTTTGAATCCTATTCTGTACCGTCTGATTGCCTCCAGAAGGAGCTCTACAAGTTCTAGGGAGGCTCTGGCATTCTGATGCAGCCCCACACCTTCCACAGTCAAACCTCTGATCCTAGTTGTAATGGCTTTATTCATAACCAGGTAACCATTAGAGGTAATAATGCCATAATACAGTGCAAAAGTAAAAGTGACTTCTGCAGTAAAAACTGGCTCTAAGGGTGGACTGATGCCTTTTGGGTAAGAGGTTGCCTGTCCTAAGAAGCCTTAGTTCATGCAGGAGTGATGCAGTGCAGGACCTGAAAATCCCAGAGCAAGGCAGGAATTGTCCAACTGAATGAGCCACGTGGAGAGGTATTCTACAAGACAGCAAGATCACCACTGGTATATCTAGGGGGTTGTGAAACAAGCAAGGGGGCAAGTGGACTGTTGGTCATAAATTCTCTAAGTGCTTTGGTGATTTGAGCTGTAGAAGTGTCTTGCAAGCTTCTCATAACCAGAGCCCTTTCTTTAAATCAAGTCCCAGGAGAAGGTCCAACCAGAGTTGTTCTATTTGAATTGAGAGTGAAGCCCCAGTGATAGTTCCTTTTCTGTGTCAACGTGACCACAGAGTCCCTGGATATTTGTTTAAACATGATTTCTGGGTGTATCCATGAAGTTACTTCTGGGTGAGATTGACATTTGAATCAGCAGACTGACTAAAGCAATTTGCTCTCCCCAACATGGGTGGGCTTCATCTAACCTATTGAAGGCCTGAATAGAACAAAAAGGTAGAGTAAGGGAGAATTTTTTTCTCTTTGCCTGTCTTCAAACTGAAGACAAGCTGCCTTCTGCTGCCTTCAGACCCAGACTCAGACTGAAGCTCTACATTGGCTCTCCTGGGTATCCAGCTTGCTGACTGCTTGTGTTGGGACGTCCTAGCCCCCCTAACCATGTGAGCTAATTCCTTATAATAAATCACTTTTCATATTGATTCTGTTTCTCTGGAGAACCCAGACAAATAAAGCTCCCTAATCTCTCTCCCAATTTCCTCCCCAACTCATCCTTTCCAGGAATATCAGTATGCTTACGCAGATTTCTGGATGGAGGCTTTAGCCAAAGAATTGTGATAAACTCCTAGAATGCATACCACTCGTTCGTGTCAGAGAAGCCTCTGGCATGAGGATTACACTACGATTTACTGAACCTGACTCATCTATCTCCCTGGATTGCCTTGACCGTGTGTCAACCCTGGAAATTATTTACCTCCGTAGAGTTAAGACCAATCCCTAGTTTTCTTCCTTTCATTGCCACACTGCTTATTCACCTGTCAGATGGCAACTATATTTCTTTTAGCTCCAGGGAGTCTATTTGCTTTGAAACTACTGGGTAAATTATAGGGCCTGAGTATCTTAATTTCTTGGAATTCCACAGACTCCTTTTAACCATTGGAGAAATCTTATCACATATTTTCAATTTTGTCTGTGTTTCTCATTTCTTTAAATCTGAACCTATCACTGTATAAACATAAGGAGAGAGAACATATAAGTCCACAGCCTAATTTTCCCAATATCGCTCTCCAAAGATGAGCCCAGGTTGTTCATATGAAGTCCAAGGGTGTAGAGAGAGAATTTCCCAGATTTTTTGGTAATATCAGGGAATAGAAGATGAGGGTTGAGACCTGCTGTCCAGCCAGAATCCCCCACATTCAAGTTACCACAAGATGTCAGTTCCACTTACCAAATGTCTGTCTAGTCCCCTACTTTCCTCTATTCCCACTGTCTCTTCAAACACACCTCACTCAAGGATGAGGATATCAACAGTTGAGGCTAATGTCAGTCATGTGTAGCTATGATTACTCTTGAGAATTCCTCAGGAAGGTGCCTCAGTGGAGACAGACATACTGTGTCTCAGCAAATCTAATGCAGTTTTCTCTCTAGGTTGGTACAAATTGCTGTTTCTTCCACTGAGCATGAGATGAAGACATTAATTTGTAATTAGGGGCCATCTTGGATGAGAATATGCACCTATTGGAACCCTAGAATGACATTTAGCATGGTGAGATGTCTGGGCGTGCCCTGGGACACACACTCCACTTACCAAACATAGAGCTCCTGGCATTCCTCGTGGTGCTATTTCTTTGTCTTTTCTTTCTCCAGTTCCCTCCTCTCACTTTGTCACTTACAGCATATAATTGAATTCAAGTAAACATAGGACAAGACTTCACTGTGTTTATTTTAAGGTACCAAAATCTCTTGTCTACTTACAGTGAAAGTCTTCTACATAGACTCATCCTCCAATACTAATTGTCCTCAAACAATGCACTACACTGTAGCCAGAATGGCAGCTCAGAAAAGCAGAGATGTGACTATGACCTACTCTTACTTCCCTGCGTAAAATCTTCCAACTGCTTCCCATTGTCCTTGGGTGTGTCTGAAGTCTCTGGCACTACACCAGAGCCCCCCGTGGTATTCTGCCTATTATCTGTGTGCCTCTTCTCTCCCTACCCTTATACTTCTCCCCTTGCCACTTCCCATGAAAGTGAACCCCTTGCACTCTCTAAAAGAGGGATACTTTCCCTTGCCTCTGGGCCTTTGCACACACCCTCTGCCTCTACCTTTACTTAACTAACTTCTCCTCCTTATGTCTCAATTCAGATATTCTCCCTTTTGGGACCTTCCTTGCACACACATAATACTGCCACTTCTCCAACTGGCAAAGCCTTTACAATTCTAACCCATGGATGGCAGCTCAAGGTCCCAGTGAAAGCAATTATTCCATATTTGTAACATTCTAAGGGAAGTGAGAGCCTTAGAAACAATTTTGTTCCATGCAACATGCTGTTGATTCGTTTTCCTATAATATCATCTCATTTTCAATTCAACAGCAACTATTATTTTTATTACAACATCTATAAGAACAAACACTGATGTTTGCCATGTACATTTTAGGGCTTTTCTAAGATATATATATTTACATATAATAAGTATATTCATATTTATACATATATGCTTATATGTATATATGTACATATTTACTTTTTTAATATGAACAGAATTGCTAGAACATTCTCATGTCACAGAGACTAATTAACTTGCCTGGTGTAGACAGAGAAAACACACATGCTGCTTCTGAGCAAATCCAATGCTGTCACTCTTTCTCCTGGTGTTAGAACAAACTGGAAAAACCAGGATCTAAGCCCAGGAAGTCTCATTCGAGAACCTACCTAACCAGTGTGCACTTAGCATCTCTCTGGGTTGGATTAACTCCTGGTACAGACTTCAGTTCACCATTCTTTCCAATTGACAGTTACCCATTCTGCAGCTCAATGGAAGTTCATGCTGCCTTGAACAAAGAAAGTATTTCTTTTTTAAAAGCCTTACCCTTCAAAGACTTATTATACAAGCGTGAATAAATTGTTCCGCATGCTCTCTCCCACCATGATAGTTTACCATAACCAGGGGCCCTTTTTCCCTAACAGTCTCTCTTTTAAAAATTGTTGAATTCCACCCACGAACTATGCTGAACATTTCCCTGGACTCCCCTGATTCAGGCATTATGCTATTTGTATTCATTAAAACTGATTAAGGTTTTCTTCATATTTATCACCAGTTTGACTTTCATAGCTGAGGCTTACTCTGCTATCAGCAGGATTCTTGGTCTCCTTTGGAAGTTTTCAAAGTGAAAATTCAAGAGCACAAATGAATTCTGGCAGCCAGAAGTCCCTAATTTAGTGTGTGGCTTCCATCGAGATGAGAGGAGCTGTATTTTAGGATAAAACAATTAGATAAACCTGAATTAAACCTTAGGGTGCTCATCACATTCTTTTCTTGGATTCATGTGCAATGTAAATGTACTTGACATGATTCAATTACATCTTAAATTCCTGGTTGCCAGAGCTAATCAAATAATAAAAGTATAATACAGAAGTCATATTTACAAAAGTTGTGTAGAGCCACTGACCCTGGAAAGGGCATCTTACCTCTAACTGTGCATTATGGACGATGTGGCCCCTACAAATCATCAAGAATAATCATTAAACATGCTAAAATAAGATTATGAGTTCAGTGAAAGGTAGGGGCTCTTCATTAAGTTTTATTAACATTGAAGGAAGCATGACTCCAACCTCAGTGCCTTTACTTAACCGTGATCACCAAATGCCTCTAATCCCTTGCACATCTGAACAATCTCATTGGAGAGAATGGTGCCAGGCATCCCTCTCAGGATTTTTCTGTTGCAGTCAGTAGAAGATGTTAGCTTAAGAAGCATATATGTATATTCATGGGCTTTTCAATTTCACACCTCTGCAAACTGCCTGCATTGGCTGGAAACAAGAGTGCCATCTGACGTTTGAGATGTGCTTCCCATTTGCAATGACACACTGCTCATACTTACAAGGATGTCTTGTGGGCTATTTCTTTTCAGCACTCTGCCACCAAACAGCCCTCCAGGGAAAGAGAAATCTGGCAGCAAACTGTCACCTTCTGGAGTCTGTCTAATGCTATACTTAGGTTTGTGTATAAAGAAAGACACTTTATTGCTTTTCTCAGAAGTGTGGTCTGCCTATGGCTTGTACTTCTTCACTAGAGGAAACGATTTTTTTCTACCTATTATTCTTCCTATGACCTTAGATTCAAAGGGAATAAAGTTCTATAATTTGGAACAGTAAATCCTTCCCAGCTTTCAAACTTGGTTGAAATTCTACCTCTCTACCCCTTAAGCATTTATTATAAACTCCTGTTGACCTGCCACTGCCTGTATTCTGTTAGATCCTTATTCACTTTTCAGGTGTTTGTATCTTATCTTTCCAACTAGACCATGAGCTCCTTGAAGGCAAAGACTGTCTTAACACTGTTGTGCATCCCCGCAGTCCCTAAGCTCAGCACCGTACACATCACAGGCATCTGGTTTTACCTTTGATGGCTTAATTTATCAGAAAGAGCCACTGACTGACAACAAATCTAAGCTTGAAATTAGAGCTACTGTGTCTTAGATCAGGTGGATGTGCATATGACTCACCTAGGGATCTTATTAAGAGGTTTCTGATTCCTAGATTTTGGAATTCGACATTTCTAACTCCCAGGGAATGCCAAAGCTGTTGCTCTGTGGCTCCCGCTTTGAGTAGCAAGATCTTAACCATAAAGAAAATGAGACATGAATAAATCATCTAGCAATCATTTCTTTGCTTTCTATGCTTTTGCCGAGCCACATGTAGATCACACTTGGGTTGATGTGAATCTCATCATTTAAGAGACTTTTCTAAATATTCAATAACCAATTAAAGGTCTTCTATACAATAATAATAGCTAGTGTGGCAAGGTAATTCACTGGGGTTCTGATTTGCATCTGTTTCCCTTTGTTTCTCAGCAGATTCTGAGCAGGTAGTCAAGCCCATTCATATTCTTTGCTTCAGAGACTCAAGAGGCAGGGGGTGGAGAGCACCAGACAATCTTCTTCTTGTCTCTTTTGACTGAGTGATTGAAAAGATCATCCTAGGCCTTCTTTGGGGAGGGGAAGGGAGAAACAAAGAGGAACAGGATAAAAACTTGTCCCCAGGCCTGGGAAGGAGAGGAAAATTAGTGTAGCTCATAAATGGAAGGTCTGCTTGGGAAGCGTGGCAAGAGGGTTGCAGGCAAGCAGGGCACCAGGTACGGGGCTCCCGCCCTGCCAGGGACCTGTGTGGTGGATGGCATGGGAGCCTCAGATATCTGGGAATATGTGGCTCCAGAAACGGGCCTCACCGTTGCAGTGAGAGTGGACTGGTTCTTGGAATGGTCTTCAGTGCTTTGGCCCCACACAGGTAGCCCCTCTCCCCCACAACCCCACAAACACCAAATTCATTAGTTCAACATTTTTTTAGAAGGGAAGTAGAGTCACAGTGATGTTTGGGAATACATTTCTTGTGCACCTGGCAGAAGGAGTTTGGAACTGGGTTTAATTTAATTTTAAAGAAGTCAGTCTAGGAAATATTTCTTGCTTAACCAAGTGTGTGAAGTAAGATTCATAGCTGATGAAATATCTACTGAGTGACAATTTAAAGATGAAGTCAAATCATGTCACCTCTCACCCTCCCAACACACACACACACCTCCCCCAGCTCTCAACTCTCCAGTGGTTTCTTATTCCACTTAGAATAAAGCCCAAATCCCTCTGTGTGAACCACAACACTTGGTTCTTTACATTTGCACCATCCAGGAGGTAACCACCGGCCACATGCGGCAACTGAATGTGGCTGGTCTCAATTGAGATGTGGTGTGAGTGCAAAATGCCCACCAGGTTTCAAGGATTTAGTACAAAAAAAAAAAAGAAAGAAAAAAGGGTGTATGTTTCTGGTTAGTCTTTCTTATAATGATGATGTAGTAAATGATGTATTAGATATACTGGGTCAATCTCACCTGCTTCTCTTTACTTTTTAAAAAGGTAGCTCCTAGAAAAATAGATATTACATGTACAGCTTGCATTTTACTTCTGCTGGACCTCACTGCTGTCTAGGAACTGCCCTCACTAGACTTCACCTCCCCCCACTCCCTCTGCAGCATCCCAGCCTCCTGGAGCCCTGGGGTCCTCCGGGCTGCAAGGCACCTGCTCTCAAAGGTCGGCTGTCTGTCCCCCAGATTACTGCTTGGCTTTCCCCTCTTTTCATTCAGTTAAGACTCTGTTCAAATGTCATCTCTTCAGAGAGGCATTTCCTCACCACACTGTCTATGCCGCCCCCATCTGTCTCTGTCCCTGGGCCTGCTTTTCCTTTGTCACATGGCGCCAGATTACCCGTGTCAATTACCTGCCTTACCTCAATAGGACACGAATGCCTTTCTTGTCTGTTTTCTTCACCGACACACTCTCATCCTGGTGTGTGTTGTCACTTGTCAAGAGCTTGACAGAAGTTTATTAAATAGATAGAATTTGGGGTATTGGGTTAAGTAATTATTCAAAGTAAGCTCTTGCTATGGATGAGTCATTTGGCCAATACCTTTGCATTCTTGTTGGATTTAATTCTCACAGTAGGTCCATAAATAAATAGTATTATGATCCGAATTTTGCACAGGACAAAACTGAGGCTCAGAAAAGTTAATTTTAAAGAAAGTTTAGTGTGCCCCAAACACTTTACATAGACTTGTTTACTTAATCCCAAGAGGAGGGCACTATCATGTCTACTTTCACAGAAGAGGAAACTGAGGCACAGGTGGTCAAGTAATTTGCCTAAGGTCTTGTAGCATCAAGTGGGGGGCTGGGAGATAAAGCCAAAAGAGTCTGACCCCAGAATCGGAGCTCTCCTGCCTCTGGGCCAGGTTCACACATCAGTGAGTTGCAAAGCCACTTTGACTTCACGCCTGCTCTCAACTCCATAATGGACCGACTGTGACATCTCCTCTCCATCAGAGAGCCTTCTCTCCTGGCCCAACTACTGACCCATGCTTACCTCCATCTGAGTTCTAGTTCGGCCATCTAAATTTGCTATCTACAAAACTGAAATACCCCATTAGGCACTTGAGATTGTTTGCTTTCCTGCACTTCCTCTTCTTCGCAAGAAGACCACTCCATTCCCCAGACCTAAGACTTCACAGGCACTGGTCTTATTTCTGAGGCTCCTACCAGACAACTCTCTCCCCAATATTTGCTTCTCTTCCTTTCTTTCAATTCCTGCTGCCACCCACCTCAAAGGATTTTGTCAATGTAAAGATCTGGACTTTGGGAATAATGTGTTAATTTTTTCTCCTCATTGTCACTCTCTCCTCCTAAACTTATTTCTGGTGAGTGATGAACATTTTTAAAAAGTACAACACTTCAGTCCTGTCATCTTAAAAAGTTTTGAAAATGCATTCCTCACCACCTAAACGAAAAAGTCCTTTGAAGTTCATGCATTCAATGTCATCCTCAGTTAGGACAGAACTTTTTTTCAAGCCTTATCTCCTACCACCACCCTATCTGACCTTCTACATTCTGGCTGCTTTACAAACTGTCAGGAAAACATCCTCTCCATGTTCCCACCTTTACACTTTTATTATTGGAATCCATTCTTAATGTACCTTTTACATTCTGTATTTTATACCTAGTAATTCATATCAAACTCTTCTGTAAAGACTCCTCTGAGCATCCAAGTCTGAAATGTTATCATTCCCCTGAGCTCCTACACCAAGTAGAGTTTATGTAATTTACTCATAAAATATCTCCTTAGATTAAACTGAAGTGTTTGTCTTGAAGTGTTAATTCCTGTTCCCTTGCCAAGCATTTTCCCTGGTGCTACACACCCAAGTAAGGACTCTGATAAAAAAAATAATTTTAGAATTATCTGTATTACTCCAGTATCTGGAGAATTTCAGAATCAAAGATTGTATTTAAGTTTGAGAAATTGGCATCTTTTTACCTCATATATGGTTTTATTTTGTGTGGTGGTTTTTTCATGAAGTGGTCCCCTTCTCTCCCTCTCCTTCTATAACAAGATTGGAATCAGTGATCATATTAATGAACTGCTTTTCTTCTCCACCCTAACAGAGAAAACATTTGATGGATTTCCTATAGAATACTCTTCTTGTTTGTTCTACTTCCCTATACCCAAATGAAATGATTGAAAGCTAAATCTTACATCTTGTTTACTTATAGAAACAGAAGAGAATTTAGGAATCAACCTGCTCAACTACCTAATTTCACACGAGAAGAAAAGTGAAGCTCAGAATGCACACAAAGCCAATGGCAAATCCAGAATTTGAACCCAGATTTTCTGAATCCCAGATCACACTGTTCTCCACATTCCTGTCTCTAGTCTGGGAGAAAGAACTATTACCCTCTTCAATGACGTTGGGTGAATCTTCTAAACTTGACTTATGTACATATTCTGTTTTGGACTTTGGACGGTAACCTTGTAACAATAATCATTTGCAGTCAGTTTGCAGTCTACAGTTTACACTAAATGTCTGCGCACCTTATCTAAGGTGATGCTCACAACTTCCTTGGGGTATCGGTGTCAGCAAGTCTAAAAGCAGAAGGGAGATGGCCTGGAAGAACATGACTGCATCCCATGTGGCTCTCTAGGAATCCCTTGTCCTGACAAATGTATGTCTTCAGGACCTCTCAATCAACAAACACATCAGGCGCCTATTTTGTAAGGATATATGGTACCTGCCCGCAAAGGTTTGAGAGGAAATAACGCACACCACCTGACAGGTTATGAATATGAATTGTCAGATCATGGTTTTGTAGGTCAGCAGAAATGCAAGACAAGTGCTGGGACCCCCTGTAAGCTTTTGTGTAGAGGGGAGACTTGAGCAGTACGTGAAACCCCAGTAGGATTTACCTAACAGTGAGGTCCACACTGAACCTGTGCTTTCATTCTTTTTTGCATATAAAACCTACACTTCATAAAGCATTCTTACAGTCTTTACCCCATTTAATCCTTTTGAGATCCTGACCCTTTAAATGAACAGCTCTCTTGGGGGGGTTCAGAGAGCCAGTGTAATCTCTGAGTATTACCCATTCTAGAGAAAATTCTTTTGAATGCTGACTCCCTCTATTACGGTGAAAATTGAATTCTCAAGAAGTAGGGCACAGGTGGGGGGCGGGGGGAGAGAAGGAAGGGATTGGCATTGCTCGGTGTAGCCTCATTCTAATGAGGCAGCCATCTTCCCCAGGCAGTAGGTTTAAGTGACAGAAGGGAGCCTAACCGGGCTAATTGTGTATTCAACTGGCTGCATTACAAAGTGCTGAGTCAGCCATCAGGAACAGGCTCCTCCCTCTATTAGCAACACGCAGCTTCTCTTGTCTTTGGATAGAAATGCCAGAACAAGGTGACATTTGGCCAGATGGCAATTCCAAGGCTAGTTACAGGTTTTAAAACTTCACAATTGCAACACAACTTAAAGCACAGGAGCATCAAGCCCTTTATTATATTTTAATTTTCCACACTGAGCCCTGCATAAAAATTCCATATTATCCTTGACCTTTATACCTTAATTTGACCCATAGGCTCTATGTTCTCTTCTCCCCCACACTTCTGGAGCTGCTCTTGTTGATGTAGCTATTAAATGGCTAGAATTAGGACTGGTTTCTATGGTTGCAGAGTGAAAAATGGGTTTTCTATTATATTTTCTAGCACAATGTGAGCCAGAGGAACAGCCAAGCCTGTTGGAGAAAGTCCAAATGCCAGAACCAGATAAAGCGCCTTGAATTGAGGATGGGTTGAGAAACAAAACCAAAAAGCCAGACCTGGATGGACATGGGATTAAAGTGAGAACAGACCGGGGTCTCCTGGGCAGAGGACCTGAGCCAGGTTGGACTCCCTGGAGTGAACAGTCAGCCCAGCCTCTGGCACGAAGAGTTATGCCTTCGCTGGCAAGTAAGTGCTTCTCTATAGGTTGATCCTTGGGAAGTTGTCATGAAAAAGTTGGTTCTTGACCACAGCAGGGAGTGGGTGGCAGAGAACAGATAAATGAGTGAGGCTCCATCACCCACTGAAGATGGGTCATAATGGCTAATTAATTTGTGCCTTGAGAAAAGCATTCCTTTTATCGTCTCGCTATGGGTAGTTTCAGTTCGAGCCCAGACCCACTAACCACACAGTTGTAGATTAACATGTGGTGGCCCGTATTGTTCAGAGAAGCACCCACAATCTAGCCAATCTTTAATCATTTTCTTTCAGGATTTCCCAACTGGTATTAGTGGTATTTTCAGAACTGAGCTGAGATTTGGCTCCAGTGGCACTTTAAGGATCACACTATTTATTACACAGGAGCAGTCATTTACTAAGTAGAATATCAATGCCCTGCAAGAGGTAATGAAACTTCCCAAAGGCCTTGCCATTTGCACTGGAGTAACAAGTCTGCCTGTCCTTTCTTATAAATGGAATGTTAAGTCTATGACATGACACGGACATCAAAACCCTACCATATAATCACTCAGAAAATAGTTACACTTCCTTATTAACACCGCTTTAAGACAAATGGAGGGTGATCATACTCTTGTGAAACATCGTTGGATATTTTTGAGATTATTCTAAAGTAACCAATATATCTATGTCATCTGAACAATGTTAGAATTTTCATTATTAAAAAAAGAGCAAATTATATGGGAACAATATTACATGTGATACCTAAAGAGATTTTTTTAAATTATTTCCATTCTTACACATTTTTAGACAAATACATAAAAAATGCCCTTTCAGGGCAAACTATTGACTTAAGGTATAATTTGGTTTTCCAGGACTCCAGGAAGTTGTCTTTCAGGCAAGAAAAATCATAATGCTTTTCATTTCCTTGCTTGATACACCAGCCAAATGTACTGAACAACTACTGTGTGCAAAGACTTAGGTGCAGGCAACTCTGTCCCACGCCTGGAAAGCAAAGAAAGAATCATAAAGAAGAAAGCTATTAAAATGGTGCTAAGTAGCAATACCCAGGGCTCAGTGAGCCACTGTCCTGCAGAGGACAGGGGCATGGGGAAGGCAGTGATGGGAGGTCCAGGCCATACTGCTGCCATCTCTGTGGCACCGAAAACTGATAAACACGCACATTCTACTTTGCACCACAGAAATGTCAGGGATTTAGAGAAATAAAAAATAAAAGAACATAAATTTTCCTTGACCCTGAGTGGTTGACCTTACATATGATCTGTTTTGCAGAACTGCTGTGCCCTCCAGCCAAGCCCCTCCGTGTTTGTACTTGGAGTTCGTACCCCTGAGGGAGCCATCCATTCATTCTGTTCTTGGCATCCTTAATGATTTCAGCACCGCCCTTCACCCCCACAATAGTGTGGGTGGCCATGGCCAGACTCTGACTTTATACAACGGGAACTGTTATTCACTGAGGGTCGTTTAGGGAAAGAGTAGTTCAGAGGCAATGGTACCCTGGTTAAAATCAAAAGGTTCAGAGTCAGACTGAGTTCACTGAGATCCCTGTTCCTCCACTCTGATTAAGGGGAGCTTGGGTACATTTCTTAACCTCTCTGTGTTTCAGTCTTCTCATCAGTAAAATGGGACCACTAACAGCATCTTCCCCCCAGAGTCATTGTGAGGATTGAAGGAAGGGCTACACGCATCAGGTTTAGCCTGGCATATATTGAATGAGCATTAAAGAACCACTGTTAGCCATTGGCTTTTTGGGAAACATTTGCTTAGAAGCCCAGTTCGTCAACTTAGAAATGAACTTTACACAAAACAGTCTATTTTTGGTGAGGAGCAGGAAAACCTGTCAAATATACCTGAGAAAATGAATATACAAACAGATGATGGCTAGATTATATATAAAAATAGAATTCTGACCTGCACCCTGCAGCGACCAGCCCAAGAAGCCGACTGTTACAGTGACCAATCCAATAAGTCAAACTGCTCTCTGAAGCAACTGCTCCAGGAAGCCAACCAGCCATCCTTGTAAAAATCAGCCCCAAACAGCCAGGACTTGATTAGGAACTGACAGCTTCCCAAATTTTTGCCCCAGCTTTCAACTTAGGACCACCCAGAGAAGGCCTCCTACGTACCCCTCACCAATCACACAGGATGTGCGCCTTCCAGGTAGCCCACCTCCGCCTTCCCCAAACTAACAGCCTCCAAGCAGGACACACCCAAAGGCTTCCCTTTTTTCCACTACAAAGCTTCCCCACTCCTCTGCCTGCCTTTGAGTCTCGGCCAAAATTGCAAGTGACGGTGGCCGACTCCCTTACCATAGCGAGCTCTGAATAGACAGCCTTTGTTCTCATTTTGGTGGTCTTCGTTTACTTCCACACAGCTCTCAAACCACGAAACTGTCATAATCATGGGGTAGGGACTCAGAATCTGCTCTGGGCTCACCACGGCAGCTTCAATATCTAGCACTGGTTCATAAAGACATGAATGACTGAAGGAATACAAATTCCTTTCTTCAAAACCAGCCAGATTACCCCTCTAGCATACTAATGAAGGAAATGAGCACTGGGACAAAGGCGAGACTTTTCTGGGAGAAGAGGTCACTGAGGCAGCCTGGGTAAGATGCAGTTCTTCCATGATTTGACTGTGAAATCTTGTTGGAGGATGAAATTGTGGGAGCCATGTGGACCCCTTACCCATGATATTAAGACAGCACTGATGCTTATTCACAAGGTGTTTTGAGAATTTAATGAGATCCGTGGATGACAAGAACTTGAGTGAGGGTCTAGGGAACGAAGGAGACTTGCTTTTCTTTGCATGTTCTAATACCCTGTTGACATTCTTTCCTACATATACATATATAACTTTTTAAATACACAACATGAAAAGGAGAAGAAAAGCCATGCTCAATTTTATAATACTCTACATACACTGAACATTTTTTAAAGAACTAAGAAGTAACCTTTTCATTTCTTTCACATTTTATTTGAATACCTCATACTGGGCATATATTATTAATTCAGTGGATAATATTAACACTACTGAACTGGACTTTTGATACATAAGAGACAGAGTTGTAGGATTTGGATTTGAACGTGGTTTATTTATTCAGCAAATAACGTATTTTGATTTTTTATTTGCAAGGCATCACTTTAGGTATAAGGAGGTTTTTATTTTTATTTATTTATTTTTTTAAATAATTTATTTTGGTATCATTAATCTATAATTACATGTGCAATATTATGGTTATTAAACTACCCCCTTCATCAGGTCCTCCCACTCACCCCACTACAGTCACTCTCCATCAGCGTTGTGAGATGCTATAGAATCACTACTTGTCTTCTCTGAGTTGTACAGACCTCCCCGTGCCCCCCCAACATTACATCTGCTAATCGTAATGCCCCTTTTTCCCTCTTATACTTCCCTTCCCACCCATCTTTCCCACTCCCTTTCCCTTTGGTAATTATTAGTCCGTTCTTGGGTTCTGTGAGTCTGCTGCTGTTTTGTTCCTTCTGTTTTTTTTCTTTGTTCTTATACTCCACATATGAGTGAAATCATTTGATACTTGTCTTTTTCGGCTTGGCTTATTTCACTGAGCATAATACCCTCTAGCTCCAACCATGTTGTTGCAAATGGTAGGATTTGTCTTCTTCTTATGGCTGAATAATTCCATTGTGTATATGTACCACCTCTTCTTTATCCATTCATCTACTGATGGACACTTAGGTTGCTTCCATTTCTTGGCTATTGTAAATAGTGCTGGATTAAACATAGGGGTGCATATGTCTTTTTCAAACTGCGCTGCTGCATTCTTAGGGTAAATTCCTAGGAGTGAGATTCCTGGGTCAAATGGTATTTCTATTTTGAGTTTTTTGAGGAACCTCCATACTGCTTCCACAATGGTTGAACTAATTTGCAGTCCCACCAGCAGTGTAGGAGGGTTCCCTTTTCTCCACATCCTCGCCAACATTTGTTGTTGTTTGTGTTTTGGATGTTGGCCATTCTCACTGGTGTGAGGTGATATCTCATTGTGGTTTTAATCTGCCTTTCTCTGATCATTAGCGATGTGGAGCATCTTTTCATGTGCCTATTGGCCATCTGAATTTCTTCTTTAGAGAAGTGTCTATTCATGTCCTCTGCCCATTTCTTAATTGGATTATTTGCTTTTTGTTTGGTAAGGTGCGTGAGTTCTTTATATATTTTGGATGTCATCCCCTTATCGGATACGTCATTTATGAATATATTCTCCCATACTGTAGGATCTCTTTTTGTTCTACTAATGGTGTCCTTTGCTGTACAGAAGCTTTACAGCTTGATATAGTCCCACTTGTTCATTTTTGCTTTTGCTTCCCTTGCCCGGGGAGATATGTTCATGAAGAAGTCACTCATGTTTATGTCTAAGATTTTTGCCTATGTTTTTTTCTAAGAGTTTTATGGTTTCATGACTTACATTCAGGTCTTTGATCCACCTTGAGTTTACCTTTGTGTATGGGGCTAGACAGTAGTCCAGTTTCATTCTCTTACATGGAGCTGTCCAGTTTTTCCAACACCAGCTGCTGAAGAGGCTGTCATCTCCCCATTGTATATCCAAGGCCCTTTATCAAATATTAATTGACTGTATATGTTTGGGTTAATGTTTGGATTTTCTATTCTGTTCCACTGGTCTGTGGGTCTGTTTTTGTGCCAATACCAAATTGTCTTGATTACTGTGGCTTTGTAGTAGAGCTTGAAGTCAGGGAGTGTAATTCCCCCTGTTTTATTCCTCCTTCTCAGGATTGCTTTGGCTATTCGGGGTCTTTTGTGGTTCCATATGAATTTTAGAATTATTTGTTCCAGTTCATTGAAGAAAGCTGTTGGTAGTTTGATAGGGATTGCATTGAATCTGTAGATTGCTTTAGGTAGTATAGCCATTTTGACAATATTTATTCTTCCTAGCCAAGAGCATGGGATGCATTTCCATTTGTTAGTGTCCTCTTTAATTTCTCTTAGGAGTGTCTTGTAGTTTTCAGAGTACAGGTCTTTCACTTCCTTCGTTAGGTTTATTCCTAGGCATTTTATTCTTTTTGATGCAATTGTGAATGGAATTGTTTTTCTGATTTCTCTTTCTGTTAGTTCATCGTTAGTGTATAGGAAAGCAACAGATTTCTGTGTGTTAATTTTGTGTCCTGCAACTTTGCTAAATTCAGATATTAGTTCTAGTAGTTTTGGAGTGGAATCTTTAGGGTTTTTTATGTACAGTAACATGTCATCTGCAAATAGTGACAACTTGACTTCTTCTTTACCAATCTGGATGCTTTGTATGTCTTTGTTTTGTCTGATTGCCGTGGCTAGGACCTCCAGTACTATGTTGAATAACAGTGGAGAGAGTGGGCATCCCTGTCTTGTTCCCGATCTTAGATGAAAAGCTTTCAGCTTCTCGCCGTTAAGTATGATGTTAGCTGTGGGTTTGTCATATATGGCCTTTATGATGTTGAGGTACTTGCCGTCTATACCCATTTTGTTGAGAGTTTTAATCAGGAATGGATGCTGAATTTTGTCAAATGCTTTTTCAGCATCTATGGAGATGATCATGTGGTTTTTGTTCTTCTTTTTGTTGATGTGGTGGATGATGTTGATGGATTTTCGAATGTTGTACCATCCTTGCATCCCTGGGATGAATCCCACTTGGTCATGGTGTATGATCCTCTTGATGTATTTTTGAATTCGGTTTGCTAATATTTTGTTGAGTTTTTTGCATCTACGTTCATCAGGGATATTGGTCTGTAATTTTCTTTTTTGGTGAGGTCTTTGCCAGGTTTTGGTATTAGAGTGATGCTGGCTTCATAGAATGAGTTTGGAAGTATTCCCTCCTCTTCTATTTTTTGGAAAACTTTAAGGAGAATAGGTGTTATTTCTTCTCTATATGTCTGGTAGAGTTCAGAGGTAAATCCATCTGGTCCGGGGGTTTTGTTCTTGGGTAGTTTTTGATTACTGATTCAATTTCGTTGCTGGTGATTGGTCTGTTTAGTTTTTCTGCTTCTTGTTTGGTCAGTCTTGGAAGGTTGTATTTTTCTAAGAAGTTGTCCTTTTCTTCTGTTTTCCAGCTTGTTAGCATATAGATTCTCATAATATTCCCTTATAATTCTTTGTATTTCTGTGGGGTCCGTCGTGATTTTTCCTTTCTCATTTCTGATTCTGTTTATGTGTGTAGATTCTCTTTTTCTCTTAATAAGTCTGGCTAGGGGTTTATCTATTTTGTTTATTTTTTCAGAGAACCAGCTCTTGGTTTTACTGATTTTTTCTATTGTTTTATTCTTCTCAATTTTATTTATTTCTTCTCTGATCTTTATTAGGTCCCTCCTATAAGGAGGTTTTTAAAGGTAGACAAGAGTCCAGTCCCTGCCCTCAGGGACTGGGCCACATAAAGACATTTTTAAAACCTTCTCATTTAAGCAACTAAAGTTCAATATGGATGAGGGAAGTGTTAATTGATGGGCTGTTGGCTGTAAGGGGCAGGAAGGGTGCTTCCTTATGAGTAGCGATGATCACATGCAGGAGGGGTTTTTGAGTATGTGTGGGAGTCTGCATTGGGTATTTTAATACATAGAAATAAGGGTAGGACATACTAGGCAGAAGTCAGGAGAAAGAGATCAGAAGCAGGAACGTGCAACAGACTCCTTAGCTATACCCCACATAGCACTGTGACCTTCTTCATAGCATTCATTACAGCTGCAACTAATTTATTATTTGGACAATTTTTTGAAATGTCCCCCTTGTAAACCATCATCTTTTAGTTGCAGGAAACATATCTGTCCTGTTCACTATTGTACCGTTAGAGGTTTACACAGTTTCTGATGCATAGCTGATGCTTAATACATATTTCTCAAATGAAAACGGTGCTTGTGAATGTAGGGTTCATATGCACAAATGCAAGCGATCCCCACTTAACCTCTAATTTTTGGTTCTAGGGAAAAAATGGCAACTTCCTACATAATAAATGAAAATTCGACTGGACACATGTAGGGATTTTAAGTGTAATAGTCACAGATAGGGGTGTGTTAAATATAACCTTTTTTCTTTTTTTATCAATGAACCCATCTTTGATTTGAGGCCCCTAGATCTGCTTGGGAATAGAAAAAATAAAATTGCCATTCAGGGTACTAGGTTCATTTCTAATCTGATACTTGGTCTCTTCTGGGCTAACTTGGTCTTTTCAGGGTAAATGCTCAGTTTTGTCAGCTACCTCTTCCATCTGTTCTTCTCCCCAGCTGGCACCTAGCCTGCAGGAGAAGACCCAGAGCAAGGGTTCTCTTATCCTAGTGCAGGATGACAATCCAGTTCTCTCTGGCTCCCACTGACGTCCAGGTGAGGTGTGCTTCCCTCATCCTGACCTTTGGACAGCAGATGTGTTATCGGCGCCCTAGCGTCGGTGTCTGGTGCAGCGCGTGGCCTGGGCTGCTGTGGTCTTGACTCAGAGGGGCTTGGTGTTGTTGCTCCTGGTCTTGGGCTCAGTCATAGTCTCAGTTCAACCCCTAGCTTCGGACTCCCTCTGACCACCTCTGCGACAGCATCCCGCTGTCCCCCAGACACACAGGCCAGGCCCTGTGAGTAGTTCTAGTGGGTGGACTGAGCAGAAGGGACATAGGCTTCATTTGGGCCCAGGCAGTGGAAAAAACTGCAGCCCTTCAGAATCTCTCTTCTCTGCCATTACGAGCATAGGCTCCTGAGAAGGCAGCAGAGGGTCATGATGGAAGCAGAATGGGTCATTTGGCTACAACCCGGGGGCACGCTGTCAGTTAGCCAGACCCACAGCCGACTTTGTGAGAGTGGGAAATAAAGAGGTTTTGTACTTGTGCATTACTGCAGCATAATTTAGCCTGTTCTGACGTATACAACATATTAGCCAAGTCCTTGGTGTGCTGTAATCTGATGTTTTGCAGACCTGGAGAGACTGTCCCTTCTGGGGTTAGCCAATGCCTAGAGATATAAACAACTTGCCTGTGATGTGAACAACCTTTTCAAGTACAAACCAACCAGTTCAGAACCCACATCCCAATCTCCTCCTTTATGGCTCTTGAGCTCAGGCCACCATCCACGTGCCTCAGCCCCTCAGGTTCAAGTACTAAACAATACCTGCCGAATTTATTCAAAATAGTCAGTCCTAAGTCTGCTTACCTTACCGCACCAGTTCCTCTTGTGGAAACCACAGTAAGGTTCTTGTCCACAGTTCCTCCCTCTCCTTCTGCTTCCTGAGCAACACCAGCTCTTCTTCCTCACGTGCACCCTGCATGGAGTGGTGTGCCCTCTCCTCTTGAGAACTGTGAATAACAAAGTACCTTTTCAATGACAATCATTTCTTCATCTACTGGCCTTATCCTTCAAATTATTTTTAGTACACCATATTTTAAAAAACAGAGTGAAAATATTTTTACTAATGGGATGGTGAACAAATTGATGGTAAAGACAGGTCCCACTCTTCTTTAGAAGGCGGCCTATAATTCAGTCTTGGCACATGTTAGGTTCTCAATAATATGATTCAATGAATTACTGGGAATAACACAAATAACGCAAATAGATACATTCAACATACTCTTTTTTTCAAGACAGAAAAATAGCAATGAAAAAACCTTTCAGAATACCCACTTTGAAGGTGATTGGGAGAAAGAAAGAGTGAACAGAATGTTAGGAAGAAAATCAGCAGAGTGTAGAGCCATAGATGCCAGACAAAGAAGTTCAACAAGGAACGGTTATAAATGCGCAGATATTTTAAAGAGGTTTGAAGAAAAACAATTGTAAACAGGAGTATTGTGGGTACTGAGGGGTACACTGATGAGCTCATGCTAATACCCTGACCCATGTTCAATCTAGAAATGAGAAAACATTGCCTTCTGGGAGTTAAATTTCAAGATAGACACATCATGGGTCATACCACAGATATGCCAACTAGGAAGCTTAAGGGTGAGATAGACAGCAGATACATGAAAACATAAATGTACTATTACAAATTGTGAAATTTGCTCTAAAGAAAAATGTACAGATATATATGACACAGTGTAATAAAGGACTAAATTTAGATTGATGTCAGGGAAGCTTCCTGATGAAGAGACATTAAAGCGGAGACCTGTAGAACTAACTATAACCTGATTGAAAATAGTAACATATCTAACAAATGAAGATGGGTGGGCTCAGCCAATGAATCACAGAAACAAAGAGTCACAGAGGGAGAAATCTCAGCCTACAGATTTTGGGTAACAGAAAAGCCATCACTGGCATGGTGGCAGATGCAAGGGTCCCCTGGCAAGGTCCTTAACATGAATAGCCAGATCCCTTATCCTTTGCTATTAAACCTTAGCATCAGCCATTAGACTATCAGTTCGTCACCCCCTGTTCTGGATCCATGCCAAACTTCAGATTATAATTTGGCTTCCCATGTGGGTTTGCCTATGGAGAAGGTATGCATTGATCATGCAAACTTTGAGTTATTTCTGATTTCTAATGGTGGTTTCTCACAGTTCATTAATAAAGTAACTTCTGATTCCGATTTGGCTTTGCATAAAAATGACAACAGGGAAAGAATGATGCAAACAGATATTTGTTTCCTGTCTTTCAAGTGTGTCACTGCAGATTAACAAATTGGTGCTCTGGTTCCTTCCTGAGACTCAGAAGCATTGGGGTTAGCTTCATTTAAACAGCATCTCGCGACCTCATTTGCAACAGAGTCCGGCACCCTTATAACAGTCAAACTGACTTCAAGGCAGGCTGGACAATGGGAGACAGTGACCTACTTGAGAAGTCCTGCCTCTTATTAGGTGACAGCTACAATTTTCACCTTTCTCTCCACCACACACTTCCTCAACTACCAATAAAATGATGGGAGGGGAAACCACATTACACATGCTTAAGCGGTTAGCTGCTTGGCATTGCAGATGTTTAAGCAGAAATTAGATGATCACTTATCCCATATGGGGAGGCTTTAAGGCTATTGGATACTGTATGACTTAAGGTCACTCTAGCCTCTGAATGAAGAAGTGTATGAATGAATAAAGATATGCTTTGACTCAGGGTTAGTCCTTCCTACTGATGACTGAGACCGACTAGGTGCTGACTTCCTCACTCCTTAGGCTGAGCTCTTTCCCACATCCTTAGGATGAGTTCTTCATTATAAATAAACTTCAGCAAGGACTAGTTTCCCCACAGGTCTCGCAGAAATACTCAGATACACTGAGATCCCAGAAGGGAATACAGCTTGTACCCCAACTGGACACACACTACACAGTAGGTCCCAGAGATAAGGCTAAATGTGAAGGTGAGGAGCCTATGCTGGGTGAGAATAACAGCAGGCACAGAGGAGGGGGCAAGGCTGGATAACAGAGACAAAGGAAGTTGTACATTGAGAAGCTGGCTGAAGGCACATACGAGTGATAAGAAGCAGAAATTGCTGAATGGTCAGAGTTTAGCATCTGGAAAAGGATCAAGAGTTGAGATGAGAGATCCGTTTCTTGCTGGAATGTTGGAGTGGTGGCTGGTTCATGTGGTTGGATGCTGGCAGATGGTACAGACCGCTGGATTTTACTTTCCCAGAGTAAAAATCCAAGCTTGGCTGTATTATACCACCTCCAACCCAATTCAGTAAGTGGGACCTCTTATTACTGAAAGTGCTCTGTCTTATAATGTATATAGTAAAACAGTATCCATAATGCAAATAGATGGGTATAATTAATCGCACATGCCCCACGCAGAGGAAGAGATGCCAACACAGATCACCACCCTTGAGCCTTGGTGTTTGCTGTCCCTGGAATCAGGGGTCCAGGTTTGGTTATAAATGAAACTGCAGTATAATGAGATGCTTCTGGTGGATTTGGTAACTCAGCCCTCTTGGATGAGATCTATTCAGACCACATGATACTGAATTCCATGTGCTAAATAGTCATCTGTGAATATAGTGTATTTTAAATGGTGTCCATCCATTTTAAAAATACCATTCAAGTGGGTAAATATACAGCTATATACATTTGACCATATTTGTTTTTCTAGTTCATGCCCAAAATTGACATATTAAAACTTTGAACGGCACAGGAGATCTTCCAGTGTTTGGAGTCAAAAGACGTATTTGATAATAAGTAATGGACTACAGGTTAATGCTAAAGTTGTTTGGGTGTAGTAGTAGTAATAACAATAATAATGGCTTACATTTGCAGAATGCTTACAACATGCAGGTAGCTTTCCAAATGCTCCAGGTGTATTACTTTTACTTCACCCTTACAAAACAGCAAGTAGCTACTTTTTTTTTTCATTTTAGGATAAAAAACTAGACCTTCAGTCTCCCAAGGATGTACAATTATTGAGTGCTGGAATAGAATTTGAGTCTAAGCCTATCAGTCTCTACAGCTACATTCTTGACTATGACTCAATTTTGCTTCTTTTTAAACAAAACCAGACAACTATCTCTAATCCTGTTAGCTTTAGGTGCTATTACTGAGAAAAGAAAACAGGACAACTTAAAATCTGCTAGGTTTAATCCACAAACATTTCGTGAACATCTCGAATGTGTTCAGCAAAGATATAAAAGCATTGGAGATGATCTCTGCCTTGAGAAGCTTGTTAACTTAGAAGAAAAGTAGAACCCACATAAAATAATAACAAACAGAACAAGAATGAATAGAATTAATGGGGGAAAGAAAAGCATATGGTGTGTATTCCAAATGTCTGAGATGATGGGATCCTTGGAGGATGAAGTGACTGGAAGATGTAGAGTCGATGAGACTTGTTCTGGTCTGGGGAAAAGATAACCTCTGTATTATATGTTCTCTGTCTTAATAGAGATATACTCTATATTTGCATATACAAATGAGTCACATTTTTAAAAAATGTGAAATAAACATATATAACTTAAAGTATGCAAAACATATGTATATGGCCTGATGAATAAATATAAAGTGAATACAATTACGATTCCTTCCCAGGTCAAGAAATCAAATATAATTAGTTCCCAGAATCTCCCCACGTGTTCTTCTGAATCAGACCCCAGTGAAGCATATTTGATGAAATTTTATTATTATGTGAAGACAGTACTATAAACAAGGGCCCAACAATTATATTCCTGACTGTTTAGTGTTGCTCTGAATTAGAAGTGGCTTCAGGCTTAGACAAAGTAAAATTTTATCATGTCTTAAAAAACAGAAAGCCTAGACAATAATCAAGCTGGGCTCAGTTTAGCCAACGCTGCAGGTACCTCACAATCAATATTGAGACATCCTCTGCTCCCGTAACAAATAGAGTGCAATTAGGTGACTGGCAGGCATGTGACACAAAAGTAGCCACGCCCATCTTGGCAGGACCCTCCCATTCAGCAACAGCCCCCCAGGGCTGATTAATCTGAATGAACACAATGAACAAAGGGTAAATCCACTCCTCCTTGAGGCAATTCTAATCCTGCTCCAGCTGGGGCTCATTAGGTTTAAGGAATGGAACAGTCATATTTTCTGAAACACAGAGTAACAAGAAAAGCCTAATTAGAGAGCAAAGGGTAGAAGTTTAGCAGCCCTAATAAATATGATGTGCTGAATGCATTATCTATTTGGCAGAAAACAAATTATGGAGTAATCTGCAGTATTCAGACAGTCTAATTTATGGCAGCTCATTTAAGGAAACACTTTAACCCAGAGTTTTGAGATCATAAAGCACATTTTAACAAGTGCAAGCATGATTTTCTGGAATGTAGGGAGACCTTTAAGGGATGGGAATTTTCTGGAATAGATTAGGACCATTTGAATATGTTTTAAAGATTAATTAACTCACAAGTGCTATTCCAGCAACTTGATATTACCAAATAATGGGGGGGAAACATCTGTTCATACATCATTTCCGAAATACATGTAAAATTGTTTGTTGGACAGTTGTTTTGGGGACCCGTTTGATCCTTGATCATTGTTGCTTAAAGCCATTCCGTTTTCTTCTGCTGCGCTTAGAGACCCAACCTCCCCCACGTCTCCCTGCCAACTAGGTTTTGGCCATAGTGTCCTACTTTCTGATACTCTACCAGGCTATTTCAGGTCTTGGAGTCCTACCATTGGCTCCTTGCCTTTCCCTGAAAAACTTTTCAGCAGATCTCATATGGCTGGTTTCATCTCATGGTTTAGTTCCAGTGTCTCCTCTGCAGAGATGTCCTCTTTACCACTCTGGTCAAGATTGTACTGACATTCTCTTGCTCCCCTCTCTGATTTTCTCCCTGGCACTTAATGACCATCTGAAATTAACTGTTGTTGACTCATTCCCTGTCTCCCCTGTTAGGATATGCATTCCTTTGAGCAGTGACCTTGTCTTGCTCTTCATCTTTGATCTACTATGCCAAGAATAGGCCCCAGCAGATGGTGGGTGCCCGCCACATTAATGTAAATGTGAATACGTTAGAGAAAATGGAGAGAAACTTAGGTAAATATCAGCTCTAGAACTACGAAAAATAATTCAATACCACAATATATGTTTTAGAAATTAAATATTCTTAATTTACATAGGAAGAAGTATTTAATATTGCCAATACTTACAAGTAATATTTTCTTTGAGTATGATTGTAACAACTTTCCTATGACTAACAGAAAAATGTATTGCAAGTACACATTACTGTACTTTTTCTTGGCAAGAGAAAAATTAAGGTACAGATTGGCTCCTACTTTTGCTCAAGCCAGGCACATGGGAGACAAAACCAAAGTTGCAAGTCAATGATATGATTTCTAAACCCTGGATTAACCTTCTCACAATTTTCTTCTGGCCAAAAATTTCAATGACTTTGTAATAAGAATAATTAGCAAATTTACCTTGAGTTATTAGTTTTTAAAAGTATTTGTTTTCTTTTTCTTAGCAATGTGAACATTCTCTTGGCTTTTATTACAGTATATGCAAATTTAAAAAGTGAATCCTATTTGAACATTTTTTGGTCAACCTACATAATCAAAATGACTTTCAGTGATTGAAAGATAATCACCTGTCCACATTAAAGAACAGTTATTGTGCAGTTTAATACTTACATGATTGCTATAAATGGAGACACTACACTAACAGTGTGCTTGACATAGAAACCACATTTGTCTAAGTTATAGAAAATGTAACATCTCCCATCATTATATTATGCCATTTTAGGGATCTCAGGGAGAGCCAAATGACAAGCTGTTTCTCAAATGTCTAAAACGGATTCCAGGTGCTTATTCTAAATGTTAGCAAATTAGTCATTTCTTTTTTTAGACCTCCCACAATATTTCAGTCACAGAGGTGCGCAATGGCAAGTGTTTTCACCAATAGTTATGAGAAGGCTCTGGAATATTGATCCCATATTGTCTCTACAGGCCAAGCCAACAGACCAAAATAAGAGTCAACATTTTTATTGCCTTTACAAGGGTCAGTAAAATCATTTTATGTTGAATATTTTCAGTTGCTTTGGATGTTTATTGACCCTTGTTCCTCTTAAGGCAAGGTGGGATATGGACCTTGACTACTCAAGTTCAAAAATACGTAACCAATTCCCTGTGTAAGTCTTTCCCCTTTACCTCCTCAAATGGACCTGAGACTAGCAAATGCCTCTCCACTACAGATACTTTCACCTGTTCTAATCAAGGTCGTATCTATCTCGCCTTAACAGGAACATGGTTTTGGAGAAGGTCCAGGTTTTGCTTATTTTAGCATACTTCATAGTCTAAGCCCATGACTACATGCAATTGATTTGATCATTTTAATTACATGGAGTTTCTAACAGTGGCTGAGCAATTTGTTATCATTACCAGTAGTAGTAATATAACAAATTAAATATGCACATGTAGATGCAGTGAATGGTTTTGTCAACCTCAGTGATTCTTGGACTCCATTACATATTTCCTCAAACAGTACTTCAAATACTCTGAATTTATGAAGATAGTCTTGCTTAAAATCTTATTGCAAAAAAAAAAAATGAAAAACAAAAAACACACTGTAAATGATGTAGAAAGAATAATCTACAAAAACTATGTTAAGCACTTCACTAATGAAACCTAATTATCTATAATGCTTTGATCAAGTAGGTATTGTTATTCCATTAATGACTTATGATAAAAAAATTAGCAAAAGTCTGAATACATCACATACTTCAAATAAATGGTTTTAATATTAAAATACTGTATTTGTTCAGTTGGCATTGTCTATACTATATAAACTTTTAATTATGGAAAATTTCAAATTTATACTGGTCTTAATTTTTCACCTTTCCTGTTGTGCAGACCCTCTGTCACTTTGTTGCACTCTCCCACTCTTTACCATGTGACTTGCTGAGGCCAATAGAATGTAACTAGCTTCAAGCTGAGATCTCAAGAGGCTTTGCATGTTTTACTTGCCCTCTTGCACCTCTGTCAGGGCAATAAAATCATGCCTGATTATCCTGTTGAAGAATGAGATATTTGTGAAGCAAACCTGAGTCACCTCAGCCCCAGTGGTGGTCATTCTAGGTCAGCTGACAACTAACGAACACCAGACACGTGAAGAGCCCAGCCACGATCAGCTATACTACCTAGACAATTCACAATTGATCCCAGAAGCATAAGCAATTCATATTTATTGTTATATGCTACTGAAATTTTGTGGGTGGTTGTTATGAAGCATTATTACAATAGCTAACTGATATACTTACAAGATTAGAGATAATAAAATAACACATCCTAACATCAAACACTCAGCTTCAACGTGTACTAAAACATGATCCATCTTCTCTGGTCACACACCTTCCATGTCCATCTGGGCTATTTTGAATCAAATCCCAGGCATGTACTTTCATCCATAGTACTTTAATCTGTATCTCAACAATACAAAGATTCTTTTTAGAAAATATATAACCACAATACCATTACCACATCAGAAATAACAGTAAGTTGTTACCATAATCAAACATCCTGAGAGAATTCATTTTTTTCTTATCTCATAAAAGTTTTTTACAGTTGAAGTGTTTGAATCAGAATCCATATCTTTGGTTTTCTTGATGTTTGTTAAGTATCTTTTAATCTGCAAGTCCCTCCAATTTTTATCCTTGCAAGTTATTTGTTAAAGAAATTAGGTTATTTGTCCTTTAAAATTTCCACACTCTAGATTTCTGACTGCATCACCGTGGTGTTACTTACCATGTTCCTCTCCCCTTTTATTTCCCATTAACTGACACTTCGAAGTAAGGACTCAGGTAGGTTCAGGCTTCATTTTGAGGCAGTTATACTTCAGAGCAGGTATTTCATTTGCATCCCATCATTTTTTTTAGAAGAAGTTAATATTAAACAGGGGGTCAGGTGTTGCCAGTCTATCCATCCATTACAGAATCTCCATCATCATTTCCTCTAAAAGTTTTATCAACTTTGAATGGTCTTTACCTAGTCTATTATTTCATTCAGGTTCAGGGCTGCCAAAAGGTGGTATTTTAATTGTTTTATTCCCTATGCATGTATTAGCTGTTTGTAAAGAACTTTCCCTGACTGTTTGGATATCCTGAGGTGCAAATTGCACAAATCTCATTCTTCCCCTTTATTGACCAATTTTCAGAAGAGTGCAGTGGTTCCTGAAAATCTTCTAAATATGACTAATGAGTTTTAGTGCTTTTGAGAATTGTAATGAACTCAATGATGTTAGCTAATTTTGTGTATTTCAACCTATCAGAGTAATCACCCAGACATTTTTTAAAAGGAGAAAATTTTTATGAATATTATGTTTTACTTCTTTTTTATCACCATTTCTAGTATATTTTGACTTCAACCAAACCTATGTTTAATACCATAAGCAGGCCTACTGATTCTATTCTGTTTTTTAGCTATGAAAATATATTTATTATATTTTAAGGAAAATCATTGTACTGTCAATCTTCTGGCTATTCATTGTAGGCAGAATTGTTTTCTGTGGAGGATTATTTTTTTAATTATCTATTCAGAGAAATTGCTAATTGACTTAATATTTATTGAGTGCTATATAATTCAGACATCATTACCATGGCATGTCAAAGGAGGGAAGATTTTTTTTCCTCTTATTTAGAGATCTATTTAAACATCATAATTTTAAAGAGCTAGGAGAGGATCATAAATGAACAGCACAAATGTGTGTGTGTGTGTGTAAAAGAGAGAGAGAGATCCCATTAAGTAGAACTATTTGATTTTCAAGAGAGTTTTACACACCCATGAGATACTTTGAGTTCAAGGCCAAAGAACTCCAAAATGTCCTTGCCAATGAGGTGAAATTTACTTTATTACTACTGGGACATTCTTGACAAAACAAAGGGCAAAACTACTTTCGCTATGTTCCTTTCATCAGGAATAATACATTGTGAATAGAAACTGGCTCCTTAAAAATGCAACTTTAGACCCTCTCCTGCCCCACTTCTAGCACCTTAATTCTTTCTGTCCATATACCAGGATACTCTCCTAATGCGTCTAGCTTCATTTTCCATCCTTTACATTTCTTATTTCACCGGAGCATTTAGCTAACAGGATTAATTTGTACCAAACTGTTCACCAATGTGTCATCCTGACTAGGTAAATGATGGTGATCTGAAGATCATTTTGTTTCCTATTTGACAAAGTGTTTATTTCATTCTATATTAAACATGCAGTGACATTGAAATGATTAAATTTTCTTTGTAGTGTGATGAAGGGAACTTTTGCATAAGCAATACATATTTATTGTAGAAAGATTGGAAAATACTAAGGAACACACAGAATAAAATAAGAATCACCTGTAATCCTACCACTCTGCAATTACTACTCTTATGTTGGGATTTTCTTGTTCTTTTTTAATGTAATATCCACCTTTTTTGATGATCTGCCTTAATTAATTAGCAATATTAGGTGACAAATTTTGAAGCTTTGATAGTAGTCAATGATAATTCCTCCTTTAAAAGTAATTACAAGGCTGTCTTATGATAAAGTGTAAAATATGTCCTGTATTGATACAGAAGCTCTGGGAATATAGGTGGGAATTACAAGATGTGAAGGTTGGGTACAATTTAAGTGACCTTGGTTTTCTAACATTTTAAGGGCACAAATACAATGGTATGCTGGAGCCAACTTGTACTGATTTGTGAAAGAGAATTGTTAAATTTTAAGGAAATTAGCAAACTGATTGACATCAGACTGTTTGCATGAAATTGACCACAGTGAGAGTATTTACACTATGGAAGTTGGCAAATGCTACAAACCAGAGCTCCCCACTCTACCACCAGCATAACACCATTTGCAGGCCTTAGGAAGATAACATAGATGACTGACTTGACCAGTACCTAGGAAGAGGGAGTGGTCCCGAGCTGTGGCAATCTGGAGAGCCTTGTACAAGAGATCTCCTCATCTCTAGCCGTGTTTCCACATGGAAAAGGGCATCCAGTGTTTTTTGATCTCACAATTTGGTGGGGAAACCCAGAGATAGGGATTTTCTTTAATGTGAAATTCTGTGAATTTTTAAGACAACTTTAAGGAAAAAAAGATGATTGTAGGCTAAACATAAGCTATGGCTACCAGTTTTAAAATCTTGCTAAAAAATTGTGAGTTCCTTTTATCTGGCTATGTTCAAGCAGGTGGTGTTTTCTTGTAGGGTGTGGTTTAGAGAAGATTCTTACTTTGAACAGGGAATTGACTGAGTATTTTGTAGAGTCCTTCTCACATTAAAACCCCCATGACTTTATGATCCTATGCTTTACTTCTCTGAAATGCCTTTTATTATTTGGGAACACCAATCATATATAGCCATATAGTATTTCACGGAATTATGTTCAACTCTGCTTCATCTCTTGCACCAAGGCATACTGAAGGCCACATTCTTGGAGGCTTGGAGGCTTCTGATTCTATCTTAAAATGTCAGGGTTGGTAGAGGTTTGATGATAAATCAACCAGCCTAAGGGTTATTAACTCAGAATCCGTGTGTGAGAGGTGATTGTGAATAATAGTTCTGAATCCCCTGAAATTTTCTGAGAAAAAGGTCCATAGATAGTCAAGTATCCATGACCCAAATATGGGTAAGAACCATCAATATATTAGGCTTTTCCAGTTACTCAAACAAATATTGAATATTGACTGTATGTCAGATTCTGTGAGTAAAAATTAACGAGCAAGCAAAATAGGCACCATTATCTTGCTTTAAAGTCAAATGAAAAGACATACAATTAAACAAACAATTCTAAAAAGCATTCTGTGGGAAAAGAAACACATAAACTGGGGAACCAACCAACCTGGCCTGAGAGGTGCAGGGTGAGGTATTGTCAGAACTGACGTTGAAGTTAACAATGGGGGGTGAGCAGTAATTGGTTAGTTGAAGAGCTGATTATCCCCCAAAATAGTTAATAATCACAGAATACATACATACATATATATATATATATATAGTATGTTCACCTAAAATAGAAAGAAACTGAGACCTAAATACCCAAGGAGTCTTTCCTATGTGACCGAGTAAAGAAGATGGTGAGGAAAAGTTGGCTATACAACTACAAATGAGTAAACAAATAATGAAAACAAACTCCCCTCCATTGTGAAACACTGACAATGCTCATTTTCCTCTTACTTGGGCTTATCCAAAAATGTTTGTGGGATGCAGTGTCCCAACATCATGAGGGGAATCAATTAAACCTTGGGCCAGTTTTTCCATAGATTGTGGCTTTGGCTGACCTGGCCTCATTTCTTCACTTGTTGGAATTGTTCCTACCCCTATGTGCAGACCTGCTTGTAACCCATCAAAAGTTTGGGTAAGGAGTATGGAACTCAGTGACCCCTATCTATAGAGCCCCAAATATCCTATCCTTTCCCTGTCGGACTGAATACTGGGAAACGTTATTTGTATAACCCCCAATCGTAAAGGACCTCTTGGGTAAGAACTCTGCCCATGCTTCATGATGTATTTCCAGAAGAGGTTTTTTCAGCCTTGTTGCTTAAAAATGTGGTTATTGAAATATTCACTCTCTATCCCTGTCTTCTCCCTCATGACACATACTATATGATTACATTACCCCAAAACCTCTATTATATATAGTACTCACTCATCAGGAAATTAATACTAAAAATAACTGTAATTGTATGCTTAATTAAACATTTTTTATTATCTCTTAGATTATTGAATACTAAGTGTCCAAAGATTTTAAAGGAAGGTTCCAGACACCTACCTACAAGACTTGCAGTGAGAGTGAAAGGGGAGCACTATTAATGATTACACTGGTCGGGAGTGTAAACCAGAATATGCGGTCACTTTCCCCTAACCCAATGTCTACCTCTAGCCAAAATGAGAGAGAAAAACAGGCATATTATTAACCTCCTCAAGCTAAGTGAGGAGGAATCCAAGAGTAATCAGGACATCTTTTCCCTTGGTGACTGAAGAGATGAAGGAACTCAAAGTCTGTAGTTGAATGGTGGCCCCTAAAAAGACGTGTCTTCATTTGGCTCTGCAGAACTGGTGAGTGTGACCTTATTTAGAAAAAGGGTCTTTGCAGATATAAGCAAGGTTCTTCAGAGGCGGGCATCCTGTATTACCCAGATGGGCCCTAGACCCAATGACAAGTGCCCTTAGAGGAAATAAAAGAGGAAAATACACTACATAAGAGAAGTCCATGTAAAGACAGAGGCAACTATTTAGTTATGCAGCCATATGCCAAGGGATGCCTGGAGTGACCCAAAGCTGGAAGACGAAAGGAAAGATTCTCATCTAGTGTCTTTGGAGGGAGCCCAGCCCTGCTGACATTTGATCTTAGCTTTCTCCAGACCTAGGAGAGAATATGTTTCCATTGTTCCATGCCATCAATTCTGTGGGAATTTGTTAATGACAGGCCTGGAAAACTAATACACAGGCCTGTCCCAAAATAGACAACAAGAGAATTCTTTAAAGATCATTGTTCCTCAAATAATTCTAAAATTCATATGGAACCACAAAAGACCCCGAATAGCCAAAGCAATCCTGAGAAGGAGGAATAAAAGAGGGGGAATTACACTCCCTGACTTCAAGCTCTACTACAAAGCCACAGTAATCAAGACAATTTGGTATTGGCACAAAAACAGACCCACAGACCAGTGGAACAGAATAGAAAATCCAAACATTAACCCAAACATATACAGTCAATTAATATTTGATAAAAGTGCCTTGGATATACAATGGGGAGATGACAGCCTCTTCAGCAGCTGGTGTTGGAAAAACTGGACAGCTACATGTAAGAGAATGAAACTGGACTACTGTCTAGCCCCATACACAAAGGTAAACTCAAGGTGGATCAAAGACTTGAATGTAAGTCATGAAACCATAAAACTCTTAGAAAAAAACATAGGCAAAAATCTCCTGACATAAACATGAGCAACTTCTTCATGAACATATCTCCCCGGGCAAGGGAAACAAAAGCAAAAATGAACAAGTGGGACTATATCAAGCTGAAAAGCTTCTATACAGCAAAGGACACCATTAGTAGAACAAAAAGACATCCTACAGTATGGGAGAATATATTCATAAAAAACGTATCTGATAAAGGGTTGACATCCAAAATATATAAAGAACTCATGCACCTAACAAACAGAAAGCAAATAATCCAATTAAGAAATGGGCAGAGGACATGAATAGACACTTCTCTAAAGAAGAAATTCAGATGGCCAACAGGCACATGAAAAGATGCTCCACATCGCTAATCATCAGAGAAATGCAGATTAAAACCACAATGAGATATCACCTCACACCAGTGAGGATGGCCAACATCCAAAACTCAAACAACAACAAATGTTGGCAAGGATGTGGAGAAAGGGAACCCTCCTACACTGCTTGTGGGACTGCAAATTAGTTCAACCATTGTGGAAAGCAGTGTGGAGGTTCCTCAAAGGACTCAAAATAGAAATACCATTTGACCCAGGAATTCCACTCCTAGGAATTTACCCTAAGAATGCAGCAGCCCAATTTGAAAAGGACAGATGCACCCCTATGTTTATCGCAGCACTATTTACAGTAGCCAAGAAATGAAGCAACCTAAGTGTCCATCAGTAGATGAATGGATAAAGAAGAGGTGGTACATATACACAATGGAATATTATTCAGCCATAAGAAGAAAACAAATCCTACCATTTGCAACAACATGGATGGAGCTAGAGGGTATTATGCTCAGTGAAATAAGCCAAGCCGAAAAAGACAAGTATCAAATGATTTCACTCATATGTGGAGTATAAGAACAAGAAAAAATACTGAAGGAACAAAACAGCAGCAGACTCACAGAACCCAAGAACGGACTAATAGTTACCAAAGGGAAAGGGACTGGGGAAAATGGGCGGGAAGGGAGGGATAAGAGGGAAAAAGGGCATTACGATTAGCAGATGTAATGTTGGGGGGGCACGGGGAGGGCAGTACAACTCAGAGAAGACAAGTAGTGATTCTGTAACATCTCACTACGCTGATGGACAGTGACTGTAATGGGGTTGGTGGGGGGGACCTGATGAAGGGGTAGTTTAATAACCGTAATATTGCACATGTAATTGTAAATTAATGATAATAAAATAAATTATATTAAAAAAAAAAGATCATTGTTCCTTGAAGTTTGGGGTTACAGAGGCTGGTGCCTGCCCCCTGCAACATCAAGATGAAGAGAGAAGGCTCTTCTCTCTAGAAAGAACCAGCTGTATTTTCACAGAAGGCAGGGCAAGAATGCATGGTTCTCTTTGGATACTTCTGAGGGAAACCAGATCAGACCCAAAATGAGAGGATCATTCCGAGGAGGACTGCTTTCAGGGATGAAGCAACCCCAGGCCTGCACTGCTAAGGCCAGAGCTGAGAGAGTGCATTGGTTATCTGCTGCTGTTTAATAAGTTATCTCAAAAGTTAACACTGTAAAACAGCAACTATCTAATATCTCACACAGTTTCTAAGGGTCATGAATCTGAGAGCAGCCTGGCTGGGTGATTCTAGCTCAGGGTTTCTTATGAGGTTGCACTCAAGCTGTCAGTTGGGGCTACAGTCATCTGAAGGCTTGGTTGGGCTGCAGGATCTGTATCAAGCTCACTTAGATGGCTGTCAGGAGGCAGCTTCAGTTCCTCAGTGTATTGGTCTCTTCACCTGGCTGGGTTTCACAGGTGGAGCTCTAAGAGGCCAGCTAGAGAGCGCTCTGTAGCCATCAAGGACCCATGTAATCAACAGCTAAGAAAGAATGACAGATGGCACCTGCTTAGTAAAAGAGCTTTTTTCCCCTTCTCCTTTACTTCCTTGTGCTGTTCCCCTCCCTGAAGCAATCAGCAGCTGGAGAGGTAGTTGGACAGAAGGTAGATGAAAGACAAGAAAAAGAGATTGACAGTGCCCCTTGCGTCACAGCTAACAAGCAAAAATACAGAGGAGATGTGAGCTGGTGAGAGAGTAGAACCTTTGAATTTGATGAGAAATTAAAGTCTTTGTTTGTTTTGCTTACTTTTTGTTATGGGAAAGTAGAAAAAGATAGAACATAACCAGCTTCAGCAATTGTACCCACCTTTTGCTCCTCCTCGTATTCAGGAATGTGTTCTCTTTCCCTTGCTGTCAGCATCTTCTCTCATCCCCTACTATCTCTTACCCTTGCTTGGTCAACACAGCCCAGAGGTCTTCATCTCCTCTGAAACTTCTGGTCAGTTTCAGTAGAGCCTGGAGCCCAAATGTGAAATGCATATCTCTATGCTTATCTGGAGGGTCCCAATTGATGTCATTATTGACTGTCCAGGCTCTGAGAAAGAGAATGGAGGAGGAGCATGAGGGACAAGCCAGAAGAGGGACATCAGCTGGCAGGTGCAGAAGCAGCCTCTCTGGACAAAGGAGGGAGGGTTGTGGGCGACTTGGGCTGAGGGCTTTCCAATGCATAGTGGCTGCTCAGAAGCCTGCAGAAATTTCACATTTGAGGTGCCAAGGTAGATCAGAATAGGCTGTACAGTAAAAAGAATCTAGAAGTAAAAGTCAAGAGTGGGCGTGCATCCCCGAACTGCTCCTAATTTGCAATGTGACCTAGGTCAAGTCACATCATCTTTCTGGTCTCCAGGGCCTTCCTTTGCAAAAATCAGCAGGAGGAATTGACAACTGAATTCCAAAGTTCATCTAGAACAGTGACTTTCAGTCTTTGTGTTATCAGTTATTATTATTAATATTATCACTCTATGGAGACTTTAAAATATTTTTTCCTGATCACCTACTCATGAAACATTAATGCCACAGATACAGAACCTATCTATGTAAGTACTGTATTTATAGCTATTGGTGCTTACACATACAAATAGCAAGATTTTTCACCCTACAAGAATCAGTGTCTGCCCTCTTGGAGGAAGATATCACTCCCATTGAGAATGCATGTTCTAGAATTTACAAGGCAGAAAATAATTTGAAATAAAATACAGAACAAGAATTATGAAAGATCATTTCATCAATATATGGAATATTTAGGAATTTATTATGATCACCTTGGCATTTCAAAATCAGTAAAGAAAAGGAGAACCATTCAAAAAAATGATTTTTGGAAAATAGACATCCATTTGGAAAAATGAACTAGATTCCTTGTGACATCTGAACAGATAAACAGTAGGTGTACTAAAGAGTTAAAAATAAAAAGCAATTCCATAAAAGATTTCGAAAATAACCGAAAAGGATTTTAATTTTTCCTATCTTTTGTTTTTTTATTTTTCATTTTAATCATTGAATGATTTATCTCATAATCGTTCATATCCTAGTATTTTTAGCTCTCTGAGGGCTTATTCTGCATGAACAGACACTCTTTTTCTCTCTCTAATGGTGGTTTATTTCTTCTTGTGGTTTGTAATTTTCTAGTGTGAGCTAATTTTTGGCAGGACTGTGCCATGACTTGTGAAAGCAGACCTACAGAGGATTTTTGCATTTGCCTCATCTGGCCCTTCAGGGGTCTGGACTAATGTTCATTAATTCTTGTTTGGGAATCCCATACCACACTGATAGTATAAATTCACATCCCATAAACCTGCATGGGATAGGAGTTTCAATTTCTCACAGGAGACCTTTTCCTCTCTACTGAAAGGCTGTGGGGAATGGTGCCACTCCTCCTCTTTTACATCAGAAAGGTCTTCAAGAATTCTAGCTTAAAGAAATTACTCAGCTGCAGCCACCTGCCTCTCACAGAGGGCCTGAGAGTCCAGCAGAACTCACCCTTGCCACCGAAAAGTCCGAATTCGGACACCTACCACATGGCAGGCTCCAACCACCAACTTGTGCTGGTTGCATTCCCAGGCAAGTGAAGTGAAATTTGTCCCTTTAGCCCATCCCCACCCCTGATGCCCCCCATCCCAGTCCTAATTAACAGAAAAACAGGAGCCTCTGCAGGACAGTTCTGCAATGGGGAGGTGAGAGGAGAAGATGGGACTTTTCAGTTTGCCTATGGTGAACTTGCTGTTTAAATTACTGAGGGATCAACCTAGATGTCATTAAAAGGCTTGAAAAGAAGATTGGGTGGGCTATTGTTGGAGAAAAATTAAACATTTTCATGTTTGTATCCTAGCAGTCCAAAATATTCATGAAGCTGATAACACAGCTATTAAAAAGAGTGTGGAACCGTTAAGTCTATTTTAAAGCAAAGTTCTGTTTTCACTGCTAAGTGAAAGAAGTGAGTTATACAGCAACATGTACATTTATATGAAAACAAATGTTTTAAGAAGCTATGCTTTTATATACATTCTTGTTTATATGTCTGTCTATCTCTATTTAAGCAAAGGTTATTTTGTGTCTCCCACTAGTTCTGTGACCTTGGGCAAGTTGCTTAGTCTCTCTGTGCCTCAGGTACTCCCCTCACCCCTTGGCAAAAGAAGGATCATAATGGTAAATGCCTTATGGGATTTTGTGAAGACTTTATGAGTTGATCTAGGTCAATGGCTTAGAATTACATCTGGCATTTAGTAAGTGCTAGAAGTTTTGATATTATTCTCTCTATATTTGATGCATAGAAAAATGTCTGGAAAAGATATTTACCAAACTGTTTATTGCATTATCTTAGGACAGATTGGGTAGAAAGCTACAGTTTCAATTTCTCTTTTTACTTCCTAAAAAAGCTCCACTTAGGATCCTTAGAATATTTATTCAGAAAATATAATGCAATACTTGTATTATTTTAAAACATAAAAATAAAGGTTTGTTCTAAAAGATAACCACATCCTTCTATGGATCTTCCAACATTTAGTGGTATTTTTTGCCTTTTATCCCCCTGCTGGTATTAGCCCTTGTTTTGGAATCCTAGGCCAGGAATTACCCTTTCTACATGAAAGTTTTTGTCCTTCCAAGTAGACTTTGAGCTACATTGCTGCCAGCGCTGTCTCACACCTCTATTTGCAATCCTACTACCATAAATACAATGTGGCAGATGGCCAATGTCCAGGTTAACTTACTAACCACTTCTTAAATTCAGAGATGCAGAAGAGACCAGCTCTTTTAAACTCATTTTAGGCATTTAATTCTCAGGTTTCCTTGACCACTCTTGCTCCTCCGAGTCAACAACAGAATGCCCTTCATAAACAATCCAGCTTTTCGGTCTCATGCGAACAATAGTAACGGTTGACATTTAGATAGTTCGTATATGCATCAGACAATGTTCTACTTTAGTTATTCTCAAACTTTTTGGTCTCTTGTCCCTTTTACATTCTATCTTGCAGATACCACCAAAGAGCGTCTGTTTATATGGATCACATCTATCAATATTTGCAATATTAGGAATTAAAGTTGAGAAATTTCAAAATACTCATTAGTTAATTCATTTTAAAATCATGTTTCAGATAAACCATACATTTCAGGTAAAAATTAAGATAAACCTGTTAACATAAAAACTTTTTAATGAAAATGATGCGAAAAATTGTGAGAAGAGATGTCTGACATTCTGTAAGTTTCTTTCACGTCTGGCTTAAGAAAGGACATCTGGATTCTTCCCCATCTTCTTCTGCATTCATCTATTGAGACATCACATATCAGGTGGCCTCTGGAAAACTCCTCTCAACACTCATGAAAGAATAAGAAAGAAACGGTGTAATTGCTTAGCATTATTATAAAAGGAGAAGAGAAAAGGTAAATATTTCTTCATAATATTGTGAAAACAGTTTTGCACTTGGAGAATCATTGAAAGGACCTCAGGAACCTCTGGGATCCCCAGACTACTCCTTGAGAAAGTTACACTTGGGGAATAGCTGCTCTGATTCAATCCTCAAAAAGACTCTGTCAGGTGATTATTATTATTCTTATGAAATGAGGAAATTGCCTGGGGTGGTCAGGAAAGTTACCTTGAGGTAGTACGTTAGTAAGTGGAAAACTCAGGATTTGGGCCCAAATCCAGACCCTGAACCATTGTGCTATACTGCCTTTATAGCAGCCCATGCTTACCTCCGTGCCCTCTTACTCTGACCACAGAGGTGGATGACTGCCCTTGTCTCCTTATCCACTTGACTATCTATCATACCTACCTTTCTTCTTTGTAGTCACCATTCATAATTCATCTTTCTCTTTTCCTGATAGCGTCTGGTAATGTAATTTGAATAAATGCATGAGTTAAAATGTGAGCTTTTTTACATTCATACAAGTACCATTAGTACTGAAAATTAATTTCTTCAATGGTTACTTCAACCCTTATTACTACCCCAAGATACATTTAAGACATTCTTTGTCTTTAGAGCTGGGAACAGATGTGAGTAGAGTGGCCTTTGCAATATAGATGCTCCGTAAGTGGTGTTGGAAATGCAGTCACAGAAAGCAGAGATTAAGGCCACTTCAGTATTCTGCCTGTGATTTAGAAGTACTCCAGTCTATCTGAAGTCCACATTCTTAGCAGAACATCATTTGCTTTTCCAGTATTTAGTTCATGTTGGATGGTTCCAAATTATACATTGTCATATGCTTGGACGATCTGTTCCTAGCCTTTCTGTTCAACACATAAATATCCATGGGTCCTCTGTGCATTCAGTTGTGAACATCAATTATTTAATAGACCTAGAACATGAGAAGTGGAAAGAAAATCCTTGAGCTTATATATCTGACGGTATTTCACTTTGGTCAACCTCATTCAAATGCTAGTGTTAGGAAACGAACACTTGGTTTATAACTCTATGGTGACTTGATTGTTAAAAATGATACTGTGTACATCACTGCAAATGTGGGGGTCTGATGTGACCCACAGAGTGAACATGCGACTCTGCAGGCTGGAGTTTCAGTCAGGAGAACCACAGTATACCTAGGCCATTGTTTTACTTTGGCATTCTTAACTTCTGGGAATGAATGTGAGAGTGTGTAAAGCAGAAAGTCAGGATAAGGAGGATGTGGAGGAGAAAAGGAAACATTTTTGTGCTTTCTTTAAATCAGAGAAACCTTATTAAATAATACACTTTTCCTGATTATTCTCAGAGAATGCCCTGATTCCTCTCCAGCCAATTTCCTGTCCTCGCTGCCAGCAGAACAGTTACTGCTCTGAAACTTGTCCTTCTGATGAGGAAGGAGCCAAAAAGGACCAGCGTCTAAGATAAATAAACCTCAGGGTAGACAAAGGTGGATCGGTCAGCCTCAGAGGATCTAACTTGTCCAAAAGTTGTACCTTACTCTTGACTTCATCTTTCCAGCCCATGTGCTCTCATACAAGCCTAGGACAGAACAGAAGCCATCAAGGCAAAAAGTCCCTCTCTTTCCTGGAGAAAAGGCCTCTCTGTCACAGCATGTTGCTTCTCATGGCACTCAAAGCACCACGACTCAGCTCCACTTGGTTTACCTTCATCACTTCCTGCTCTGAAAAGTACAAAAATATGACCATAGTCCATTAAGGGTAAGCAGAAAAATCCTCTAACCAGAGACAGAATAGTGGTGCCTCCAGATGGAGAATAACCTGAGGCCAGTATATGGTAAATTGAAACAATTAATTAGAAATAGGTGGCTGGGAAAAAGCATTATCTGGTGAAAAATGGCTATTAAATGTCAAATATTAATAAGAAAAAATTAGGTATTTCTAACTATTTTATAATGGTAATTCGCTCAAGTTTAATCCAAGAAAAGACGATAAAGAGTGGATGCTTTCCAAGGAAATGTCCATTTAACAAAAATGCAAATTATTTGTATTTTTACCTTCTAAGATAAGAAGATACAGTCATTATCTTCTAGAACAGTTTTTCCCTGAACAATGTGTTTTGGAACAGAAACTGTATATGATGAGTAATATAACCTTTTATACCCTATTATCTGCCTCATTTCAAGTTCAACAGATGTATTATACCAATTACATATTGCCAGCTAAAATACCGATTCTGGGAAAAATTACCATATTTATTATGAAACCGTCCCACTTTCTAATTTCTATTGTCTGGAAAAGTCTGAAGAGTCTGAGATCCTAGTGGGGCCAGAGTTTTGAGCCATGGGACCCACTCCCTAATGCAGGGAGGATTTCAGTTAGCCACTCACAACCTTCTGCTTGAGCTGCATATCCAAACACAGTCCATACAGACCCCACCCCTACTTCTGATTATTTCCTTACTCTTCCATGTTGAACCTCATCCCTTACATTAGACTTAATGCTTATTGCTGCCTTCCTAATCGTGACCCTGCAGCTATGTTACCTCAATGAGTCAGTCTAGAGACTTGAGTATAAGCAACAGAAACGACTCTGGCTGATTTCAGCAGAGAAAAAAAACTATTAAAGATCTATTGACTAGCTCACAGAATCTCTGGGAAGTCTGAAATCCTCAAGATTATGTAGTGAAGTCTAATATCTAAAACCAGTACAAAACTAGTCTGGTGAAGACCACCGTGCTGCTCCCATAGGGCGGTAGGCGTCACTGCTTCTACTTAGCAACACCACGCGACTGGACACAGGATGCTTTGGTCAGAGGTCTCTGTGCTGAGTCCATGCATAATTTTCACCACGGCCATCAAGCCATGTCCCATCACCTATTCAGGAAGCCTAGGGTGTCTGGGCAAAGAGGCTTCTGACAATCATAACATGGGCATCTTAACCACTTAATTATTCTATTTCCCCAAGGCTAGCATGGCTGATCCCTAATGCCCCACCGACCAGCAGATGAAGCCAACACTGGGACCCAGTATGACACTATTCCTTGAAGACGGACAATTGGACAGGATTAAGGCACAGGGAGTTCAACTAGTTTCTCGTCTTGCCCACCCCCCAGCCCCCCACCCCCACCCATTTTTCTTATTTTTCTTTTCTCTTTTCCTTTATTCTATTTCCCATCCTTTCTTATACTATTTATTCATAGTTCTGCTGATAAGTGATGTATGGGCTTCAGCTCCTCTAATGCAATCAAGACCTTGTGCTTTCATTAGGATTTCATTTCAAGAGACATTCCCACCACCATACAGCTCTTCTGCTGGAGCAACACTAATGAATCACCGTGTTGGAATCTTGTTTCTCTCCAGAAGAGTTTGAGTCTGAAGGTGATAAACCTTTGCATTTTATTACCCCAATCCCCATGGTGGCAGCAAAACCTTGGAAGTCCTGGTTAAGAGAGATTTATGGATTTCCTGAAAGACTGCGTCTGGTTTTCTAGAGTGATGTTTTTCTCTCGATCACTTTTAAAGTATCAACCTATAATCCATGCATACATTAAACTGATGGGCCACGGACACAGAAAGACAAGGAGAGAAGTGGGTGATTCCAAATCCGCTGTGTCAGCCAGGACTTCGTTCCAAGTGGCAAAATCCCAAATCAAACCAGCTAAAGCAAAAACTGGAGTTTACTAAACTTTTATAACTGGAAAGAATATGCGTGCAAAGGCATGTCTGGGACCAGGGAGAAATGATATTCCCAGTTTGTCCTCTGTCTCAGGGTTTTGGGGCTTGCAGTGGCTGGCCTCAGGCCCTTATACAGGGGATGGGCTTCTTATGTGTGATGTGGGTATCAGGGGAAACATAGCTAGAGGCAGCCTCAGGGTTATATCATCCCAGCTTAACTATGCCAGAGGGAAAAGAGAAGCCTTCATGTACCCAGCATCGCCTAGAAAATCCTCAGGGAAGGACGGATTGGACTGGCCTAAGTCACATGCTCATCCCTGGGCTTATCACTGTGATCAGGGGGAAGGGTAGGCTTGATTGACCAAACCTGCATCATGTTGTTCTATCTGTAGTGAAGGAATGTGTAATTGGAAGCCTCCCTAAATCTACCTCCAGTGGGTAAGGGTGGTTATCTGAAAGAGAAGCAAGGTGCAGTTCCAGAAGACAGGAAGTAATAGATACTGAAATGCAATGAAAACAAGATGTCTGCTCAGCGGTGTGCTGGCAAAAGTTGAACCACCATCCTCTTCTCCCACAAACAAAGGCCCGCCTTGCAGCATTTACCAATTTCTGTAGAGAGAATACTGCTGCCATGGCCAATCTCAAACTAATCGTCTGGCACCCTTGAGTGCACAAATTGGGAAGAAAAGCACCAGGAACTTACCATTTTAGAGCTGTCCCCCTGCAAAGATACAACCGAATTAATAGCCTCAGGGGCAGAGATCACAGTAAAATGCAGTAAATTAATTGAAGAAGATGAATTTGAATATTTGTTAACTTTATTTTTAATGCAATTTGTTTAATTGCAAGTATCTATACTTAATTTTTAATAATTGCTGTGTTCAACAACTTGCTCACAAATTTCCTGAAAATTTAGCAGTGGCCATACAAGTTAGCTCCAGCACACTGGAGGGATTAAAACAAAACTAGAGAAATACAATATAAAATTAATCAAAACTACTACACACATATACACACACACACCCGCGTGTGCATACTGGGCAGCGACGGTGGGAGGAATGAATTGGTGCCTCTTTTCAAAAGGAGTTCAGGTCACTGCGGTCACTATGGATACATAACAGCTCCTGGTTCCTGCCCATGCCCACCCTGGAAGGGTCTGGATCTATCACCTTATCTCTGCTCACTTTTGGTCCCACAGTGCTGGGAGTGTAGGTAAGTATCAGAGGCACACTGTGAAGGAAGGAGAGGACCTGGCAACAGCAACAAAAAATCTGCCTGTACTTCCCTTCCTCCATTAAATCACTGTCAGCCCCAAATCCACAGCTACATGGCCTATTATATTTAATTTCAGCTAATACACATAACAGATATTCTATAACAAGATAACCTTAGAGCTCTTTCCTTCTTTGCTCCCTCCTTCTTCCCTCCCCTCCCTCTCCCTCACTCCTGCCTTCCTTCCAGGCTTATTGCTAGCCTACTATGTGTCTAGCATGTTTCAGGGATAGAGTCTAGTTGTGCTGTAGAAATATAAAATGCCACCCTAACAGACCCAATAAACACACAGACATATATTTCTCATACAATATATCTGAAAATGATGGTATTATTAACAATATTATGTGTCCTATAATTCTCCCCATCTATAGGATACGTATTTTGTATTGCACAGATGGCTTATTTTGAATTATCCATAAATTTCCTTCAAAGCAAGAAGAGCTGGTTTCCTATTTTGGGTGTTATGGTTGAATTTTTATAACCCTTCCCCAGAAATTATTACACATAGGCAAAGACATCTGGTCACTAACCTGGTAAATATAGGACTCCCCACAAAGTCCACCCTGACATATGACCCATATGCCAGATTTGCTCAAATAGGTCCTGCCAAACCATGAGACAGCTGTTGAGCTGCTTGAAATCTCCCACTTTATGTTCTAATTTCTTCAACTTCTTTTTATTTATACAAAAGCCACTTTCTTACTTTCTTCTCTGACCTCCCAACAACCTAAATCCATCCTTGCTTGCTTCATTTATTTATAAATAAGCCTAGTGATACATATATATAATTTGCTTCTTTTCATGATGTTCTCAAATGTATTTCCAACCTCAAGTTTATTCCAGTTTCTGTATTCTTCAGTCATTTTCCTGCCATGCACTCCCATTCCTGATTTCTGAATAGACCAATGGAGAGGCAGTGGATTCTTAGTTCTGGCTTAAGCTCTTGAGCCCAATATGCACCAATAAATATTTTAACTTACGAGAAGATCTATTAAAGGCAAGTTTTGATTTTCTGTATTTAATTTTTATAAATCTAAAAGTAAAACAAAGAAATTATAAAGCCATCTCAAAAATTTGCCCCTGAAAAGACCATTTCTAGACCTACTATAGCTAAACAGCATGATATCTCAAGAGCTAGTTGCAATTCCCATCTTTTAGGGGGAAATCAGGACAGTGCAAATGCCCAAACCTCTCAAGGTACAGATCCCACGTCCTAAATGCCCTCCAGGTCTCCCCTAGGAGAAATGAAGGCCTGACCATTGCCCCAGGGCAAAAAGTCATACCTGCATAAGTGGAAATGAATTTTTTTGTATATATGTTTTTATCTTAAGCTCATCTTCACAAAAGATTGGAAATAGAAGTTTGATGGGGTAAAACCAAAGGCAACTTGTTATCAAGGATTCATGGATATCAAACTGATCTTCCAAGGTCCATCATGCAATCAACATATCTCTACTGTATTTTCTTCCTTTCATATTTTCAGTTTATAGGAGCAATAAATATGTTGGTGTGTGAAATTTACTGGAGCATAATGACCAGCTGGCATTTCTGACCAGAAGCTGAACTGGCAACCTCATCCCTTCCCTCACTGTCATCAACGCAGCTAATTATTGGTCCCCAAATGACATTTAATTATGGCTGTAATTGGAGGTCTTGTGGCTATTCTTCTAAACTGAAGTATGCTCAGTGAAGTCTTTGTAAAATTATTCAAAATCCACTAAGCAGCTGAGGAACTTGGTATCCATGCTGTTGGTTTATCACTGTGGATCATAGAAATTGCTTAGCTTGTATCTTTTTTTCCTAATCCTTTCCCTTCAAAACTAGGAAGTAACAGAACTATGTTCTTCCCTGCAGAACCCAAAGTGTATCAGAAAAATATCATCTGTTAGAAGGTATTTTCTACAGAGATCCTTAAATGTATGCCCAGCATATGCACAGCAAAATGGTGCTGTTTGATAGGACTCCTGTTTGAGATTCTGTCAAGCTGGGAAAGAAAGTCCGATATACAGCTATAAAGCATGTCCGAAGAAATGGTGGATGTTATTTATCATTGCTTATCATATTATAGCTTACTTTCTTTTCTATTGTTCATTTTTTTCATTAATTCTTTTTAATGACTACTTCTTAAGGGTGTGGTGACCACATTTTTCCCTCTAATAAAATTGTTCTTATACATTTGTTTTGCGGAATGTACATTTTGTATTCTCGTAAATGTTTATAATATAAAAATTGACCACCAGGGTCTTGTTTTTCATTTCACGTTTCAGCTTTAGAAACACCAAAGTTTGGCATATAATGATACATTTTCTAATGTATTTTTCCCCATAAACGCCTTTAAAAAAGATGTCATCTGTGTTTTAACATTGAAGCCTTACCATCTAACACACGTCTAGCACTTAGTGGCAACTCAAATACTTGCTGAATGATACTTGACTGAAAGCATACGGAGTTGATATTTTATAGCCATGTTGGCCCATTTATATATTTGTTTATGGTGTCATACCAGTCAGAATAATCAGTGCCAGTTTTTAAATCTTTTCTTTTTTACGCATGACACTTGTTCATTTGGCTGTAGATTTTAAGGTAAATGAAGGTGAATAGAGGCAATAAAATGATTCTACCTAAAATGCCGAGAAATAAAATGAATGTGGTTTCCTCGGTGGGGAATTCACACTTTAAAGAATAAGCTTTCATATTAAGTTAGGAAGTTGGCACCTGCAGACTTCCTTTTACCTATTCTTTATAAAACATTCAAAAGAGTGTTTCCCCCATTTTCTCTGATGATGAGCGTGTCTCAGGTTTCCTCGGTCTGTAAGATGGGGATACTAATCCTGCCTATTACATGGGGTTCTTAGAAAGATCAAGTAAAATCAGGCCTCTGGTTTTTCCCTGCTGAAGCTGGGCACATAGCAAGGACTCCCCACAAAGCACCTCTATTTTGCTTCTGTCTCACCTCCACCCAGCCCTGCAAGCACTCACTGCCCTGGCGTGGCATGATTGACAACTGTAGTGGGCACTGCTGTCCCAGGGGCTGATGAGATGGCTTCCCCTGCCTCTGGTTAGCAATAAGAACAGCAGATGATCTGCTGTAAAACAGAAACCTAACGGTCTCCAATCATGAGAGGAAGGTTTCATTTCACCTGCAGCAATACCTGAACCATTTCACGTGCTTTGAAAGTGTACAGCTTCTAATGGAATCTCCAAGTAGCTTCTTTTTTCTTTTTGCTGTTATAAAAGAATGTGAAGGCCTAATTCGTCTGGGGAATTCAGGAATATTGCCACAACATGGTCTGTTCCTGTTTGCTCCGGCCCCTGTGCCTGCCATCCCACAGACAGGATCTGGGCAGCATTGCCCATGGAGATGGCAACATCTAGCTTCCCACTTGACAGCCTTTCTGACAGTTTACAAAGCCAAGCAGCCCAGAGCAGCACAACGGAGAAGATTATTTGAAATCTGCCTCTGTGATCAGTACAGACTTCATTAGAGGAAGGGCATCCTGTCCTTTCCCCAGCCCATACACACATCCAGGCAGGTGCACAGGAGAGGGACGTATAAATGCCTCATGGCCTTGTCAGATTCCCTGTTGTCTCTGCTTCTGACCACTTTGGTCTTTTAGTTTAAGAAAAATGAGGCTCTTGCTTCCCCTGTAAATCAGGAAAACAACACAGCATCGCTGAGGGGCCTAGCACTGGTGGGATTAACTTGTAACCCACAGGCTATACAGAATAAACCAAAAGAGTAATTTACAGTAGCAGTATCATTAGATTCCAGGAGAATTATGCTTACATGTACTGAAAGAATATTCACTGTACTGCCCAAATTACAATTTTCTTTTATTTACAGTTAGACTGCTACATGATGGATCTCCTTTTATTAATTTGAATTAAGTGAGCAGACATTTGCTGTATAGTCATTTTTCTTCAAACACAGTCTTAGAGATCCAGTCATAGTTAGATGTCAGAGGTGAGAAGGTGAACTTTGGCACCCTGCTCTGTTTTCATTTTCCTAGGATAGGGAGGGCAGTGTGGGGTAGTGCAAAGCTTGGGATTCGAGCTCACATATCTGGGTTTGAGAGCCATGTTTACTTAAAAATGTGTGACTTCAGGTATGTTACATAGACTCACTGGGTCTCTGGCTTTTTGTCTGTAAAATGAGAATGATGGTCCTTACTATCACACCAAAGACTACTGTGGAGATAAAAGCAGTGTAGAAAAACTGGATTTGAAAGTGGAAAGCCACTGGTTATTATGATTGCTATTGGAAGTGAAAATTGGATTCTTTTAAGTACAATGGAGTCAGTCAAATAATCATTTATTGAGCAACTTTTAATAACAGACAGTCTTTGAACTCAAAGAAATAAGAGTCTGAATCTTAATTCCATCATTTGCTAGCTGAATGACACAGGGTAAGCGGATCTAGGATCTCACGGCCTCGGCATCCTCATCTGTAAAGTGGGGCAATAAGAGTGGCCTCATAGGGCTGGGGAGGTCCGGTGGTAATACATGTACCAAGCATCTGGCCTAACGTCAGTTTTCTTTGCCTGTTCCCTAAACGACCTTGGTGTGGGCACATAGGACAATGTCAGGAATGCAAAGAATAGTTCTCTTGTAAACAGGAAGGGCCACAGTCCTCCCCACCCAGGCTCTCATTTGCCTTCGTCCAGTTGCCCCTCCCTCAAAACTAACTGTTAATTTCTTATCCTGGGCAATCACAACTGAGCCAAAATTTAAACTATCTGGCCATCAGGGTGGTCCAGCAGAGGAAAGCTAGGGAATTAAAAACAAAGTTTGAAATGCTTCCTAAATACTAATAGGATCTATTGACCAGGCTGCAAAGCCCAATCCTTCAGTAATTGTAGGACCTAAGTAGACATTTAAGTCCTAGAAAATGGGTTTGTTGAGTCCAGTAGATTTTACTGACTCTTTATTCTAAGATGGTATGGGAGCAAACTCAGTCTCCTTTATCTAGACATCATCTTGTTTTGTTTGATGTATTTTAGGCTTTGGAAAGGAAAAGAATTTTTATCTCACTTTGCTCTGTGACACATTGATACAAAGACTGAACCTAGTCCCCAGATTCAATTTTGGAGTTCGTTCACATTGACTCCTAATAAATCTAGCTAATTAGACTACTTGTGCTTGTTTTAAGTGACAGGCTAAGGTAATTTGCTTAATTCTAAATTTGATGATGATTCTTTTTATTTAGAAGCAGATTTGTGAAAAACTTATCATGTCAGTGCTTTGGGGAGCTAACCATTAAATGAGAGTAAATCAATTGGCTTTTAGATACTTTTCTTTTTGGAATGCAACAAATTAGTCCTTTTGTGCCCAGGAAAGTGGCCTCACCCACGTGAACTGTCATTGGTGATTGTGTTCTGGAAATTTTCTGCCCAGGTTGTTCTCAGTGAATCTTGTTAGCGTTTATGAAGCACTTTGAAATATTTGTGTTTCTCTCTCTTCTTCTAATTCCCTACGTATCCTCTGCTGACCCCACCTGTGCTCATAAACTTTACATTTTTAGTGCAGTTGAGATTGTCAAAGAGGAGACCTTAGCAATTAGGTCTGGGGGAGAAGACAGGTGGAAAATGAAATTTCAATCAGAATTCCAACAATTTGAAATGGTTGAAAGGCGAGCGCACAGCAACTCCTGGCCCTCTACGTCATTTCAGGAGAGATGGAAAAACTGAAGATATAATGGCCTCAACATTAACAGCTTTTCCCTCCTTTGGATACCACGGGCGTGTTTTGAACTTTTAAAGCAGCATTTTCCAAGGTATAAGAAACTACCAAGGTAAGAAAGAAATGAGAGCTCCTCACTGCAAGAGTTTTGAATGTTCTTCAGTATGAAAACATGTTAAGAGTAATGGCACAAGGGTTAAAAATGCTCAAATAGCTCTTTTGAAGGTGTGCGCGTGTGTGGTTCAATTTACCTGTCAAAGATTCTGAACCCAATGGCCAATTTTCAGTGCTTTTTCTGTGATTTATTAGAAACCAATGGTGTGATGACAGCCAAGGTAAGGATGACTGAATGCAAACTTAGACATATCTTTCCTTTGACCTAATTGCACCTGTAAAAGAAGCTGTTCACTGTCTCCAGATCTTTTGTTTTTTTTTTCTATGCTTTTGTGTTGACAGTAAAATGTACTCAGGATGCAAATTCCTCTTGGGGAAGGATGCATAGCTAGACATTGGCACCTGAGTTAGAAAGGAATAATGATAGAACCAGCAGTATGGAAGTAGTTGGGATGATGGTCCACACAGAGCAATTACTCCATGCCAAGCACCCTCCTGAACAAGACGTTCAGCCAGTTATAAGCTGCTTCTGAAGCTTTTCATAGTCGTGGTGGACTTGGCTGGGCTGGAGCTGCTGCCCAAGTTTAGGAGGGAAGAGGGGACAGAAAGAAATCACTAGGACCAAACGGTGGCAATAAATGTATGGGTTCTGTCCTGGGGTCACGGTGGAATCTATAGCCAAGGTAGTGCAAAAATAGATACAGGAGCCCATTCCCAGTGCTGCGTAGACACGGTCACATTTCATCCTTATAACCCCACTAGAGGAAGTACTGCAGGGCCCAAGCCCCATCCAGAATCCTGAAATCTAAAAATGTGTGAAACACAGAAGTGTTTTATTGGGTCTGTGGCAAACTCACCTGAGAGCAAAATCTGACCAGAACTGACAAGAGGCCTATTTATAGTCTTTATCCATTTGGCATGAATATCTAAATATTTCACCGCAGACTTGGTGCAACTATGGGGGGTGTCGCACGAAACGCAATGAGGCATCTACATAAAGTACTGTATATGAACCACAAGAGCTAGCTAACATCTTAAAATTCCAAAATCTGAAATACTTCTGGCCCAAAGATTTCAGAGAAGGGCTTGTGGACTCAATGCACAAGAAGACAAAACTGATGCTTTGAGAGGTTTAGAAAACTTCCCACATCCAAACAGCTTTTGTGTATGAACTCATTTCCCCAACATTCCTCAGGGAGACTAAGTGATTATTGGTGGGATTTCAGAGCAGCTGGTGAGTGCTACAGTCATGTGTGAACAAAGTTAGGGAATTAAATTTTGTTTCCCAGGCCTTAACCACTGCTTTGACTTTAACCAAAGACTATAAATAGAACAAAACAAAACAAGCATAAGCAATTCTAGTGGCGTGACTTGTGACAGCAAAGGGGGTGAGGTGTAAAGCCTGCTTGAACTTCAGTGACAGTCCATTCTGGGGCTAGACAGTTTTAATCACTAAATAAAATCCATTTCCCTGTAATTGATATCCATTTGTCCTGGTTTTAGCACCTGGAGGACAAACAGAAGGAAAAAGGAGACTTTGAGCCATTGGGTTTCTTTAGGATTTTTGATTTCAAGGAAGAGAAAACCTACTCAAAATGACTTACAGGAAGGGTGGGCATGAGCAAGGGTTAACAGGATACAGGATCATCTCTGCTAACCTACTTCTGGACTTTAAGAATCTGGAATGTCGTCAGCTATGTTTTCTCCATTCCTGACTGAGTTTTCAGCCTCCCAACTCTTCTTCTCCCTACACATCTGCTTTCTAAAAATTCTTTATTTTTACAATTGGATTCATCTGACAGGCTCCAGCAACACTGACTTGCCATGAGACCAACTCTGGTCCCGTAGCCAGTTCCACTGTCCCCAGCCCTCTAATTACAGTTCCTTACTTTGAGTTTATGGGAAAGGGAATCGAAGTCATGTGGCCCCTGGCACAACAACTTGGAGTCAATAGATCAGGATCATTTTATACAAACACAACCTCTGGGTTAGCATCACTGAGCATATGTGTGTCTGGTCTGTGCCCAGGAGAGGAGGGGCACCTAAAAAGTAGAGGTAGGTGGTGCCCTGATATTACATTTTCAGTATTGTGCCAAGAATTCTTCTGGGGACTTTACTTTCTTCAGTACATTCACTTTTTTTCTGAAAAAACACACAGTAAATTCTATCCTTCTTTCACCTAACGAATCTTCATTCCCTCCTAGGTGTTCTTAGACGTAAGAACTTCAAGTATCTTGCATACATGTTCTCTGCTAGTTATTCTCCAATTTTCCAGTGCAGCAGAAAGAATTAATATAAACTTTAGAAATATGGTTTTAACACTAAATGGAACATCTGCAATTATCACAAAATATATCTGACTACATTTTCTGATCATGAATAGCTTCAGATTCTGCAAATGGTTTCTGGATCAATGTTGACCCCAATTGTAGACATTTATATAAAACTTTGCATCCATCTTTTTTTTTAAATAATGAATGTTTCTGATTTATTATGACAAAAATATGGATGAACACTCTTATGATAAGAAAAAGTCCTCAAAATCTATTTTATTCTCTTTTACTTAGATCATATCTTTATTACTACACACAGATCATCAGAGAAAGATTCAGGATATGCACTTTGCTATAACTTGTTCGGATAAGCCATAGGTAGGTCCTGCTATTCTGAGGTTTTGTTTCTTCTGAGGCTGTGTAGAGAAGCTTATGTGAAGTGGAAAAAAAATTGCTAGTGTGGGTGTCATCTTACTCTGGCTCAGTCTAGAGGTGAATGAAGTCTTAATAGAAAAAAAATTAAATCGCTTAAATGGCCTTGAAAACCTATCTCAAAGAGCTTGCAATTTGTTACCAGCCATTCTCTTGGCCCTATTGGTAAAAGCTTTTCTCTCATTCACTTATTTTTTCCCCCAAAGCTTAGTTTGTCATTTAAATCAAAATGATTTAGAGGAAGAACTTGATTGGTAAGAATAAATTTGCAGGTTTTCTCCTTCACAGACTATCTTATTTTTTAAGGTGATAAACTTAAAAATATGTTCGGTTCAATACTTGTGCTTCTCATTTCTCTTCCTAAGTGATAGTGTGATGCTCTGTCATGTGCTGGTAAATCACTGCCGCACTTCATTCCAGAGGTGACAGCATTTTTAATGGTCCAGAAAATGACACCATATGTATCAATCTACACACATCTCACCTGCACTCAGGTACAGGGTAGTGTGGACTCTTAGTGATTTTGCTTCCTCTTTTTTCCCTAATGAGTTTGGAAGGAACCCTGTTGTTCTGGGTTTCTTTGCTTGAAACCCCTGTTGGCTTATCTCAAGGAGCAAAGAGAGATGAGAGGTCAAAGTTACAATAAGTATGTTTACTCATGCACGTGTGAGACTTGACATATGAGCTTCGTTATAGGTTAGCAGGTGTTACCTAGTAATAATGGTTATAGTATCAAACTAATGTTGATTGAAGAAAACCTGTAGCATGTAAGACCAGTACACAGTACTTCTCATAAAGTTAACATATTCAATTTAATTTCCAAACCATCTTAGAGTTAACACAAGGACACGTCAGGATAACTGGAATGGGGGATGCTGATAATGTCATTCGATTCAGCAAGACCGCTCTTGTGCATTGAACAAGCAAAACATGTATCAAATCAACACCATGTTCGATGTAGTAGCATGTGTGCCTGTAATAGGACAGCAAGGAGCCGTTCAGTGTGAGTGCCATACATGCGGTAAATATTCTGCAAGGAAGAAGATTCAACAGATGTCCATGTTCTGTGTGGAGACATGATCAAGGAAATATTATGAAAAAGTTAGAGAAGTCCAGAGAAGATTCTATTTTGAAACAAAGCTCCAATAATATCTGTGTCTTTTGCTTCAGCTATTCCACACCCACAAACTTGATGAACATGGACAAATGTTTTCTTGCATGGGTGTTCATTTTAGGAAAAATAAAAGAGGAAACCACAAATACGTTCAACATGGGGGGATGAAAAAATAAGTTTTGTTTCAACCATATGATGGGATAATATGTAGTCATAAAAATCATGCTGATGTAAAAAATATTTAATGATATGACTTGTTAAGTGATAAAAGTAGGTTTATAGAGTAGCATATTTAGCATTTTGGGTATAAACACAATGTGTACTCTATAATATTCATGTGTATATATGCATAAGTACAATTGTGAATGGATATTTCCTACAATATTAACAGTGGAAATTTCTGGATAGTGAGATTATGTTATTTCTCCCTACTCTTTTGACTCTGTGTATTTATATTTTCTAAAATGAAGGTAACTTATTACTTGTGTAAATAAGTCTAAAAATGTAAAAGCAGTGACAAAGTAATAAATACATTATGATCGAACCAAGGAAGGATAGAAACTAAAATGCTGACAAAGTCTAGGGACTCCCTAGGGAATGAACCATGACTGCATTTATTTTCTCCCTTCACTCATTTATGTTGTCAAAGTTTCCTAAAGTAAATACATACCAGCTTAGAAAAAAAAATTAAGAAAGGTGCAGACCGCTGCGCTGCATTCCTCTGCTTTACGTGATCTAAGTTTAGCAACCGATGATAATTATAAAAATAATAGGGAGGATTAAATGTCAGATCTTACAAGGACTGGGCTTAGAGGCTCAATGACTATATGAAGAAACTGTGACTGCCTGCAGTAGAGCTCAGTCCTCCCAGAAGTCTCAAATTACAGAAGACTGTTTCTTTTTCATGTGACTTTAACAACTTGAACAATGGCTCACATGCCCATGATTCATTTGGTGTTATGTTGGGACAAAGGCTGATGTGGGATATGTGAGATGAGAACAAATAAGAAAATAAGAACTAGCTCTTGACCTTGAGGAAATGACAATTTGTTGAGGCAAGATTTTACTACAATAATGATTAGGGCTTTATGTGTGGTTTATGGAAATTAGTTATATTAGAAGGGCATAATTGGATAGCATTTCAAACTAACAAATAAACAAGGGCATATAAATATAGCAAAGACAACAGTCGGGAAGGGGGGTGGGTCATAAAAGCCATATGTTACCTTGAGGAAGTTCACTGTGCTACTTAATCTGTCATTAAGAGGGTCAATCAACTTTAGCTGACTTAACATTAACACCCAAGACAACAGGGAGATGGGACATAGTTAGGTTCAGAATCATAGACATTACGCCAAGACTCACACTAAAGTCAATGTAATTCATTCCTCCATAAAGCAAACATTTCCTGGGCACCAGCTTTGATTGCTTTCAATATGCCAGTCAACACCAATATCACAGATTCATTTCCTTAATACATCTGTTTTAATTTAAGGAAATAAAACAGTATTAATCCTAAATCAATAATGGATAAATTTCAGAACTGAATTCTGAAATGAATTCATCCATGCAACAGTATTTCATTGAGAGACAACTATGCACTCACATAGTCCCAGGCACTGATGGAACAAAGTATCTGTCTTCATGGAGCTTACATTCTGGAATGTGTGGGGGGAGAGATCTATATAAAAACAAAGATATATTTATGACATATACACTTTCTGTATTAAGTGCAATGGAAGAAATGGAGCACGATGAGTGGAATGTGGTCAAGGTGGGAGTCATGTATATGATAGTCTGAAAGGTGATTTTTCAGCAGAGACCTATAGAAAATGAGGCAGGAGGTGATCAAATATCTTGGAGAAGAGTATTCTAAGAAGGCAGAATAACAAGAAGGAGGTCCCTGAGGTGGGGGTGTGAGTTCCAGCAACAGCAAGGTGGCCAGAGTGGCGGGAGTTGGGTGACCAAGGGGGGAAACAGGAGATAGTCTGGGGGGCGAGCAGGAAAGAATTTGGCTTTCATGCTGAATAGGTTGGGAAGCCAATGGAGGATATTAAGCAGAAGAATGACTTGATCTGGCCTGCATTTTAAAAGGTTCCCTGCAGCTGTTGCTGTGGGGAGACAGGCAGCAGTACAAGGACAGGGACCTGGGTAGGGTAGGGAAACCAGTTAGGAGGCTCTTATAAGAGTCTAGATGAGATGAGATAGCAGGATTTGCCAGTGGAAGTGGGGTGTTAGAGCAGGAGGCAAGGATGACAATGAGGGTCTTGCTTAAGCAATTGAAAACTGGATCTGCCATTATTAAGATGGATTGGCGAGAAACAAATTTTGTGTGACTTCCTAAAATGAAGCTAAAGACATCAGAGGCATTTCTAGCCTGTGGTGAGGCATGCTGGGTTGTCTTCTGAAATGCACATTCAATAGTATTGCTCTTAGACTCTGGTAAGAGGGGTCTCCACCCAAAGCTCTGTTCTGGTTCTCCATTAGCTATACCCCCTTGCCAGGCGGTGAGGAGCCCAGGCCCAGAGGATGTGCCCATGCAGAGCCCACTGTCCTTCTAGAACATGCTTTAAGTAACCAGAACTGTAGAATTCCCGGCCCAGCAGCCCTAATCCACTCTCAGGGTCCACCCTCCTGAGGCAGACTACGCCTCAGTATTGCTTCTCTACCCTGCTGGGGAACCACATGCCAGGTGTTGGGACGGAGCTGTTACCCGCAGGCTAGGATATCCACACAAGTACCCTCAGGGTGAGAAGAAAAGGAGGCAGAGCAGGCTGAGTGCCACAGTCTGGCGCAGGGTCTCACTCTCCCCACACTGCCAGCTTAGATCTCTGAGAAGTCAACCTCAGATAATTATAGAGGTATGTCTGCCAAGGCAGGAGACAGAACAAATATTCTTAACAGTCCCCAGCTTGATTCAGAAGGTACATTTTGATATCTTACAGTATATGCATGTCACTAGGTAGGTGTGGAAACATACATATAAGTATAACATGGGGTCCTTGTCTTTAAAAGTGATCCTGGGTCCTGGTCCCACCAGACGTCATGAAGCACCTGCCTTGGGAAGCACCCTGACGACGCCAATCCCACTGAGGGATAATCGCCAGCTTTTCCACTTACGGTGAGCCCCCAGAAGGCAGAAGAACCATTAGCGCTTCTTAGCTCTGAAATCTAACAGAATGCTAAGCTGGTGAGCAATGTTTATGGGGGAAAAGAAGGGAAGGGGGTGTAGGAAAGAGGGAAGGGAGGAAAGGATCTTATTTTACCAAAGACCGAGTGGAAGAGATGACGCATCATTGTGCTATCCAAAAGGGGAGGGACGAGTGGTACGGGCTCTGGGTGAAGAATGTCAACAGTGCTTAAAAGGGCTAAGGCAGCTGAGCAGTGAAGAGGGGCCTTGAACGCTTCTTACTGTGGTCATTCAGTGCCAGACCATACAGCTGGCTTTGGATAAGACAGGTCACCTGCCAGCTTCTGGTCCTCCATCTGTAAAATGGGGCTAATAATACCTCACAGGGGTGTCGAGAGGATACAAGAGATAATAAATGCAAAACTCTTTTACTTTTTCAGAAGAAAGACACTATATTAACCTAAGGTGTTATTATCATTCATTTTTAACTTTGGAATAGCATCATCCTGTCATTTTTGATCCCATAATTACAATACATCAGGTAAGCACAGATTTTAGAACCAAGGGAGCTCTGTATGATGATCGGAGACATGAAAACTTTGTCACATGAGAACAGCCCTGACAACTTCAAAAGTGCCTTTGGGCTGCATCTATTTCCATATTAATGCAAGCCACATACATCATTAAAGAGAAATGCAAACGTTCAGTGTTCGCTAGACTGTACCTCTTATTTGACAGATAGACAAAAATCGTCTGTTTGGGCCATGTGGGAACGGTAACCGCTGGCAACCAGCACTCCTCATTGAGACAAGGGAGTGAAAGTGCCTTTTGTGTGAAGCCGTGGGCCACCCTTGCCCAGCTGAGACCATCAGAGAGCCCTGATTCCAAAGCAAAATTTGAAATCTAGCAATAATCCCTCTCTAGTCCTCTTTTAAATTAGATATCCATGTACTGGTCTCAGAGTTTTTTTTAATGTGGCAGTTCTTAGAAGCTATAAGTGCTACATATTGCAATTTCAATACCTTTTTCTAAAAAATATATTTTAGAAAGCTTTGGTCACGAATGTTTTCTTTCTTTGTGTGTCTTTGTCCTGACAAGGGCCACATATTCCTGATCAACGGGGTAACAGAAAGAGTGTTGGCGGAGCAAGAAGATTTCCATTTGCTCCTGATCTGACGTGGCCTCAGTCAAGTTGTTGGGCCTCAGTTTCCTGGTGTGTAAAATGTAAGGGTGAAACTGAGGCCCTGCAGTCCTCTGGCTCAGGCAACAAAGAAGGACAACACCGCTTAAGAACTGTGGGTTGACGGTAAGGGCTTAGAAGAAAAATGTCCTTTCAATCTACCTTTCAGTCCGGTGCACCACTTTCACCCGGTGGAGGTTTATGAGTGCCCAAGGTTATTTCCGGAATCACCATCAATTCAAGAAGTGATACCAAAGAAGCCTTGAGTTGCTTCCCTCCCTGGTGCAAACCCTGGTGTGGTATGCAGCTTTAATTAACAGTAAGATGTCAACATTTTGGATGGAGACCAAGGTATAGCCATTGGGATACCATTTGGGGTACCAATCTCTTCATTCATTAGAGAGATTTCAGAGTAATGCCATCCCTGACCGTCCTTAGGCAAGACAGCGAAGCTGAGCTGGATCCTGTGTGGGCAGTGAGTTGAGGACTCTCCTCAGAAGCCAGTGTTTTCATGAGGACTGTTGGCTGTGAAAGCCAGAGTACAGGCCCTACTCTGTGGATTGAGCCCAAGATGCTGTCATGGGCCTTTTCTCTGTCTCTCTCTGTCCACTCTCAGCCCCATGGGTCGGAGGCCACCTGCTCATGAGCACAACTCCTGGGTGTATAATGTGCACTTACTGTCTTGACATCAGATCTCAGGTGGCTCAGGCAACAAATATTTCCTTTGGCTCAGTTGATGAAACAAAATAAATTATTCCACAGTGGGCCTGCTGGAGATATACACAGAGCCAAAAGCACATGGACTTTATCCCCCAATTTTTTCCCTGGCTTTCCTGTTGGTACAAAATTCAGCAACATTTGACAAGCTTGTATTTTAAAGGAGGGATAATGGGCCCATTGATGGTAATTTGGATTTTTTTATTGATGACCCCAGAGAGAGCTCTTGATTAGAGAATCATATTAATAATAGAAAGGACTTGTCACTTCTACCCCATATGGGCAGATCAGAGTAAAAATAGTCTGATGGTTTAACTTAGGTATTCTCTGCTGATCCAGATGTGAGACCCATTAAACTCATTATGTGCCAGACACGGTGGAAGGGACATTTACAGATATTATTTCATTTAATTCTCACAACCTCATGCTACAGCCTCATTTGTAGGTAAGGCAACTCAGGTGATAAGTTAATAAAGGGCACAGCTGGGACTGGAAACTAGGACTTGTGACTCCAAGTTCAAGATACCCTTTCTACCATACACATGCTGTCTAGGACAAATCACAATTCACTTGGGCAATGCCCCAGTTTAAGGACATAATTTTTCTGAGCAACTGGAGAGCAGATAAGAAGGGGCAATAATGAGGGGAAGAGGCATTAATCATAAATGAAACCCAAAGGGGTCTCGGCAGCCACGAGGCATGTCTCCATCCATTGACGTGTCACTCAGAACAATACACATTTGACCTCAGAAGTCTTGACAAATAATCTAAATCCTTAGGTTTTTGGTTTTCTTGAAAGAGTTGTGTATGAACTGAAGTAACGCATCACACAAACATCCAAGAATTCCTAATGACACGTCATCCTACCAGAGGGCTGTGCAACGGGTGTTCTCCCTCACACCACCTCTTTCTCTGTGTCTCTCTCCACCTCAGCATCTCTCTGTGTCTATTTCTGCTTTTCTCTTTTTCCCAGATCCCACCATGCCAATTGCCCTGCTTCTTCCCCACCAGTCATTTCACTCATGTACCCCACTCCCAACCCATGACTCCTTGCACCATGCAGAGCCCCCAGGGAAGTTTTGTGACTGCTATTAATCTCAGAGAGAACAGGCCCTGGAATTTTAGTGAACAAAACCCTCCATCTCATTATATAGGTTAATAAGCTCCTAGAGCATGTTCGGATCCTATGAAATATTAACGACATGCCACATAAGTTATAGGCTGAGGACATCTTATGCTTAGAGCGTTAGGAGGCTCTGCCAACTGAACATCAATCAGAAATTAAAACAAAGCATTTCTAATTGTAGAACAAAAATCAGTGGAAACATAGTTGATTTCTTAATGTCTGACACAGAAAGCAAATTTTGGGGAGAACATTCATTGCCAATAAAAGGAAGATATATTTATGAATATAAATACATATAGACATGTATGTATATATATGATGATACATGTAGTCTTCCTATTAGGAAATAAATGGCATGTGTTGCTTATACAAAATAAAACGGAAAATCAAGTTGGAAGCCAAGTAATAAGTTATAAAGTGACATTTAGTGACGATAGTTGCTTACAATATCTGATAGGTGGCAGGTAATATAAATAGCCCTCACCTGCCAGGGCAGAATGAGGCAGCATCAAGCATCTTTCTGTGAGTGCAGCTGCAAAGCAAAGTCTCCACCAAAGCTTTTAAAACAGTAAAGAGGCTTGAATACAAAACCAAAGCTCTTCTGACCAAGGTTCTGGTTTTCTGCGTTCCAGTTCTGGTTGACTGGTCCCAGTAGCACAAGACAGAACCTGAAGCTTCCTGTAAGGTCACGATCATGCAGTGTCCCAGCCTCAAGCATCGTCTCAGCCAGACAAGCCCTCCACAGCCAGTGTCTTACCTACTTACAAAGTCCAGGAAATAATCCCCCAAATAACTTTCACAGCCGATGTTTTCCAGGGTCCTAGTCAAATGCCACAGGTTCTCTGCCATTCATACAGTTCTCAGTCTGGTCAAAGTCTTTCTCACTTTTACATTTTGGGGACTACTCTGGACACTTTTATGAATATCCAGATTCACTACACATTTAGAAAGATCCCCAATTGTTAGATATTAACAATAACCTTTTTTTATACAGACTTTGGAAAATGACTGCATTCCAGAATATAAAGTTTCTGGAGAAGAAGAAACTAAATCGCAAGAAGTCAAACAGATTTTTAAGCCATCCGCTTAATAAAGGCATTCACTGTGGAGCAGGCCAGGGCTCTGGATTCCTAGGTCAGGGAATAACAGCCAAGAAACTGTAAAGTCCTTAAGGCAGGGATCACGGTTCATAGGCTGACTCCATGGCCAGCCTGGATTCCTTCTCATCTGCTGCCGTTCCTTGCAGTTAGGGGACCTGCTGACATCACCCTACCTGCCTGGCTTTGCTGAGGAAGGAGTCTCTAGAGAGGCGAGGGCAGTGTCAAGCACCCAGGCTCATCAGAAGGCAAGAAGATGATAGGAAAACTCCTCTCACGAAGGACTTATGCGAGGACCCAAATATTAAATATATGTTACAGATTTTTTCCCCTTAATTCTTAATTCTACCCATAATGGGCATTAATACGGGTCTCTCTCTGCATGTTCTCAGCAGTAGTTAGAACTTTAGTTGGAGGTGGCCAAGACCCAATTCCTATCAGCTAAAACAAAGAAGGGAAATCTTTGGTTCCTCTAAACTGCCCCTGAGAAAGATGGGAGAGGAGCTGGCCTGGGGGCTGATTGGAGCCTGGGTTCAGAGTGCCTTCAACTGCCTGTCACCTTTATTCTCCCAGGGCTAAAGCTGCTGCACGCCAACTGCAGCCCTGAGAGGAACAGGCACCTAGCACCCTGTCTTTGTTCAAACAAATCCCAGGAAGACATCAGTAGAAATTTTCTCGGGTCCTTGAAGCCAGGTTTCGTGCACATAAATGACTGTTTGCAGCTACTTGGCTTCTCAGATAAATATTCAATATATTGAACTAATGACGTTTTTTTTTTCTTTAAGCTTTTAAGTTCCAACTACCAATCTCATTATTCTCTCTATAAATCTAATAAATTTTTAAGAGGTACTTTACAATTTGGGCAATTAAGTTCTCTTAAACAGTCTAAACCGCATTTATACATGTAATATATATGATTTTCTTTTTAAGTACTCCGAGTGCTTGACTAAAAGCAAAACTTTCCCAAGTACCTAAGCAGTTCTTATTATCCAATAAATTAAACTTTTAAATACCGTAACCCTAAAGTTCTCTTAAATCTTTCAGTACTGTTTACAAACGTAGCCAAACTTTCTTGGAACTTTCCACTTTAAAGCTTCAGTCTATAATCAACCGCTTAATTAATCGTTTAAAGTGGAATCACATGGCTAATTACAAGGTCGACTATGCCACCATCTCTTAAACATAAAAAGGACTTGACAAACTTACAGTTTCATTAACAGACATATAGGGATTGTCTTAAATTCAATACAAAAATGTTAAAAGTGTGGTGTCTGTTTATTTTATCCTTTTTGTAGTTAATTCTAAAACTTTCCAAGGTGGGAAAACCCTTCTCTGATAGGGAACAGTTTTATAATTCCCAGTAAATTAGATGTACCTTCTCACTGGATGGTGCATCTAATTAACCAGAGATTTAGGCCCAGATGTGAGCTCTGGAGCTAGAGAACTCCGACTTGAGAATTCCTGCTTCCCTGATAGTCACCAAAAGCCCTCTTTCAAACAGTCAGCCATCAGGGGTGCTCAGCCCACTTCCTGAAAATGGGGTCCAGTTGACTAAACTGAATCTCCTGAGAACTGCTTACCTGATTCATTTGTGACTTATTTTATCTGTTTTCAGCAGACTGGAGTCCAGGAATTCCATACTCTCCCACCTACATGGCTCTGTCACTTGATTGGATTCAGCTAATCTGGTTAGGGTTTAAGTCTCATCCTGCCTGCCCGGGGTCTGGATGCCGAGGCTATTTGACAACAGGAAGAAGGTGACCTCTGGCTAGATTGGTCACATGCCCACCCACTGGGCGGATGAGCTAAATATCTGGCTTTGTGCCTTTTGTCTGTGGGTCCACAGAGAGGGTAGGGGAAGAGCGAAGCCATGGAGTCCGTGCCAGGAAACACAGGCAGCTCCCTCCAGCGGTCCCACCTTCCTGCTTTCCCAGTCCATCTTCTGCTCAGCAGCCAGGGTGAGCAGACGGAGCATTTTCTCAGATGGAGACCTAGCCGTGCATGCTTATCTTGAAGACCCTTCAACGCACCTTCATCATCTGCACTTGTTGATCGTGACCAGGATCCATTAGCGGCCTCTGTTGATGTGACTACTGTGCCCCTTTTCTGCCTCATCTCTTGACATTTTTCCTGCCATTTCTTATTTTTTGACCCTTCCGGCAGATAGAATTTATTATATTACCTGTAATTTATTGGTTCACAGAGTTCTTCATACACCATCACTTTCACATCTTCTTCTTTGCATATGACAATCCCTCTGCCCACAAAAAGCTTACCTTTCCTACCTAGTTTGATTCCTAAACTCCCGCTCACCTGCCAGGAGTCCAGGCCACCCTCCTGCCCTCACACCTCTCTCCCTCCCAGCTGTACCCTCTTGTGGGGCTATGGAGCATCTTTGTGCTCTTATGTAGCACTCATCACAGTGTTTGGAAAATACTTGTCAGCATATCCACTTGCTAATTAGATCAGTTCCTCGAAGGCAGGTTTATATCCTAGTACCTTCCACCATACCTGGCATATAGGCAGTCTTAGTAGAGACCTCCATTGTGAAGCCTCCAGAACTAGTATAACTGTGAAATGTGGGAATAATTAATACATATTAGGGTGCACAATGAAAACTCCTGACTCGTGTGTGTGTGTGTGTGTGTGTGAAAGAGAGAGAGAATTTAGGAACCATAGCTAAATCAGTAAATGACCCCAGAGCCAGTAGAAATCTTAAAATCCTAAAGACACAGGCAAATGTGGAGGCATGGAATATTCAAGGCGTTTTAAATCCCTTCTAAATAATAATAATAACAAATACTTAAATCGTGCTTACTATGTGGTAGGCATTATTCACCATTTTTAGTTAATTTCCCTCTTAGTAGAATCCCATGGTACGATTATTTTCCTCATTTTAGAGGGGGAAGCTAAGGCACAGAGAGGTTATGTAACTTACCAGTGCCTCTCACACACACGGCTCACCTGTTGGAACACTCAGTGTTCTATTACGAGATAGAACCATGTAACAGCAAGCCACGAAATGAAGATGACAGAACAGAAAGTCTGGATGGGGAATCCAGGAAAAGAAGACACTTCCAAGGGGTAGGACTTTTGTATGAGTATATTTATTAATATTGCTTGCTATGTGTGGTCTTATCTACATTAACATATTTATTTTGATTAGAGTACCTACCCAGTTGCTAATGGATGAGGTCCAGATCTTAATATTTGACCAGATCTATTCATACCAGCCCACGCAGGGTAGCATAATGAGCAATGCATTGTCCAAGGGGCTGGATTGTGAGTAATCCCAATCACTCTCACCTAAACCAGAGGATTTATATTATCTTTAACTGAATTAACTAGTTGAAATGGGAATGCTATTACATCACCAAAGATCAGTTTCCAGCCTGTGGTGTCCTTGGCTGACCATCAGGAGCTCTCCACACCTTTCTCTTGTGCCATTGCTGACACATCACCAACAGCTCACCTCCCTCACAGGGTCACACGAAGATGGAATGTCAGCATAAACGGAGCCATGCTTCCTGACGCTAGGAATGCCCGTCTGCTTCTTTCTTTGAGTCAGTTTTGTAGTTTCTGCAGAATTGAAATGTCACTCCAACTGATCCCTCTTTCAGTAGTCAGTCTGAGCTTGTGACATGATTGTTAGCTAGCAAGGCAGTAAGAGTAAAGTCGCTCTTGGCTGGACTTCTGACGGCATCTTCTGGTCTCTCTAGGATGGGTATCTGCACGTGTGACATCAGTTGGCACCATGAACTGACATGTGAGACAAGGAATTAAGGTTATAGACAATGAAGACAGAGACTAGAGACAATGTCTCCCTGCCTTAATCATGTGCTGGCACATGCCCACATCATCTCTTTAGTTTGAGAAGCAGGGCCATTTCCCTGGTTACCAGTGCAGGGTGGATATGCCTCCATGGGTTGTTAGGATGATGAATGTCATGTGTGTTGTGTTTGCAGGAAGGTGCAGATGTCTATAATTAACACATTTTTTAAGCTGGTAACGGCATTATCATATTTATAATAACTCTACCTTCTTGACTTCAGACAGATTCCTTTATGCTCATTAGTTGTGGGTCCCTTTTGAAAAGAGTATGTTGCTTATAAAATTTACTGAGCAATCTTGGGCAAATACCTTACCCTCTTTGGTCCCTCAGCTACCTCATCTATAAAATAAAGGGTATGAGATAAATCATCTCCATGCTTTCCTCTAGCTTTATAGTTCTAGAATTTGAGATGATCGATAAATACTTGTTGATGTGATATGAATGCCTTCCATTTGCAATATATTTGCTATCCAGGGACTAATTTATTTAGAAATAAAACTCTCTAGGGGAAGAAAGAAAGGTTGTACCATACTCTAAGAATTTCATGGTTTGCTGATCTGTTTGGCTAGGACCTAACATGAAATCAATTGGCAATAAAGGTTGCTGGTCAAGCATAAGGTAATAAGATAACTCCCTTCTGTTAAAGGGAGACTAAAGGCAGAGATGAGCGCTCTCACACATTTTCTCCAATCTGTGCATGCTTTTCCAACTGGAGCATGTAACATTCACTGGATGGTACATGGTTGGATCTCTCCCCAAGGTTTCCCCTGGAAAAGGTGGGTTTCCTTCTAGAATTCAGTCCTCTCCTCTAGTTGTCTGATTAATTCAGATTCTAAGTTGACCCTCTGATCACTAAGGACCTTTAGCAAAACCAATAATGGCTAACAAAGGGCTTCCACAATATGCCAGCCCCTTTCTTGGTCATTGTGATGTGATTACTTTGTCTTATTAGGAAAGTGTTTCTGATTTCAGGGGCAGAAACAAAGTGCACAGCACCCTTATGGAGCAGGAGCCACTGCTGTCACTATTTGGCTGCCCTCTCTGCTCTGCACTTCTTTATGCACTTCTCACAACTCTGATACCTCTGTTCAATATGTCTTATCATTTTTGGCTAATAAACTTGGTCTCATGCCAAGGCAGCCATCCTCTCAAATCCTGGGAGTCCCATCTCATCATGCCTTCCTTTTATTACTGAATGAAGAACAGTACTGTTTGACCAATTTTGTGTGTGTATTCTTTGCTCTGACCTACAAATACAGACCTCCTCCAACATGAGACTGGGCCAGTTTTCTCAACTATGAATTTGTTTCTTCTCACTTTCCTACAACTAAGGAAGCTTCCAGACAGAAATTTTTTTTGAGATGTTGTGGCTTTTACTCCCTTTGAACATATTCAATCACTTAGAGAAGAATTCTTATTCTTTACAAGCCCATCAATTTGCTTAAGAACCTCATCTTCTGCTGGGACACCCTGTATCTTATTAGAAGTGTTTCAGTCTGCATTACAGAGCAGATGTGCAGCATCTTACTCTGTTTCCCTCTTAACCCGTGATCCAAGAAATCTATGTTGTTTTGTCCCTTCTGCCATATTGGCCATTGGGTTTTTTAGTTAAATTTTTTATACATATATATGTATAAAACATTAAATGTGATATTATGTATTTGTGTGTGTGTGTGTGTGTGTGTGTGTTGTTTTCAGTTAATTTAGCACAGAGTTTTTTGTTGTTTTCCTTTTTCTCTGCCCCCCTCACCCTCGTTCCATCCACCATTATTCCCACCTCATCATTCCCCTCCACCCAACTTCTGTATCTCATTTTAGCCACAGAGCATAGATTCTTCTACATTTCTCTTTATTTTTTTGTCATTGCATCCAAACATGAATATACATGTATAAATATACAGAAATGAAGGTTGTATTAGTCAGGATCCCAGCAGGACACAGATGGCAACTTTCAATTAATATCATTCAAAGAGAATCTAATAATAGGATTGTTTATAAAGTGCATACAGGCATCTGAGGCTATTAATATGCCTAAGCCTTAAAGGAAGGTGAGGAGGAAGTAGTTGCCAGAGACAGAAGGAATATCAGGAATATCACACAGAAAGGGCTGTCCTGAGAGAAGCTCTGATACTTAGCGTTTCAGCCAGCCTTGACCTCCCTCTCCTGTCAGCACTTGTGATTGGCTGAGCCTCACAGGAAGTCATTGGTTTTGGAGAGTCACGGGTCTGGTCCGTAAAGGCCATCCTCTCAGGGCACAGATCAGACTGGAGAGAGTGGAGAGTGGATGGAAGGTGGGAACTGAAGACATCTGGTTTAAGATTGTCTTTGTTGTTGCTATTGATTTTCTGAAATTGGTATTATATTATTCATACTTGCTGCATATACTTGTCCCCATAATACTTTACAGATATCCTTCCAAATTAACTGGTATAGTTTTCATTTATTCTTTTTTACTAGATGCATAAGAGTTCATGGTGTGGAAGGTTAGAAAATTTATTCAATACTTTTCCTATTTTGAACACTTGGAATATGTGTATATATGTGTTGTGTATGTGTGTGGATATGTATATATACATATGTATATATGTACACTGGTGCTTTTAAGCATATACTTTTTATTTTAATAGGTTTTGCCAGAGTGCTTTCCATAGGCCCTAACTTTTTACATTAACAAATTATGTGAGTTCCTTCTCCCTCATCCACTCTAGAAGTAGGTGTCACAATCTTTTTAATTCTTGCTAGTCTGAAGGTGGCGATGCTTCATTGTTACTCTAACTGGTATGTTCCTAATAACTACTGACCTTGAATATATTTTCTCATGTTTGCTGGCTATTTGGGGAACTGTCTGGATTTTCTAGCCCACTGGCTGTTTGCTGGTAGTCCTTTTAGGATGTGATCCTCTTTCTGATATTTGTGTCCAGCTGACCAGGGCTGCCTACACCTCTGTTCACTTCTGTGGTGGACATGCTTTCCCAGTGGTAATGCTCTTTATTTGCCCATGTGCTTGATCCCTGCCTATTGGTGATGGACTTCTTTCTAGTGCCAGTGAACAAAGCTGAGTTTATTGTCTTTGGCATGAAGACTGACTTTCTGGTTGGAGTACAATCTAAAAGTATTTTCCCTTCTGATCAGCATCATTATAGATGCTGACATAGTAGTTATAAGGCATTACTTACTGTGGGTAAAATTGGAATATTTCCAGAATCTCTCACCTGACCTTAGTGCATCTCTATATCAATAGGTGTTTCCAAGGGGTGGAGAGAAGTAGTCCATCTTCATATCAATAGGTAATTACAAGGGGCAGCAAGGGCATACCTGGACAGGAGAGGTTGGGTGAGGTCCTTTTTTGCAGCTGGGTCACGAGGGACATGGGTGAGCAGAAGTGGATAAGCAATCAATGGGTTTTTTCTACTTTATTTCTCCCTTTGACTGATTTTGGCTTCAAAGGTTATTTGCCCCAGGATGGGAACATATTTTCTCCCAGGAGTTATACGTACTAACAGCCCCTTCCCTTACTAGTGCTTTATTGGCTTTGGTATGACTTTGATAGCACTTAAGGTATCACTCATTTTAAATGAATCCTACAGAAAAGAAGAAAACTATAATACTATGTGCCAATCTATTGTGTCTACTGTGTCTGTCACCTCACTTACCTTACTCAAAACCTTGCGTGAGATCAAGGCACATCAAACACCAGTGTTCATACAAATCAGCTGAGGACCTTGTGAAACTGCAGATTCCAATTTAGTAGGCTGGGGTAGAGCTGAGGGGGATACGGAGATTCTGCATCTGGAACAAGCGCCCAGGATATAGATGGTGCAAATCCAGTGACCCCCACTTAGAGAAGCCAGAGGGTGGATAACAAAGACATCAGTAGAATTAAGCAGTATATAAGCAGACTAAGGTGTCATATAGCTGGTAAATAGAAAGCAGTAGTTAATCACAGTCTGCCTCAGTCCAAAGCTTCTGGAATCAAGTTGACTTGTGTGCTTGTTTTCTATCCCCAAAATCAGAAGCCTTGTATCAATAGCATCAGTTGATTTCTCTTTCTTCCAACTGATTCTAAGCTCCTCTAGGAAAGAAACTGTGTTCTGCTCATCTCTATGTCCCTGGCCTTGCACAGCCTCTGGCATACAAATGTTTGCCAAGTGAGAAGTAGAGTTGCACAGTTAACCAAAAATGTGTGGGAGATGGGATACACCCACAATCTTCAAACTCAACTGTGCAGAGGCAGCAAGAAAGAAGCTACTAGGCACCTGGGCCCAGAGCACAGAACCCCTCAGTTCTCCCAAAGTAGAGGACCATTTTGCTACTGGCACCTCTGCTAACTATTTCCCAGCTCCCTGAGGAGCTAAGGCTGTGAAGAAGTTTATAACAATCAACCTGAAGCAGAGGCCAAGCTTTTTCTCCTTGGGTTAAGAGAAGGCAAGACCATGGGAAATGCTGTGTGGAAGAGCATTAATTGGGCACCTCTCTGTGTCTCTGAGCACCTCTGAGTACAGTGATGAATAAGGTAGGCAGGGCCTTGGCTTCATGCAGCTCAGAGAAGCCTGTTTAACAAAGCTAAGCTCAGCATAACAAACTAATAACAACCATTTAGAGAGTGGGCTGGGTCTTATGTAAAGACCTGGCACCTCAAATACATGATCTAGTTGTAGTTCATCTTCACCATGCCTCCATGGCAGTGGGCACCCTCCTCCCTTTGCAGATGAGGATGGCCAGGCCTAGAATGCTAAGTCACTAGAGCAAGTCACACAGCAAGTGAGCGTCAGCCTCAGGATTTGCATCAAGGTTCATCTGATTGATTTTTGTTCTTATTCAGCATGAATTAATTCAGTGCCTGCTCTGGGCTTGGTAATGTGCTATATGTCCAAAGCACATTTCTACTATTGTTGGCTACTTTTCCCTTTTTCTCCCTTATTTTAAATAAAAATTGAATAGCTTTGGGTGCTTGTGCTTACACATTCAAATGAAAGAGAGAGAGAGAGATGAACTGCAAATCTCATATCCACAACCACTTTTTTCCTGAGAGAAAAACAACATATTATCAGGTTGGTTTAGAAGTTGCCTCATTTGAACCAGCTTATATGGATAAAGCTACAGTTGCCAACTCCTTCCAAAGGGGTAGACATCATACCGTGTGTGTATGTGTGTGTGTTTGAGAACTTTCTGGGAGCTTTTGAGAAACATTATTTGGGGATAATATAACACTTACTGAATAAGTGAAGAAACTTCTGTAGTTTTTGACATTAGTAAAAAAAAAAGCTCAAAGGTATACATCCTCTTGGTGCTGTGGGGGAGCACATGCTCATTCTACATTGGGCCATGTTAATCAATTAGTGGCTCTCTCCTGGATCTCTGTCAGTGTAGGTTCCGAGGAATGGCAAACGATTAACTTCCAGTGACAGGAGGCTTACATTACAATGTCAGCCCTGCATGGTGCAAAATTTGCAAGCTGAACTCCATGAGAACCATCCCTATGGCTGGCTGGGTCCTCCTGGGGGATTGGGAGGAAGGCTCCCAATGGGAGGTGCAAGGAGGCTTACTCAGCAAACTGGATACTTTTACAACCTTCTCTGCTTTGGGAGCCTTAGGTCCAAACACTGAAGGATCCAACTCCACTGAGGCCATCCCCATGTTCTTCCCTTATCTTTCCCCAACAGGGCTGGGTAACCATGGAAACGGCAAGGACCCGTGGGAGGAACAAGGCCAGCTGGGAGTTTTGTTCTGTCACTGTGTTCCACTCGGTGGCGAAAAGCTGTACAAGCAATATAGTCGGAGACATCGAGTCGATGCAAGCTGAAGGCAGCTCAGGGGAGGAGACGGCGATGCCGGGATCAGGAAGACGCCCGAGTCTGTCCAGGAATCCCCGAGCTGAGAAAATGATCTGATTTTAAAGTCACTGCTAAATTCCTTCCACTTAATCGTTATTTAAGGAACAATGTTAATTAGCTGTGACTATCTCATGTAATTATCTTAAAATAGGACGGGTATTGAATGCTGATAAAGGCCATCTCCAAAGGCCACAGTGGGTTTTGTTAGTTTCCAGTACATTATTTAAACTAAACAGAAGTGAGCATAATGAAATAAAAAATATTCTTGAACCACTGCCCTCCATGATCCAGACCGAAACTAGGATTTAAAATGATGTTTACAGGAATCTTCTATGTGTGTTAGGCACCTGGCAGTTGCTTCTCCCGTTTCCAGATGCACTCTTTAAAAATGTGGAACCTTATTTTATTAATTCTATCTGCCAATCAATTAATCAGTAAAATATTTATTGAGGACCTATGATCTTCAAGTTGTGGACAATACACAAGATATGGTCCTATCTCCCCTTAAACAGATTATAATTTACTTGGAGTGTGTGGAGTGTGTGTGTAAATCAAAAGTATTTAGGGAACTATGGAACTGACTTTGTCTTTGTCTACACAATAACGTGGATTCTTGACTCCCACCAAGTACACTCATCAATTGTAGATCGTTATAGAGGCTAAAAGTCTCCATATCCATAGAAACATTCAGTTTAAATATGACTTGATTTTTCATTTGGAAATCATGTCAGAAATAAGTTGCAATAAGATCCCAATAGGTTGTAATAATGGGTTAAATCTATCAAGGTTAATTTTAACCAGAATAAACAGGAGGGTCCACATTCCAGAGGACTGATGAGAAGCCAGAGAGAGTGTGTCTTCTCCATCTGGGGTCAGTTTCCCTAGTCTCCAGCACAATGTTTCTAACCGCAGTTGACATGAATAAATGTTTGTTGCATGAATGAAACTGCCTAAGTCACTCAGCTAGGGAGTGAGAAGTGTTAAGAAGTTTTCACAGTGGTTGATTCCAGAAGCTTAGCAAAGGGAATATTTAAGGTGGTGCAAGTGCCCAGAAAAAGACACACAAAGGAGGGAGACTTAGTTAAAGGAGGGGCTTTCAGTTACTTCCACGGTGTCTTTCCATTAATGGGTTGACCTACTCAATTTCAATGGGATTGAAACCCATTACTGAGTAATAAAATTAATTTTTTGGTTCAGGACTGACATTTTCTAAAATGAAAGGGAAGGGAAGGGAAGGGAAGGGAAGGGAAGGGAATATGGGTACAGCTAAGGTAGTTTTTTCTCTAAACTTTTATTTCCACCATATGAGTATATGTTATGGACGTGTGTGTGTGTGTGTGTGTGTTACATATTGCAATGTCATGATAACCAAAAGATTTTAAACAGTATTTTACTAGAAGGAAATTTGGTGATTGGTTAGAAAAGAGGGGGAACTGTTCAGACAAAAGCATGGAGGATGAAATGGCCCAACAGTGTGGAGAACTGTGAATAATTTGTTCTGATTACAGGCTAGGTGCCTGAGAGGGGGCAGTGAGAGTAACTGGGGAGGAGCAGGTGGGAGACAACTACAAAGGATATTCTACTCAGCTGAAGAATTTTTACTTTATGCTGAAGAACTATTAAAAGGAATGAGGCACGGAATGCCCATAAGGAGTGGCCAGGAGAGTGTGAAGATAGGAAAGAAACTTTATAGAGGTCAATGAAGGAGGGCCGACTTTCGAACAGAGGGCTGAAGTGGTACTTAGTGTTAAATGCCCCATTGTGGTCAAACATGACAGTAATAAACACAAAGTCATATTTGACAGTTAAGAGGTCAGTCTTCTGTGTTCCTTGCTTTTAGGGGGGCATCAAGATCCTACAATAATAAATACATTTCACATGGCAACCCAACATGCATAGAATATATAAATCAAATAAAATTTTCATGGAACAATATTTATGGTTACCATGTGCAGTGCACTCTACCACTTTCCCTTTCGTATTCTATTAATTTTTAAAATTCTAGTTGAGATCCACTAAATTAATTTCCCACAGAAGTAATGGCTGGTGACCAATAATTTGAAAAAGACTGCGTTAGACCACAATGTCACCATAACAGAATGAATAATATGGCAACCAGAGCAGATTCTCTTGTAACCAAGGATAGAAATATTTTCTGTCTATCTATTTTTATATTTCCTATGAACTAGATTTGACGTTGCAAAGCAAGACGACAACACTTATATGTGTATGTATATGAGTAATAGTAAGAAATCTATTCGGTCAAGTCTACACTTCAGTCTCCCAGGTCTTTTCTAGAAATATGTTCTAAAAATCACTCATACTGGTAGTTGTAAAATTGCTTCATGAAATTTCTTGTCTTTAAAATCATAGAAGCAATAACCAGTCACAAATATTCTGCAGGATTGTGGAGGTGGGTGACAGAAAAGAGAACAGAGTGTCTACTTTGGAAGACTTCAATTTAGATAATGAAAATCAAAAACAATCCCCATGTTCCAAAGAAGACCATGAGTGATTTTCCTCTGTCTTGGAAAGGAACAGAGTTCAGAGAATACTCCCAAATGGACTCACCTAAGGAAGGAATTTAATTTAATAAAATGTTTTAATGCATATGGATGTCTTCTATCTTAAAGGTTGAAATGTTTAAAATAAGAACTACATTTTTAACATAATTACTTACCTTCCTATTAAGAATTATACAAAGATAATTAGACCCTTTTTCACGCTGTTGCATACCCAAGTCATAGTTAAAACCTTCCATATGTTCCATGCGGAGAAAAATGTTTTAAGTGATTGTATGGCATCTCACTACGCCTATGGACAGTGACTGTAATGGGGTTGGGGGGGGGACCTGATGAAGGGGGTAGTGTAATCACCATAATATTACTCATTTAACTGTAGATTAATGATATCAAAATAAACTTAAAAATTTTTTTAAATGTTTTAAGCAAATATCTCTATTTTATTAAGTTTATTTAAGATAAAGTTTGTCGAAGAGTATGGGATTGATGTATTTTCTTGATTTTTAATCTTGACCCAAATTATCTGATTTGTAGAGCTTGAGGGTTATAAAGCTTTATACAAATACCTTTGAACTACTTTCATTAAAGTTTTTTATCAATTTAAAATATGTTTGCTTTGTCACAAAGCATCCTGAAAGTTCTAGTTTTTAGAAAAGTAAGTTTTCAGTTTTGCCTGCAGGGACGTAGTTTCTTGATGTTCCCCAGAACTGAATAATAGCCTAAATCACATCTTGAAATAAATGAGATGAAATGTAAAAGATTAAACCCTTAAGTCCTGCATAACTCTTCTTGGACGGGATGGGGCAGGCCTGGGCTCAGTAACTCATAGAAATCTCATAACTGATTTCTAAGAAACACAGGGATTAACAGACACTCATTGTTTCTGGAAAACATGTTGACCAAACGCACCTAGCCAGGAGGCTTTCTCCCATGGAGCCATGCGCTTCTCTTCCCATGAGTTAGTTCTCCCTGGGCTTATCCAGTGACAGATAGGTTTGCTCTTAAATCTATTGAAGTCACTTTTACTTGGTATTACAGTTAGGGGGGAATTCCTTTTTCTTTTCCCATCTCCTTGATTCTATAATGAGGTATTTTCCCCAAGCATTCTCCAAACCTCTTTCCTCTACTTCATCCCTTCTGCCCCTGGGGAGTTGGAGTAACTTACAAATGGCAGAGGGAAGAAAAACTGGGTTGGTTGACCCAGCTTTGCTTTTCTCTCTTGGATAAATGTGTTGATCCGGGACCTCAGTTCCTGTGAGGGAAGGACAGACCAAGTCCAGTGTTTCTTGGGACCAGGTGGTGAGACTGTGGCCTAATTCCTAGTTACACCATCAACTTGGTTAATAAACCCAGATTCCAGATTCTCAACCTGGTCCCTATCATTCAGAAAGTGATACTCTGACTTCAGTATTTGTCCTTTATTTTATTTTCATCTTGTTTGGAATCTGAGTAGGGAAGGGGGTTGCTAATTATTGGGTCTGCTTTTGTAGTTCTCAATAATTTTAATTACATTATTTAATTCAATATCATTTAAATTGATGAAATATTAGAATTGTTTCAACTAAATTGAACATTTTGGGAAGATTTAATAAAAGAAAATCATTTGATAAATACTTTTAAGTGTGAGCATGACAACTGTAAAAGATTATTAAAAGTTACAAAAATCTAAAATTCTTCATTCATATTTTTTCTCCAGTGTCTTATTATTCTCCCTTCAATTTGAACAAACTGATACTAGAACTCATATATGATGTTTTTAAATGTGTGCTTTTTCCAAGACAAACACAGAATTCCAGTCAACTTACCCAAACAGGAAGAGAAAGGTCTTGAGCCTTCATTAAAAAAAAAGACATTTGCATATTTATGTTTTAAGTCAAAGAAAATGTTTAAAGTATTTATATATCTTTTTTTTTTACAATTTCCCTCTTAAATCCACTTTAAAAAAAATTATCTTTTGCACCAGAAAACTTCTATTGTAGTTTCTGCCTGTGGAGGACCAGGAAACCCCTGAGTATCCAGTGAAAGCCCTGGATCCTTCCTCCCCTGGTGCATGTACACATAAAGCCACAGCTCACAGATCCCATGAAGTGCATCTCTGACTGAGGTCCATGAAAACCCCCCCGTCTCCAAGTATGACTTGATGGCTGATTTGCAGAGCTCAGTATGAAATGAAAGTGCAGGGCCTCTTTAAAAAAAAGATAAAGAATTTCAAGATGGCAGCCACAGAGCTTTAAACCAAATGTAGGGCCTTTCTGTGTGTACAGGCTCAAACCCATGAAGCCAGCCCCATATACAGCTTCCATTTGTTGAGTGCCTTCTAGAGTCCAGGCACAGCAAACATTTTAACATGCATTATCTCATTTAGTTCTCCCTGCAATAGTATCACTATAATTATATTATCATTGTAATTTTATGAATAATAACATTGAGACTTATCAAGGAAAGATAATTTTCTAAGACTGCATGCATAGCGAGTGGAGTTGTGGGATTAGAACCCACATTTTATACCAAAACCCTTCTCTACAGGTAATTAGGTAAAAGAGAAAAAGGACATAGAGAAAATGTAAGCAGCTGAGACCCCATCACCCTTTTCAAAGTTTTAGCAAGCACTTCCTCTAAATGCATTAAATCAGAGCACGTCTGGCTCTAGGGAGTCATAGAAAAATAAGAAGGCACACACCTGCCTTTTAGGCATTTGCAATAAAGGTGGAAAATCTAGCAGGAGAATGGTGTCCTAATCACTCAGAAAATGAAGTTGTTCTGGTAAGAATTCTACTACCAAGGGAAGGTCAAAAGTTCTTGCCATCAATGTACCCCATAACCGAGGCCTGCCCCTCCAGCTCAGTGATGGCATACTGTCTTTATGCTTTATGCTGGTCTTCCTTTCCTGTCTCCCTCCTCCAGGGAAGATTGGCTAGTTGCAAGAGTCAATTCTGTCACCTCCCTAATCACCATTTTCCTGCCTATAGAAGAAAAGCGACTCATTGAATTAGTGCACTTATATGGATAAAGCTACAGTTGCCAACTCCTTCCAAAGAGGTAGACATCATACCGTGTGTGTATGTGTGTTTGAGAACTTTCTGGGAGCTTAAGAGAAACATTATTTGGGGATAATATAACACTTACTGAAAAGTGAAGAAACTTCTGTAGTTTTTTAGTAAAAAAAAGCTCAAAGGTATGCATCCTCTTGGTGCTATGGGGTAGCACATGCTCATTGCTCATTCTCCCATAGACTGGGCCATGTTATCAATTAACGGCTCTCTCCTGGATCTCTGTCAGTGTAGGTTCCAAGGAATGGTAAACGATTAACTTCCAGTGATAGGAGGCTTAAATTACAATGTCAACCCTGCATGGTGCAAAATTTGCAAGCTGAACTCCATGAGAACCATCCCTATGGCTGGCTGGCTCCTGCTGGGGGATTGGGAGGAAGGCTCCCAATGGGAGATGCAAGGAGGCTTACTCAGCAATCTGGATACTTTTACAACCTTCTCTGCTTTGGGAGCTCTAGGTCCAGACACTGAAGGATCTGACGCCACTGAGGGCATCCCCATGTTCTTCCTTTATCTTTCCCCAACATGGCTGGGTAACCATGGCAATGGCGAGGACCTGTGGGAGGAACAAGGCCAGCTGGGAGTTTTGTGTTCCCAGTCTGGGGCAAATAAACCTTTGAAGCCAAATTCAGTCAAAGGGAAAGATAAAGTGGGAGAAGTCATCTGCTCCTGTTTGCCCGTGTCTCTCCCCTTCCTGGCTGGGAAGAAACAACAAAAAAAAAAACCTTTCTGGTCCCCAGGCACACTCACCTCTCTACCCCTCTTGTAATCACTTATGGATATGGAGACAGACTACTTCTCTCTAGCCCTTGGAAACACCTATTGATATGGAGATGCACTAAGGCAAGGTGAGAGATTCTGGAAATATTGCAATTTTACCCACAACATGATATTTGGGAAATAGCATACATGTCCTCACAGTCCCCAAGTAATCACTCAGCTAGCAGCTGAACCAGGCACAAACTGCTTTATGGCTACCTCACCCCTGCTCCCCACCCCCTTAGGCCCCACTCCTCAAGGTGTTAGGAAGGAAAGAACTTGGCTCAGGGTCGCAGGGAAGTCAGATATAGTGAGACAAGAAACCAAAGTAAGTTTTAATACACTTTGCATAGAGTAACAGAGCGGGACTGCCTAAGATAAGACAGGCCCTGATGCTCATTTTGAGACTTCTTTTATGTGGTTTTGGCAGGGCAGAGAGGTCCTTGATTGACAGCTGTCAGCTCTCTAGGCTTTTTCTGATTGGTGAAATGAGGACAGGGGCTGTGCTGTGGCTGTGCTTCTGATGTTTCTTATCTGGGGAGACCCTGGACATTTCCTGAATCACTCGTGGACCCTGTGGCTTCATCTGATTAACTTTCTGAGTCATTTCTGGCTTTCTGGCTCTATCTGATCCACTCCCTGAGTCATCTTTGAGGGGCCCTCTCTCCTCTTCATCCTACTCATTTCTGTCTTTCTGCCTAGCAAAGGTGTGATCTGAAGACCAGAATCATGGGTACCACCTAAGAGCTTGTGCAAAATGCATAATCTTGGGCTCTGCGTCAAACCTACTGAATCAGAATCTTCATTTTTATAGGAATTCTAGATGATTCATATATACCTACAATAATGTTCAAAAGCATTGCCTTGGTCCATTAAGGTCTGTAGCTCTGGACTAGAGGGGGTTCCCAGCTCTGAGCAAGTTCACTCTGGATTTGACGAGACCAAAAATGACAACAGAATGTTGTGGGGAATAAAAGGTTTTATACAAGCTTTATTCTCATGATGGCAGGTCGAGCGCTAGAATCATGTCTGCCTCCAGCAAGTCTGCATTCAGCAAGTCTGTCACTGTCTCCTCTGCTTGAGGTTCTGTGCAAGCACCAGGCAGAGCTCTTTATATAGCAACACAGGCAATAATGGTTTATTGCCAAAATGTGTATATGCATGCACCTGGGCAGAATTAGCACAATATTGGCCTTACAGGCCAAGTATTACATCATTTCACATGCACAGTGGGCTAGTAAATTAGGAGCAGGTGAGGATCCTGGATATGGAATTTCCACTTTCCCTACAAAGACTAAACCGAGGTCTTTTAGGGTGTGCAAAAAAGAGGAAGGGAAGGTGGGAAGAAGGATATGAGAGAGAGATTAGAGGAAGGGAGGGAAGAGGAAGGAAAAATGGAAGGTTAGGAAGAAAACCACTCATTGTTTATTGTGACTTTGCCACACTTTGACTAGATGTTTCATCCCACTTGCCTTCTTAGTTGATGTTTTGCAACTCAGTCCTACTTTTTGCCATTGTCTACTTGAAATAAAAATGGCTCTAATAACTCAGCTAATTACATAAAAGAGGGAAATGAAATTTCAAATACTTTGATTTGGTGTGTCTATTTTAACTGAAATTTCCATGCACACAGAATCAAAGTGTGCTTTCCAACAACTCATTTCTGCTACAGCTTGTAATTTCCATCAATGTAAGGCTCTTTATCCCAAAACTTGGATTGCGTTTTATCTTCACTGATTTTTCAGTTAACATTATCATATTGGTAGTTCAGGGTTTGTCTTGGAGAGGGGGAAACACAGAGTATGTAAGGAAGTATTTAGATACCACCTTTGTTGTTAGGTTGTTACATTGTTATTGTTCTTACAGCTTCCACTGAGAAGATTTGAAATTCTACAACTATAGAGTGTTAACACTGGAGAAGATCTAAGAGGTGACATGTCTCAACCATGACATTTCATGACCAGGAAATGGTGGCCTATAATGGGGACCAGGGATTTGTCTAAGATTCCACAACTACTTGGTGCTTGAGCCCAGGTGTTCAGATTACATAAGAAAAATAATACGTTAACAAGCTAAAGATTTCCTTTTATTCTTGGGCTATGAGCATAATCACTCTGGCAAACCAATCAGATTTTTTTTTGTTATTTTAACTCTATGGTCAAAATAAATAATTTTCACATCATTGGGCTTTATTTCTCCAGTCAAGGGATAATAACAATGGTGCCTCCTTGGCTTTTGCATCTTTTGCTTCTTCTCAAATATTTTAATTCTTAAAAGATAGAGGAAGTTTTTGCCTGAGACACTTCACATTCTTTTCTACCCAGTTCTGGAGTCTGGTAATAATTTTGTGTCCTTGGCACCTGGCACAAAGGCTTGGCATTGGATTAATCATTGGAAGTAAATAATTTATTTAACCTGCCACCCTAAATAAAGAGGCAAATTGAGGCAAGCTCAAATTACCTGAAACTAAGCTTATTAAGGTATAGCAGAGGGATTGCAGTTGGGGAAACACATGCTACAACAAGCTACAGGTGGGACCACTGAGGCTTGGAGTAGCTATATTTATGGGCAAGAAGTACAGAGAGGAAAAGCTCTGGCAAGAGTCCAAGTAGTCAGTTCATTGGCGTGAGAATGGAAAGAGATTCTTAGTCAGATGTTCATCAGTTAGGAGATAAGTCATGGTCTTCCATAAATTAGGCATTTGTAGGAAATCAGTCTTTTAGTTTTTAACTTCTGTCCTTTTGAGGGCACATGCCTGAGATTCTCCGTTTCTTATCTTTCAGTTCCCTTAGATTGAAATTCTTTTGCAAATCTTTACAATTTTATAAATGGTAGAATGCCTATTTATCAGAAGGGTAAACTGAGGTCCTCAAGGCTAAGTAACTTGCCCAGCGCAAAACAGAATACAGAATACTCAGAGATTCAAGATGGCGGCACGAGAGGTGAGACAGAGAACTCCTCCCAAAACCACAGATAGTGTGAAAATATAGTTAATACAACTAACCCTAAAATAGCAACAGGAAAGAAGGCTGCACCAGACTGCATACAGACCTCACAAACAGAGCAGACCTCACAAAACAGGGTAACATACGAAAGCCTTGATCTGGTGGGACCTGAGCCCTTCCCCCAACCCAGCTCACCAGCAGGACTGCTGAACCCCTAGCCCTGGAGATCTGCTTTGTGAGCAGAAACCTACATTGTGTGGTGCTCTGGAGGATGGGGAGCTGGGACAGGCGGAGTGCTTGAGAGACAGATTCCGGCCATTTGTGGAGGACGGGATCCACATCCAGCCACCCTGGGACAAGGGAAAGGCAGGCGGTCTGACAGGCTTCCTAGCAGCCAGAGGGCTGCTGAAGGGGCGGGGTTTGCACAGAGTTTGCTGCACGGGAGAAGGGATAGGGGGTCAAGGTTTTCTGAGCATGCTCTGCCCAGCAGATTGGGAACTTTGAGGAGCTTCAAGAGCTCCATCTCCCTGGCTGCCTACTCAGCTCCAAGGCCCCTCACTGTGATATGCAGCCTGCTGAGCTTTCCTCTGGGCCTGACAGCACCGGCTCACAAACTGGCAGTCACTGCTCTGGCATCAGGCCAGCCAGAGGGAAGCCCCACCTACAACAGAGAGAGACGCCAAGCACAGAGGCTTACACCTGTGTACTTGGCCCACTGACTCTGATACAGGAAACAGGCAGGGCAGATGGGAATCAGGAAATGGATCTTTCCTCCCCCAAGGCACCAGCTCCACTCCTCTATGACCTCCAACCTCACTCTAGGGTCTGAGCAGCTCCAGACAATGGAGCTTCTGGGCAACAGAAGGCACCACACAGAAATATGAAATGTCAAAAGAACATGGTTCAGACCAAAATCTCACAAACCCCAGAGAAAGGGCCAAATGAAACTGAGCTCACCAATCTTCCTGAAAGAGAGTTCAAAATAAAAATTATAAACATGCTTATGGAGGAACAGAAAAATATTCAAGAACTCAGGAACGAATTTAAGATGGAGATTCAATCATTAAGAAATTCCATATCTGAAATGAAACATACAATGGAGGGATTTAAAAGCAGATTAGATGTAGTAGAAGAGATGGTAAATGGAATAGAAATTAGGGGAGAGGAATACAGAGAAGCTGAGGCACAGGGAGAAAAAACAATCTCTAAGAATGAAAGAATATTGAGAGAACTGTGTGACCAATTCAAACGGAACAATATTTGCATAATAGGGGTACCAGAAGACGAAGAGAGAGAAAAAGAGATAGAAAGTGTCATTGAGGAGTTAATTGCTGAAAACGTCCCCAATTTGGAGAAGGAGATAGTCTCTCAAGCCATGGAGATGCACAGATCTCCTAACACAAAGGACCCAAAGAAGACAACAGCAAGACATATAATAATTAAAACGGCAAAGATCAAGGATAAAGAGAGACTTTTAAAAGCACCTAGAGAGAGAAAAAAGATCACATACAAAGGAAAACCCATCAGGCTATCATCAGATTTCTCAACAGAAACCTTATAGAACAGAAGGGAGTGGCATGATATATTTAATGCAATGAAGCAGAAGGGCCTTGAACCAAGAATACTCTACCTGGCAAGGTTTTCATTTAAATTTGAAGGAGGGATTAAACAATTTTCAGATAAGCAAAAGCCGAGAGAATTTACCTCCCATAAACCACCTCTACAGTGCATTTTGGAGGGACTCCTATAGAGGGAAGTATTCCTAAGACTAAATAGATGTCACCCAAGGGATAGACAAAGAGTACAGAATATGATTCATAACATACAAAGAATGGAGGAGGAAGAAAAAGGAGGAAAAGAAAAAAAAAGAATCTTGAGGTTGTGTTTGTAATAGTATATGAAGTGAGTTAAATTAGACTGTTAAATAGTAAGGGAATTACCTTTGAACCTTTGGTAGCCACAAATCTAAAGCCTGCAATGCCGAAAAGTACATACCTATCGATAATCACCCTAAATGTAAATGGTCTGAATGCACCAATCAAAAGACATAGAGTCATTGAATGGATAAAAAAAAAGAGCCATCTGTATGCTGCCTACAAATGACTTACTTCAAACCCAAAGACATACTCATACTGAAAGTAAAGGGATGGAAAAAGATATTTCATGCAACTAATAGGGAGAAAAAAGCAGGAGTTGCAGTACTTGTATCAGAAAAAATAGACTTCAAAACAAAGAAAGTCACAAGAGACAAAGAAGGACATTACATAATGATAAAGGGGTCAGTCCAACAAGAGGACATAACCATTATAAACAACTGTGCACCCAACACAGGATTACCTACATATGTGAAACAAATACTATCGGACTTAAAGGGAGAAATATAATGCAATGCATTCATTTTGGGAGACTTCAACACACCACTCACTCCAAAAGACAGATCAACCAGACAGAAAATAAATAAAGACACAGAGGCACTGAACAACATATTAGAACAGATGGACCTAATGGACATGTACAGAACACTCCATCCAAAAGCAACAGGATACACAATCTTCTCAAGTGCACATGGAACATTTGCAAGAATAGATGATATACTAGGCCACAAAAAGAGCCTCAGTAAATTCAAAAAGATTGAAATTGTCTCAACCAGCTTCTCAGATCACAAAGGTATGAAACCAGAAATAAATTACTCAAAGAAAATGAAAAAGCCCACAAACGCATGGAGGCTTAATAACATACTCCTAAATAATCAATGTATCAATGACCAAATAAAAACAGAGATCAAGCAATATATGGAGACAAATGACTCCAATAATACAACACTGCAAAATCTGTGGGACGCAGTGAAGGCCGTGCTAACAGGGAAATATATTGCAATACAGGCCTACCTCAGGAAAGAAAAACAATCCCAAATGAACAGTCTAAACTCACAATTGATGATACTAGGAAAGGAAGAACAAATGAGGCCCAAAGTCAGTAGAAGGAGGGACAAAATAAAGATTAGAGCAGAAATAAATAAAATTGAGAAGAATAAAATAATAGAAAGGATCAACGAAAGCAAGAGCTGGTTCTTTGAGAAAATAAACAAAATAGATAAACCCTAGCCAGACTTATCAAGAAAAAAAGAGAGTCACTCACATAAACAGAATCATAAATGAGAAAGGAAAAATCACTATGGACACCACAGAAATACAAAGAATTATGAGAGAATACTATGAAAAATTATATGCTAACAAACTGGATAACCTAGAAGAAATGGACAACTTTCTAGAAAAATACAACCTTCCAAGGCTGACCCAGGAAGAAACAGAAAATCTGAATAGACCAATTACCATCAAAGAAATTGAATTGGTAATCAAAAACTACCTAAGAACAAAACTCCTGAACCAGATGGTTTCACTGCTGAATTTTATCAAACATTTAGTGAAGACCTAATACCCACCCTCATTAAAGTTTTCCAAAAAGTAGAAGAGGAGAGAATACTCCCAAACTCATTCTATGAGGCCAACATCACTATAATACCCAAACCAGTAAAAGACACCACAAAAAAAGAAAATTAGAGACCAATATCCCTGATGAACATAGATGCAAAAATACTCAACAAAATATTAGCAAACCGAATTTAAAAATACATCAAGAGGATCATACACCATGACCAAGTGGGATTCATCCCAGGGATGCAAGGATGGTACAACATTCGAAAATCCATCAACATCATCCACTACATCAACAAAAAGTAAGACAAAACCACATGATTATCTCCATAGATGCTGAAAAAGCATTCGACAAAATTCAACATCCATTCATGATAAAAACTCTCAACAAAATGGGTATAGAGGGCAAGTACCTCAACATAATAAAGGCCATATATGACAAACCCACAGCCAACATCATACTTAACAGCGAGAAGCTGGAAGCTTTTCCTCTAAACTTTTCCTAACAAGACAAGGATGCCCACTCTCCCTGCTTTTATTCAACATAGTTCTGGAGGTCCTAGCCATGGCAATCAGATAACACAAAGAAATAAAAGGCATCCAGACTGGTAAGGAAGAAGTCAAACAGTCCCTGTTTACAGATGACATGATATTGTACATAAAAAAACCTAAAGAATCCACTCCAAAACTACAAATCTTGAATTCAGTAAAGACGCAGGATACAAATTAATACACAGAAATCTGTTGCATTTCTATACACTAACGGTGAACTAGCAGAAAGAGAAATCAGGAAAACAATTCCATTCACAATTGCATCCATAAGATTAAAATACCAAGGAAAAAACCTAACCAAGGAAATGAAAGGCTTATACTCTGAAAAGTACAAGACACTCATGAGAGAAATTAAAGAAGATACCAATAAATGGAAACATATCCTGTGCTCATGGATAGGAAGAATTAATATTGTCAAAATGGCCATCCTGCCTAAAGCAGTCTACAGATTCAATGCAATCCCTATCAAAATACCAACAGCATTCTTCAATGAACTAGAGAAAATAGTTCTAAAATTCATATGGAACCACAAAAGATCCCGAGTAGCCAAAGCAATCCTGAGAAGGAAGAATAAAGTGGGGGGGAATTATGCTCCCTGACTTCAAGCTCTACTACAAAGCCACAGTAATCAAGGCAATTTGGTACTGTCACAAGAACAGACCCATAGACCAATGGAACAGACTAGAGAGCCCAGATATAAACCCAAGCATATATGGTCAATTAATATACGATAAAGGAGCCATGGATATACAATGGAGAAATGACAGCCTCTTCAACAGCTGGTGTTGGCAAAATTGGACAGCTACATGTAAGAGAATGAAACTGGATTATTGTCTAACCCCATACACAAAAGTAAACTCAAAATGGATCAAAGACCTGAATGTAAGTCATGAAAACATAAAACTATTAGAAAAAAACCTCTTAGACATAAACATGAGCGACTTCTTCATGAACATATCTCCCCGGGCAAGGGAAACAAAAGCAAAAATGAACAAGTGGGACTATATCAAGCTGAAAAGCTTCTGTACAGCAAAGGACACCATTAGTAGAACAAAAAGACATCCTACAGTATGGGAGAATATATTCATAAATGATGTATCTGATAAGGGGTTGACATCCAAAATATATAAAGAACTCATGCACCTCAACAAACAAAAAGCAAATAATCCAATTAAGAAATGGGCAGACGACATGAATAGACACTTCTCTAAAGAAGAAATTCAGATGGCCAATAGGCACATGAAAAGATGCTCCACATCGCTAATCATCAGAGAACTGCAAATTAAAACCACAATGTAATATCACCTCACACCAGTTAGGATGGCCGCCATCCAAAAGACAAACAACAACAAGTGTTGGCGAAGATGTGGAGAAAGGGGAACCCTCCTACACTGCTGGTGGGTCTGTAAATTAGTTCAACCATTGTGGAAAGCAGTATGGAGGTTCCTCAAAAAACTCAAAATAGAAATACCATTTGACCCAGGAATTCCACTCCTAGGAATTTACCCTAAGAATGTAGCAGCCCAGTTTGAAAAAGACAGATGCACCCCTATGTTTATCACAGCACTATTTACAATAGCCAAGAAATGAAGCAACCTAAGTGTCCATCAGTAGATGAATGGATAAAGAAGAGGTGGTACATATACACAATGGAATATTATTCAGCCATAAGAAGAAAACAAATCCTACCATTTACAACAACATGGTTGGAGCTAGAGGGTATTATGCTCAGTGAAATAAGCCAGGCAGAGAAAGACAAGTATCAAATGATTTCACTCATCTATGGAGTATGAGAACAAAGCAAAAACTGAAGTAACAAAACAGCAGCAGACTCAGAACCCAAGAATGGACTAACAGTTACCAAAGGGAGAGGAACTGGGGAAGATGAGTGGGAAGGGAGGGATAAGGGGGAAAAAGGGGTATTACGATTAGCACACATAATGTAGTGGGGGGGTAGTTGATACGGGGAAGGCAGTATAACACAGAGAAGACAAGTAGTGATTCTATAACATCTTACTATGCTGATGGACAGTGACTGTAATGGGGTATGTCCTGGGGACTTGATAATAGGGGGAGTCTAGTAACCATAACATTGCTCATGTAATTGTACGCCAATAATAGCAACAAAAAAAAAACAGAATACAGTGGAGCTAGGACTGAAACCAAATCTGTCTCCCTTGAGACCCAATGGCTTTCCTCTGATGCAGGTAAATACAAAAATTGCACGTTGAAGTGAATAAATAATCAAGTGAATGAAAGAATATGCATTTTATTCTGAGGTTATTGGACATCGAAAAGCACTCAAGAAAAAAAAAGAATCTATACCAGTTCAATGTCTCAATTTTTTGCTAGAATCACCTGGAAGAAGACTAATCTGCCAGATGGATCGCTATGAGCGATACTGACAGAGATGGACCAAGAGGAGGATTGCTTTCCTAACTCCTGCTGTATCAAAGTGTCTTGAAAGAATGCAGGTCTCCATCTCTTACTCAGTGCCACCAGGGCAAGTGGCCAGCTGCCAAGATGCTACAAATCTGTTCTTTAATGGAACCTTCTCCCTGGCCTCACCATTAGGATGGCTGCACAAACACAGAACCCAAGAGGAGCCCCTCTGTGATGATTATCACCAGAAGAAATTCAAAGGATGAAATAGAAGACAATAGCAGCAGCGGGGGCAAGGGGCAAGCTCATTTCAGGATTCCATAAGGGTCCTTAGAAAGAATTGAGAGTGAGAAGCAGGTTAAATTGAAAATAAATGCAGCATACAAAATTGTCAGTGTTACTCTACAAGAGGAGTGTTTAAATAGAGCCAGAATCCTTGGAACATAACCAGAGATCTCCTATTCACAATAAATGGCTTCTGTGACTCCAGTGTGCCAATTAAACAGTTTGTCTCTGCCTCAACCTTAATTTGGCAGACAGCTCTGTTGTAAATCTGCATCCGGGGATAGAGAAGTTGTTTCTTAGCTGCAACCCACCCCCTTACACACACACACACACACACACACCCCAGAGTTTACTCTTTGCTTAACATAAGATGTAAATATGTCATTGTGTTGACTGGAAATCAAATGAAAGATGCCAATTGGAAGGAAATATTAAGTCCCAGATTAATTACTGCTTGAAATATTGTAATTTACTGCCCACAGTTCGCATATCAGAAGAGGTGCAGGGACCTGTGGGCTTTACAGAGGCAGAGCTACTGCGGGACTCAGAAGGAACAGGTCTAGAAACTCAAGACAAATTCCTTTGTCAAGATTGGATTTCTAGAAACTGCCTTGTCTGAAAACTAGATGATATGTGGATGGAGTAAGATGCCATCTGTGTTCTATGTGACCAATTCAGTAGCCATTTGACATAATTTAATGTTTCAAAGGTCAAGAATTATATTTAAGCATGTTTAATAAAGTGTCCATTGTTTCTATTTGTCTGTTTGGGGGTTAACTATGAGAAATGTAAACGCTCCCAGCTAACTGGAATGCTGCTGGCAGATTTTATGGGACAGTTCCTCTATAAAAAACTCAAACTCTCCAGAAGCCAGAGGTCTTTAGCTTGTCCTATGGGTAGTGATGATTCTCTGGCTAAAAGGAAAATTGAAAACCTGAGTGTGGTAGCTGCAGTAAATGCTAGAAGGCAAGAAACAGAGAAGGTTGTAGCCCAACCCACCATTTACAGTATTGGACAGAATCTCAAGCCCTCGGGCAATCTTGTCACCACCCGTAAGGTAAAAGCCTGGTTTGGGGCAGGCCTGAGAAAAGGGTGATCCAAAGTGGGCCTGCCTCATAATTTAATTCAGGGTACTAAAATCATCCTTTAGCTGAGTTCCCATCTGCTTGGGAAATGGATGAAATGAGACAGTGCTAAGTAAGCTGCACCAAAAGATGATGCTTAGAAATCCCCTCTTTTTTTAAAAAAAAAAACAAACCTTTTTTGAAAAACTGAATAGTGACAAGAAAGTTGCAGAGATAGTACAGAGTTCTTGCATATCCCTTATCCTGTTCGTCTTCCATCACCATGGCCCATCGGTCAAAAGAAAGAGCCCTATTTATTTATTATGATTAACTAGACTCCAGACTTATTTGGATTTTCCACTCATGTCCTTTCTCTATTCCAGGCTCCCATCAGGATATTCCATTGCATTTAGTGGTCACGTCTCCTAAATCTCCTCTGGTCTGTGTCAGTCTTCATATTTCCATATCAACTCTTTGGAAGCTGGTCTCTAAATCCAGCCCAAAGTGAGGAGTCAGAGGAGGTGCAAAACTTTACCTCCTGGAGTGGGGAACATCTATGGATATTATTTTGAATTCTGCCATAAGAAAGATTTGTCTTTTCCCCTTCAGTTATTTATTTATTCAATTATTTATTTATATCACTACAAACTCATGTATGTTTATTTTATATGTTGGTTTGTATTTTTACTACTCATGTATATTCATTTTGTACATTGGGTTATAATCCAATACTGTGTCATTTGTTTTCTTGCTCAAATTTCAGCTTTGGCCATTGGGAGCTCTTTCATTTGGCCCCTGTGTCCCTCTGATATACTTCCAACTGTTAATTTTTTGAGTATCGCCTTCCTTTCTGGTACAAGATGTTCTAGGCTCATCTTGTACTTTCCATGCCTCAGCCCTAAAATCCTCGATTTGTTGAATCAAGGTTCCATTTGTTGTCGCTTCCAGACACCTCAGCTAACAGAACTAGGTAGTAAACGTGCAAATGCCAAGTCACATATCTGTATCTGCGATGCTCCTGTATCTATCCATCTGGGTGTATATCAACTTAAACCTCATGCTGATGTCACAGACTCTAACCCAGCCCCACGTGGTTCCCTCCAAGCTGCCCTTCTTGCTCTCCAACACTCCAACCTCCTCTCCGACGCTGAGAGGCCTGGTTCCCACTAGCCATCATCCACTTACTTACGTGTTCAATTCCAATGTGTGTGTAAAGCATTTTCAGGATTGTTCATCTGTACCACAGGAAAAAGCAAACTTACCAGCTAACAACCAGTGTTATGCATATGGTTCCCAGTCCAAACACTGTTTCCCAGAGTTACTTAGGTCAGCTCCTCTTCCATTCACTCCCTTCTGTAATGTCATGCATTTGTGCAACAATGAGATTCACGTGTCATAGCCCACGCAACATTCTGGCTGTTGGTGATGGTACTGTTTTTTAGCTTCCATACATTAAGGTTCAGTCTTTGTGATTTACAGCTTTATTGCGTTGAGATGATTCTTTTTTCTTCTTGAACACATCCAAGCTTCTAAAATGAGCAAGTGCAAAAGATGAAGGGAAGGGCCCTCGCCAACTGCCCAGACTTCTACCCCACCCTACCCCTGCCTTCTTGCTCGTGTTCTGGGTACCAAGACCCAGGAATTCTCTACCCAAGTGGGCTTCCAGGTCCAGCATGCACCTCTTCCCTGGGTTCCTCTTTCTGAGGCTGACCAGAAACTAAGAAGAAGCAGCTGGCTGAGTGATGATGGGGGTAGGGGTGTGCAGTAAAAGAAGTGGGCTAGGGACGGGGGTTCCACTCCTACTCTTACCCTGAGTCTCACAAATATATTAGGAACAGGTCATGTGCTAAATGCTCGAATTGTCTCACTTAATTCTTAAAACAATCCTGTGAGGTATCCACATTGTACTGGGGAGCAATAGGACACAGAGAGGTTGAGTAGATTGTCTAAGGGGACACAGCATGTAAATAGTGGAAGAAGGAATACAAGTCCAGATTTATTTAACTACGGACTTGGGGCTTTAAGCACTACACTACAGTGTGCCGTCGTCCTCAGGGCCCCCATGTCACATGACCCCATCCACACTGTTGTCAGGTATGTGTGTATCCTGGGGTGGGGAACAACACAGCCACGGCTGTGCCAGGTAGCCAGGCTGTGAAAAGAAAAAATTACTCATTTACAACATCCAACTTGCTCACTGCTCTTATCCTCGTTTCTCACCTGCTATTCTGACCCTTTACTCCTTTTGGATTTGTCCTCAACCAGGCGCACGGGCTCCTGAATTTACAGCAACTGTGGTCCTCAGCTCTCCAGTGCACATGCGTGTACTTGAGAATCCATGTGTCTTTCAAGTCTGAGATTTAAAAGCTCATTCTTAGCAAATAGCAGGTATGCCTCTCTAGGTGGGAGGGCATGACGCTTCTGCCTCATGCCGCCTCTCCCCTCCCAGCCTCCCTGACAAAGGACTATTTTAATAGAAGGTTAATGGAGGACACATAGAACAAAAGGAAAACCCTGTCATCATTATTCCATGTTTTACTGTAACAGAGGTCAGCTCTCCCAGATTCTTCCTAGTATCCATCTTTAAAATGAATTATTTAGCCTATGAAAACAAAACTAGTTTATTTATGATGACAGAGAAGCTGTAAATGTGCTCCTGATCTGTGCATTGACTAATTAGATTAATTAAGCCAGCATGCATTTCAGAACAGGCAGGCAGGTGGCAAATAGCATTTAAGATGATTTATATGATATATTCCATCAAGCTTACAGTTGATAAATAATATCACATTCATTCCATTAAGATATCGAAGTGGAAAATGAAAACGATGCATTCCTGGCTCTGGGCTGTTACCAAAAGAGCGACTATGGAGGTTTCTACACAGGCATTATTTACTCTGCTCAAAATGAATGATGTAGAAAAATTTAAAAATGCAAGGCAAATCTCAAACTCAAGTTAGTCTCATCAGTCCCTTTCCTTATGCAGAGGCAATTCTTTATCATTGCAGTGGAATTGGATTTTAGGAATAGAGATGAGATTTGAATTTTAATTAAGCCATTGCTGCCTGCTACCTAATTTTTCTAGAATCTCCCATACCATTGGCTTTTACTAATCATCCTTCTTTCAGCGGGTACTTCTCATAAATAAGTGTGAAATTGGTGAATACAAGATCTCTCCTTCTGCAGTCTTCAAACTTCAACATGCCTAAGAATTCCTGGCAATGTTTGCTCAAGTGCACGTTCCTGGTCCTGCACCCAGTAGGTCTGGATGGAGGCCAGTGATATAAACTTTTTAATCAACACCTTGGATGTCAATATTACCCCATACTAATAAGCTCATATACCAAGATCTGAATCCTACCATTTGACCTTTGATCTTTCTGCATTCTCAAGTTCGTTGACTGTATTAGACCCACTTCTCTTAAAGTAGTCAGTGTTCTTAATGTTACCTGCACTAGAATTTCCCTGGAGACATCGTAAAACTTCAGCTCCCTGGGCTTCAGAACCTACTGAATCTGAATTTATAAGGGTAGCACAGGAGTATCTGCATTTTATCAAACTTTCCACATGGTTCTAATGTATACTAAAATTGAAAAACTACTGCCTCAAAGCAAGAAATATTTGATTCAGGTGTAACAGAGAATGCAGTTTCTCCTCTCTGTAATCAAAGTTTTGCTTGGAAGACAAAGATCTATTTCCCACCCTACCTAAGTCAGGCACCTATCTAAGAATGCTCCGAGGCCTGCAGTGAGGGTAGTGCCAGAAGGATCTGATCTTCAGGCCTGCCTTTTGGCCTTCCCGCTTTGGTTTCTGCCCTGAGAGGCTCTGCAAAATCGCTGCCATTCTGTTGAGGGCAACTTCCACGTTTCCTCCAGGTCTCTGGGAAGGAAGTGGTTAAATGGGAAGTGCCCTGAGCTACTGCTCCTGGGATAGGATGGTGTGTCATGCAGGTGTCTGGCAATGACTAATGGCAGAAATTGATATGTGAGACAGACCCAATCCAAACCTGACATCCTTCCCAGCCTAGGAAGAGATGATAACCCTTCCTATTGCCACAGAATGGCCAGCAAAGTGGCAGAAGAGAAACCTTCGCAATAGAGAAATGGAGTGGTACTGGCAGCCAGGTAAACCAGGAAAGAGGCAGCACATTTCACAGAGCATATTAGCCAAAGCCAAGCCTCCTCCAGAGGCAGGTGATAAGGCCTCTATTTAAGCTCTGCACAATCAGGTAAACAGAGATAGAGAATAATCTGAAAATTGTAACAGAATCCTGATTATGAGATGTTATCATTTCATCCCAGGCTGCATCAAACAAGGGGGAGCTGGGCCTAAGAGGAGAACTTTGAAACCTGAGAGGAGAGGACTTTGTTCAAGACCAAAGCATGCTGGCTAAAATGACCACCCATTCCACAGCAAGAAAGAACTAGACATTGATTCCAGAGTCTCTTTTTTGTCTTTCATAATTCTTGCAATATTTTCCTCTGCTCCTTACTATATATCGTTTACTCCTCCCACAGTGTAGATTCAGTTCATTCTCATTAAGTCCTTCTGTTATCTTCAAGTTCACAAAGGAAGAACCTTCCAGGTGTCAATGCATGTTAGGTACCTTTGATAGGTCAATCCTCCTTGATGGAAAGGAGGAGATTCTAGTTCCCAAAGCGGACAAAACCTTGTAAGCAATGTTTCTCTGGAGCACCTTTCTGAATGAGTGAGCTGTATCTTTACACAGTGAAAGGCATAATGTCGCCCAACCCTATGAAACTATATCTGAGCACATTGAAAAATGCCTAACCTCATAGAGCATTTTTGTTAAGATAGTGCTTATTAGGCTATAATTTCAAGGTCATACATAGCTAAGCAGTTCTCCTATATAAAGAAGTTTCTGTTGAAATCAGCTCTTGAGTAGTCTGTCCTCCGTAGCCCCGTCATCATAGAGGCTCTACCTGGGACCTGTCTGGCATCAGAGAGGCAAACTGAGCCAGTAATAAGACCATCAGGTGTTTTTTTTTTTGCCAAAGGCACATGATTTTGTCCTATCTTCTGAATTGCTAATCTCAATAGGCTTCTATTTTCTTATGACTCTAGGTATATATTAGGCTTCATTTACATGTCTGTTTCTAAAAAGGCTCTACAGGGTCTGGAATAAAAGACATGCAAAAGGTGAGTTCATTAAAATAAAAATAGAAAATGTTAACTGTATCTATAGAAAATGTATTGCTCATCAAAACGGCATTCACTGTTACTAGGATTAAGCATTAACTTTAGCTAAACCAAGGTAAACATGGACATAAGATACGTTACACGTAATTCTTCAGAGCATAAAACAACTTTTTACTCAGCTTCATTGAGGTACTATTTACATACAGCACATTCACCTATCGAAAGGGTACACCGTGACAAATGTGTGTACTCATGCATGTAACCACTACCGCAGAAGGTTCCATCACCCCCAGAAGCCTCCTCTGCTCCTTTGCCATCAGTCTCCTCTCCTAATCCTGGGTCCTAGAAAATGCTCTGCTTTCTGTCACTCTATTTTTGCATTCTCCATAATTTCACATAAATGGAATCATACAACATGTAATCTTTTATGTCTGGTTTCTTTCACTTCATATAAAGTTTTTGAGTATTATATAGGGATGAATCACAATTTGTTTATCCATTCATTAGTTGATGTATATATTTTTCCAGTTTGAGGCTATTAGCAATAAAGCCACTATGAATTTTCATCTACAAGAAATTGTGTGGACATAGGCTTTCCTTTCTCTTGGGTAAATATCTAGTAGCTGGTCCACTTCTTGCTAAGCTTGGTATGTCAGGCTTTCTGGTTTTCATTATTCCAGTAGATGTGTAGTGGTGTCTCTTCACAGTTCCACTTTGAGTTTCCCTAATGACTAGGGATACTGAGCATCTTTCCATGTGCTTATTTGCCATTCTCTTATCTCTGGTAAAATGCAAAAATTTTTTCACACACTTTAGCAAGTTGTTTGCCTTCTAATTTCAAAGTTGCAAGAATTCTATATATTCTATAATCTACATGTATTCTGGATTCAAGTTCTTTATCAGATATGTGTGATGCAAGTATTTTCTGCCAGTCTGTGGCTTGCCTTTTCATCCTTGACAGTGTCTTTTGGAGAATCAAGGTTTAAAATTTTGATAAAATTCAATTTGTCAATTTTGTTCTTTAATAGTTCATGTGTTTTGTGTCCTAAGAAACTGTCTAATTCACAACACAAAGATTTTCTCTTATGCGTTTTCTAGAAATTTTATCATTTTAAGTTTTTACATATAGGTCTATGATCCATTTCATGTTATATTTTGTATATGGTGTGAAGTGAGGGTCAAGGTATATTTATTATTATTGTTGCATTCTTCATTATTGTTTATTGGAAAGATTACTCTTTCCTCATTGAATCACCTTGACATCTTTGCCAAAAGTCAGTCGACCATTTGGGGCTCTATTCTGCTTTCCTGATCTATATGTCTACAGTATGCCACTGTCTTAATTACCATAATTTCATAGTAAGTCTAGATTTCATACAATGTGCATCCTCTGAGTTTGTTTCTCAAAATTGCTTTTGGTTATTTTAGATCCTTTGCATTTGCTTATGAATTTTAGAATCAGCTTGGCTTGTCAATTCCTACAAAAAAAAAAGCCTATAAAAATGACTTTTTATATGGAAGGACATTTTCACCTAACCCATATATTATTGAAATAACACTTTAATCTTATCTCTTCCCTTCCTGTCTCCCCTTACTCCTGTCTGCTTCAGTCTGGCTACCAGACTGACCTTCTAAAAATGTCCCTTTTGTAGTGATGTCCTATTGCTGAGTATATATAAGTTCCTTGGAAGAAACTGATAAAGTAGAAAGAGTAAGAAGGAGCTTTGAGCCATGTAAGACTGGTTTCACATGGTTACCTTGTTCTCTCTACATCCCTCTACCTCACCATACTTACCTTGTTATTGTGAGAATTAAAGAAATGATGGCAGTGAGGCCCCTTGCTCAGGACTGGCTAAGTGGTCAGCATGTGTTCATTTCCTCTGTTTCCTTACTCAGTAGTGTTGGTTGGTGGACATAGAATTTCTTAAAGGGAGAAAGTTATAAAAACACACAGAGCATGTCACACAGCTCAGGAGACAACACCGCATGTGCCCCTGCATTGATGCTGACTTTCAGGTCCCTGTGAGGCCTTCCGCTCCTAGTGATGATATCACAGCATGGAGTGAGGGTCCCAGGCACCTAATTATCCATGTCTGTCCACTCCCCACCAACAGTTCTAGAAACTGACCGTGTTCCTCCCTTCCTCTCAGGTGCAAGTCAGGTGGTTGTACACAACAACCTCAGCTTATTCCTAAACAGTTGCTGCGCGCCTGGTTGAATTAAGCAGAGCTTTCAGAGGTAGCATCCCTCAGTACTCACAGGTTTTAGACCTGGCGCTATGCCTGAGGTTCATTCCTCTTTGGCCTAGTCTCAATAACCCTCAGCCCAAGTGCCCTCACTCTAGTTTGTTTGGACTTTATCCCCCTACTGCCATCCCTACGGGCTTTTTCTGCAGACCAGTTACTTGCCATATCACACACTACCTATGACCTTGGTCTTCATGCTTTCCCTGGCTTTGACCCTGCCTCTAAGGCCTATCCAGTCTTTAAGGCCAAGCTCAAACCAGCCTCTTGCATTAAACTTTTTCTGACCAACTCCAGTCCACAGTGGTATTTTCTCGCCTGGTTTTCAGTAGAATCTCGTGCAGCAATAGAACTCCATCTGGCCTGGAAGACTATTTTCGGACTTAAAATTCAGATGGTGTAGGAATGAGATGTCAGAAAATGAGTAACATATCAATAGACTTGAACTAAAACAAGAATAAATGATCCAGAAAACCATAAACACCCTAAGTGTCTCAGGGCAAAAGCAGTTGGGTAGAATAGAGACTACATCTGGGTTCAGAGGTCAAGATGGGCAACAGGGGTCCTAACTTAGGATCCATGGACCCCCAGTTAAGAAAACTGATTTGAGGGGCCGACAAAGATCCCACCAGGGACCTAAGGACATGTGGTCGTTTACAGAGCACTCAAAGGCAGATTAGTCACCTGCCATCGCTGCATGGCTCCACCACAGCAGGTGCAGAAGGCAATCTAGCTGTTAGAGGATTTCTAACAGAACCCGCTGAACGAGGCCAGCCAAGACTTGATACTTAGCATGGAGCGTGCGTTGAATGATGGCTATTTCCATTTTCTTAGTATATTTCTTATATTCTTAGGGTTGGTAGGGAATTTCAGGACCCTGGATTATTCAAACTGCATATCTGAGGGCATTTCTGAGTCAGCATACAGTGGAGAAAAGACACCAAAGAGGGTCCCGGAATAATGAAGGTAACTGTAATCTCTATTATTCATTTTCACTTGATGGCTAGATACGAGTAGGTCAGTGAAATCATTTAAAAATAATGTTTCTGATTCTTTTGAGAGGTAAAACTGAATCCAACTTTGATGACCATTCTCTGTTTTAGGAAAATCACCTCAGTGAGCCCTTTTGATTATTTCAAGGTATGGTTCATAAAAGAGTCAACTGGCCCTTTCAAAATGGAGGCAGGACCCAAAGCAAAACAATCCCATAATGATTCCCATGAGAAGTCTTGGTCTGAGGATTATAGTCAAACAATAGCCAGTAAAACCATATTTTCTCCCATATTGTTCCCTTCTGTGTTCTCTCCATTTCCGATTATCCTTATTTGGATGAAAGGGAGCAGTGCTAGGACTAAGGAAATCTGAATGAGGTATGGTCTTTGGCTAATAATGGTGATCTATATCAGTTCATTAATTATATAAACTTACCCTACAAGCTTAGCAATTTTTCTGTAAATTTAAAACTGTTCTAAAAAAAGAACAGTGCTTTCTGAAGACTGGGCATGTCTGGGGCACCTGGGTTACACAAACTTTGACTTCTTAACTTTTCTTAGCTCTGGTTATGTTTACCCTCACAGTTCTGAAGACACATAGCAGCAATGGGGTGAATATTTACCATGGTGCGTCGCCTTGCAGGGATGAGCTTGGTGAGAAGAATGTTGTGGACAGCATGGTACATGCCAGACAGCAGCATGTAATTTATGACAATTTCCTTGTTTGTTTTTAAACCAGCCAACTGGCTTATAAAAGAGCCTGAAATTGTATCGTTTCCCCTCCCCTATTAGCTTATTAATTCCTTGAAGGTGTAGGCCATGCCTTCTCATTCTTTTATGTAGCACATAGTACCTTGTACTAAATAAAGAGCTGTGGTTCTGATAAATGTTGTAAATAGAGGCATTGATGAGCGTAGGGCAGTCTACACATCCAACATAAGAAAATATATAATAGTCAATTTAGATTTTCATCTGTTAAATATAACAAATGCTTGTTACAACCTATAAAAATTAATCGCTATTAAAATTACTAAGGCAATTAAGTCTACATCATGAATTCATCATGTTGAAAGAGCTTCTCTACCCAGAAGAAAATGAAAGGTTTTCAGTTCAACAAGAAAAAAACATATTTTGAAAGATTAATTCCCATCTTTTTGACATCCTTGTCACTCACAGCCAGAAAACTTGATTTAGGCCTTTCAAACTCTGTCACTTAGAACAAATTTCAAGCTGTAGATGTCTATGAAAATTTCAGTGGTAACGTTTCCCTGGCCAAGTTATTGTGGCCTTCAAAATAGAATTTGCAGCAGAGACTCTGGCAGGTTCTAAATGTAGAAGATCGAGTACTGATGTAATGTCAAAGAGTTTCACAATTAAAGGTGTTTGTTTATAGCATCTCCCTTCATCCATTCACTAATTCAACAAATATCACTGTGCACCACCTACACTAGACACTGCATTAGCAAGACTTTTCTATTTTCTGAATCAGGTTATTACTGGAATGAATGAAGGAGCAAATAAATGAATGAATAAGGAGATGCCTTCCCAAGCCACATTCCTGCACTGCTCCAGAGCCCACTGAAGATGGTGCATATAAATAGAAAAATGTAAGTACAAAAAGGTTACTGACTTAACAAGTTTCTTTTCCCTTCACATTCTCCACTCCTTCCAGTTTTCACCCAGAAAGGGAGCTGGGCTACCTTCAGCTGAGCTCTTGCCTTACTCTCCTTCTCTTTTTCAGTCTCCTCGTCCAGAATCCAAAAGGGCTTCTTTCCCTTTCCATCTGTTAGGAACTGCTCTTAGGTCATATCCATCTTTGGGGGGACATGAAACTCATTTCCATGGCTCTGGTCTGGGTTTTTTATTATTGTTGTTGTTGTTTATTTGTTCAAATTTGTATTTTGAAGAGTTTGGAACATACAAAAACTAAACAAAATAGTATAATAAACCCTTATGCACCTATTATACATCCTCAAAGAATTATCAACTCAGGGCCAACCCTACCCCACCCCCACACCCTCATCCACTATCTCATCCTAAAGATATTTTGAAGCAAACATGCCTCATCATATATTTTCAGTAATTCCTTAGGTTTAATGACAGAAAGACTAGATGGAAAACCTCAAATTTCTGAGGGAAGGGGGAGTGGAGTGGAAAGTAGTTAACAAAAAAAAAACCATTGACTTAGAGTAGGGTAACCTGAAGAAGTGAGAGGGAATGGGTGAGTAGAGCCCCAGGAACAGCAGGGTCTGGGCATCAGAAAGGAGTCAGAACATCTGGTTTTCCTCCTGTTGTTCTTCCACCTCTTATCCCTGCATTTCTGTCTTCAGTGGTTTAGTTCAGCCTCTAACATATTGACTCCCCCCATACAGAGGGGACCACAATGGCAGGAGCCATCTCTGAACTTGTATCCTAATAGGTACAGGGGTGAAAAGAGACAGTCATTCCAGCCAGCTTCAGGCTGAAAAACATCCTAAGGAGTATTCTGATTGGTCCAGCTGGAGTACCGTGCCCTTCCTTGGACCAGTCAGGGGAATGGGATACGCTGACTTGATGCAACTTTGGCCATGCCCACTCCTCCTCCATCATGATTAACTGGATGGGGTAAAGAAAGGACAGGGGCCCAGAAACCCCAGTCATTATAGGAAAGGGGCCTGACATTTACTGAGCTTCTAGTATGTGACAGGAAGCCTCACAATTTATATAAACAAAAAATAGTCCTTAAAGGTAAATGTGATTGTTTGCATTGTGAATGAGGAAGGGAAACTTAAAAAAACTAGGCAGTTTGCCCAACCTTTGGCTTTTTTGGTATACCCTTATTTCCCCCCTTTCTCATGCTATTCCTGAGGTAAGCATTTTAAAGTACATGATGGGCATATATAGAGTAAAGAGGACATTTTGAGAGACAGAGAGAGAGAGAGAGACTACAAGTGATTTTGGCCACCATAAACATGAGACACATAAGACAATGTGAAGCTATATGACCTAGAACAATGTTCTGTGCCTCAGTTTCCTGGTGCGTAAAGTCATAATAACATCCAGGTAGGCTGCAAGGACTGAGAAAAGGAATATATGTAAAGTGCCTCACACACTGCCTGGCTTGTGGTATGAAAAAGTAAACAGCTGCAATTACTACTAATATTCCTAAGCCCAGCGCACTAAGGGATTACAAAGAGATGATTATCAAAGGCAAAAAGAAACCCAGTGTCACCAGCTGTGATAAATTGCTGTGATTGTGAAATGGAAACACCTTGCCTTTATTATGTTTTGAAAGGCAACAGCCAAAAAATACAAAGGTGTTTGTTACTTGCCGTATCAACTGACTGCTCTTTCATCTAAATCCAGGAATTTACTAAAAGGTAAACTGAGGAGGATAATGGGATTACTAAAAAGGGGAAAACTGAAAGGCACAAAAAACTCACTGACCTAGAAAGTGAAATGTTTGAGTGGTTTTGTCAAATCAGAATAGATATCATTCCTATTTTTTGTTCCTGTTTAGAAGGAAAGCCAATGAAATTGCCTTAAAGAGGAAAATTGTCCCAATGAATGGTTCTAGCCTTCTAAATCCAATATCTAATGATGTGACAACAGCCTCTCTGTTTGCTGAAGACTGGGCAATTGCTACTGTCCGTTACAGCTGGAAAAGATTGGCAATGAAAGAGGAGAGACAATTCTGGATAAATACCACCCTGGGAATATATTCAGTACCTCAGATAAAATTGTCTCTGCTTCAATTTGCAGCTTGCCAAATATGCTTCTTGTTTTGAAGACTACAACTTGCTCCAGAAGGGGATTGTGTAAGGCTAGTTTGGAATAATTTAAGCCAGTGGATTGCAGAAATGTCACATAACTGCATTATGAGGTTTCTGGAACCAGAAAGATCCAGACGGTCTGGAGAGGTATGTGACGCTCCTTTCCTCACTGCATATCTTAGTGTTGTCCATGGAGATGCATTTACATCATCTCTGATCTCAGCCAGACCAAGTTCTGAATTTACCCAGCAATTTGCACCACAAAAAATAGAAAATCTGAAAGGGGTGGTCAGGTAAAGCAGAATGCTTTGTATTTCTTGTTCCTGAATACCTTCCCCTGTTTTTTTAACCTTGTGAAGGTAACAGACGGAGCAGATTTGCAATGAGAAGCCCTGCTATGCAAACCACAAAGGGACGCTTTTAGCCAAGAGGCATCCTCTGTTTCACAATGCTCAAACTGCCCAAAAGACATCATTAGAACAAATCCTTCAGCACTTGGGAGCCAGAAGTATATTTCACTCAGCATTTTATCCCTAGTGCCTATTCCTCTGCCTGGAGCCATCACTCAGTGAATGTACACTGAGTGGATGCTTGTATGAAAGACATACATGTGATAAAAGAGTCAAATTCCAAACAGCCCTCAGAATTGATCAAAAGTGGGTTTTTTTCAGCAGTTGTCAGTAAGATGTGACAAAATCTGAAATAAATCTCTATTCCCTACGCAAGAGAGAGACAGGCTAAGGTTGAAACTTCAAGGGGACACAATGACCTCAAGTGAGAACTCTCCCTTTGCATCTAATGACTTGGGTTTGTCAGAGCTTTTAGGAGAACTGAGATTCGTTTACGTATTCATTCAAAAATGCGTTTTCACTGCTTACTAACGCCACCATCTCTGTGATGTCCTTAGATGATGGTCAGACGGGAAGAATTATTAGTCTACCCTAATCTGAGATTCTAAAGGGAGCAAGTTCCTTGCAGACTCAGTAGGGTTGAGCAGGTAGGTCTTGATTCATGCAGGCTTTAGAGTTTCTCATACAATGAGGAGTTTCAAGACAAGGTACTATGCTCCAGTAGAGGGGGAGAACCTGAGATCAGCCTTGAAAACCTCTGTTACCTAATTCCTCATCCCTCTGGTTATTCTCAATTTTTCTCTCCTGTTTCTCCTCTGATACCAACCAGGTTCATAATCTCCAACCTGAGCCCTAGCAGAGACTTGCCTGTGCCTGTACTGGATGGCCAGATGACCTCTCTCAGCTCTCAGGTTTTCCCTGATCTCAGCTGTAACCCACTCTGGGCTGCTTGGGCAAACTCACCCCCCGTTGGTGAACCCATAATAGCGCTGGAAACTGAAATGCGTGCATTTCAAATCTGTGTTTTCCATGGCCCATTGAGTAGGTAAATGCTAAACATGACTAAATGATAACAGATTAGCTACAACTTGGTAAGTCCAAAAATGCACTTTTTAAATTCCCTTATTCAATAATGACATCTCTAGCAATTACTTTAACTTTTTATTGTGGAAAATGTCAAATGTAAAAGTAGAATGGGGTGAACTCCCATGCACCCATCAGACAGCTTCACAGTCACTTTTTAAGTTTATGACTACTAGTTGCAAAACTAGCAAATCATTTCAAGACTGCACAATTACCTTTCGACTAAAGCCATATTTGCAACTTAGCAGTTTTGGCAGCCCTGCCTTTCAAGGTCACATCCTGTCTTGCTGAGTTATAATAAACCATTCCTCCTAGCAGACTTAGTCAGAACAGCTTAAGCGAATCTACCCAAGGTATTATGCATTTGCTCTTTTTCTTAAAACTAGAAGGTAATTGAAAAGGTCATGAAAGTGTTCATTCTCCTGGTCAGTGTATGCGGTTTTGCTTTTGTTTCTGATAGTAATTTGGCAGAAGGAGCATGTTTACTGCTACTGAGCTTAACCACAAAAAGGCAGGGAGGTAACACAAACCATGCCAGCCTCCCTTAATAATTAATTACATGGCCCATCCATGAGTTTATCTAAACACTTTTGAAGCTATTTCTATTTCTAGCCTGTACCAGTTCAGAAGCCTGGTGGAGGCCATGAAGATAACAGCAGAACCGGGAGGTGGTAGAACAGATGATAAAGGACACATACGTGCATTTTACCGCACTAGACACAACTTTAGTTAAATGAAAACCACAGCAACACAGTAGATTAGCACTTAAACCAGTAAAACTTTCTCTTTATTACTAAAGAGCTTATCACCTAAAACAATAAATCCTCACACAGTCAAGGGTAAGTGCATTTTTTAAAAACTGAAATAATAACTATAAGGTATTTTATAACCCACAGTACCATCTAGACTTGTGGAGATAAGATATGTATACATAAGAGCTCTTTCTGTCTTTAGCTCTAATAACCTTAGCCTGGACATTTATCTTTATAAAGTTAAGGATTATGTGTGATATATGTGTGTGTGTATTTTTTAAGGTAAAATCAGGCATACTTGCTGGGTTATATTGCCTTTTGAGGTTAAATATAATTCTGAAGTTGATGAATTTTCATCTCCAAACGGGCTCCTTAGTTTTATAAACAAGCAAAACCTTTAACTCCACCACCGAAGCTAATCTGTATACATTTCCCTGTCCCTTCCTTTCCTTACGGCATCGTGCACTCATTTTTAGTAGGATGGGGTGAGGAGGGAAGAGCTGTCAGGAGATAAAACTGGGTGCCTATGGGCACAATTCAGTAAAATCTGAGGCAAAGAAAAAAATATTCATAGAGCATACCATATTGACAATGAATCCTGAGAGATAACATGTATAAAAATACGATTAAAGTCTTACTGTAAGGACAAATTTTATGTACTACAAACTTCTCCAAATCAAAAACTCATTCATTATAACCTTTCTATCGCCATTTTAACAGTACAGTTTTTGTGGCTGCATCAAAATTACTGTCACCCAGTGTCAGATTTAGTCTTGAGTCCTGTGAGTTTGAATGAGATACGAAAGTATCTCTTGAACCAAATGAAAGTTTCATATTGCTAACAGATGCTTTTCCTTGAATGGTACTTGGTTTCTCAGCTGACTCACTGATTTTCTCTTCTAGAAGCCACAGGCATTTCCCTAGAGGACAGAGGAGCACGGATTGTCTGTCCAGGTGCTGACTGGGGCACAATCTGTTAGGCAGAAGACAAAACAGAATGATGAGGAAGGTGGTTTGCAGCTTACTCACAGAAGGAACTGTGATTGCAGCTGTCATGTATACTCAAGATCTGAGACTCTGTGCCCCAAGGGAGAAAAGAACCAAGGGCTGTATTCCTTCGTCCACCGTGGGAGACTTGCTGTGACCTATATAATCCACTGCTGGCAGTGGACCAAAGCCAACGCCTCCTGTGGGAGGGAGCTTTGCACATGGTGCTCCCTCTGCCTGGAATGTCTCGCTTCCAAGGCAACCCTGCCCGCCCACCTCAGCCTGTAGACCTCAGCTGCATGGAAGCCACTCCCAGTCGGGGCCATGTTTCTTTCATCTAGGCAGGCATAGAATACAGGTTATAGACTGCTTATGTTTTACATAAATTGCTTGTAAATGTGTCAGCATACACAGTGTGTGTGTTTGTCTTGATCTCCATCTTAAGGGTGTTTAGTTTATAGATAAAGGACCTTAATCAAGAATTCACACTCAAGGTGTGGTTGGTTAGCATTTAAAAGCCCTAATAAAAAATATCTACACTCAAGGGACAACTGTACAATGGATGGCTTCAACTACTCTTCATCTGCCAGAGGGTCTGATTATCAGCAAACTGCACTTTTAAAAATAATTTTTCATAGGTTTAGTAAGTAGCTTTTAAAAATGCAGATTGGCTAGAAATCTCATACACCTTCTCCTGCCTCTGCAGCAATAGGGTGACAAACTGAGCAAGTCTCTTAGTATAAACTCTTCAGAAGGGTGCCTTGGGTTTAGGAGTCCATCTGGTTCTGGGTCCAGAGGCTTACAGAGGATGCTGACACCTGAATCCTACCACTGGAATGTTGTCACATTAATTTCAACTGACCTTTTAAGAGAGCACCTCTCAACCTTGCTGCTCCCACTGCCGTCTGGGCAGAGCAGCATCAGCTGTACTGGAGACCTGGCTGGAAATGCAGACTTTCAAGCCCCACCCCAGGCCTGCTGCATTTTAACAAGATCCCCAGTGACTTCCAGGCACTGACACACGAGAGGTGCTGCCCACTCTTCAGGAATGAAGGCTGAAACTTCATCAGGCTTGTGGAGCTGGTTGTATGAATCCATTTTTTTTTTCTTTTCGGATGCCAGCTTACTGATAACCATTTGTGTGACAGAATTCCATCTGAGACTTACTGTCACTGTAACTGACACCTGCTTGTGAGGAAGTGAGTGGGGAGAACTGCAGACCTGGCCAACATTAATTTTGGTACCCACCTTTATCTACCGTAAATAACCTTATCATTGTGACCTATCAAATTGGTTTGGGTCATTTTGCAGCCCTTTCTTTGTCCAGACTGTCTCAGTTTGTAATCTTACATTTACTGTGTGATTATTTAATTACTGTATGTCTCTCTTATTATATTACAGGCTCCAAGAAGTCAAAAACAGGCTTTATTTTTTCTCTTTTATCTCTCTAGTCAAGCGTCTAGCACTGTACTAGTAGACACTCAATAAATATTTGTTGAATAGATTTTGTTGAAGGAAGGGAATTTTTATGATTTTCTGAGCAGGCAGGGAAAAATACATTTAAGCGTTTATGGGCTTGAGAACTTTGAACAGACTCGTGGGTGCTGAATGAATAACTTCCATTGTGACTTGCCCCCCAATATCCAAACAAGTGTTTTCTAAAGCTCATGTCTTCTTCACCTTTAGCGCCCCTGTAGTGAAGCTCAGTTTGGAAAATTACTTCTGAAAACTTTCTTTTTTCTTCTGTTATTTTTTTTCCTTTTGCTTATCTTTATTTGGTTGAAGCTTGCTAACCAAGTATGGACAGCTTACTAATCATGGAATGCATAACCACAGTGTTAAAAGGAACATTGATGTATTATTTCATGACTTCAGTTTTGGGCTCAGAGTGGCAGCCAGCCATTTCACCAGAGGGAGAAAAACCAGCCAATGGAGACACACATATGCCTTCTTCCAACTCTGTCTTATGAAATAGAAAATCTTATCAGAAATATGTAATCAATTTAAGCTTATTTTATGCAAATTACACCCTATTAAGGAAGCTTGTGAACGAAATCTCAGAAAACAAGAATCTGCAGGCTTTTTTAGCCCCACTGTGATAGACAGTACTAAATGCCAGCAGACTTGCCTATTTAAAATAGTCAATGATGGGGAGAAAATATAAAATTAATTATCTTGGTGAGGAAAAAACTGTCAGATAATTTATTAAAAACTATTTTGGAAAATAGTTACATAAAACATTTCTAAATAAGAGCAATTGATTTATCTTATAATAGGAATTAGAACTACAGCAAGACGGTGCCAAATTACGATTTATGTAGTGCTCCAATCTGAACAATAGATGAAATAAATTGTACCTATAATACGCAATTGATTGCTCACAGCAATCTCAGGCCATAGAATGGCTCGCCAGCCCATATTTTCAAGTTATACTATCTTATATAAGTGTTGTTTAAGGGAAGTCAAATACCTTTAAAGCCCTAACAATGCCTGCAAAGCATATTTTTCAAGAGAGTGTGCTGCGGTTCATATAATGTGATGGTTAATTTATGTGTTAACTTGACTGGGCCACAGGTGTCCAGACATTTGATCAAATGTTAGTCGGGGTGTGTCTATAAGGGTGTTTCTGGATGAGATCAACATCTGAGCTGATAGACTAAGGAAAGCAGATCGCTCTCCCTAATGTGCATGGACCGCATCCAATCAACTCTAGAGCCGAATAGAACAAAAATGTTGAGTTGAGGGGGAACTTTGACTAATTGGAATGGGACATCTGACTTCTGCCTTCAGCTGTAACCTACACCAGCAGCATTCAGAGGTCACAGTTCTTTGGACATGGATTGGAACTATACCATGGGCTCTCCGGGGTCTCCAGCTTATAGACGGCAGATCTTGGGACTCCTCAACCTGCATTATTGTGTGAGCCAATTGCTTCTCTCTCTTTTCTTTATTTATTTAAATAAACCCATACAAATAAATCAATAGGATTTTGATTATATTTATCTATAGAGAGGTTTTATACATATCCTGTTGGGTCTGTTTTCTACAGATGGGGCATTCCAAATAACCCTTACATAGGGCTATCTTCATCATTATTCTACTTTTAGAATTGGAGATTTCTTCCTGTTTTCAAAACCACATGCATAAGAAAAGAAATACATAGGAAAGAAATACATACATTGTAACAATATGTGGGTGAAGTGATTGAAATGGTTAAGTAATACTGTGTTATTAAAACATAACATTTTTCTTAGACTTTCAACTTCACGTAGGGAACTTACCATTTGAAAAGCATGAAGCTGTAAGATTTTATTGCCTAGAGATATTTATACACATAGATCCCTGAAATGGAAAGGCACACTTTTTATCACCCTGCTCCTATAACTCAAAACTGTTGAACAGCTTTAGTATTTTTAGAATGAATTAAGACCACACGTAGGCAATTCAAGCCTCCAAGTTTGGGGTTTCAGTAAGGAGTGAGGAGAATAAAATGGTGATGTTGGAAGAGATTTTGCACAGAGTTAGGTGTGCGCTCTTATTGTGAAAGAAAGAGGATGTGTATCCGGAAGTATCATTTAGACAATGAAAAGGCAAAGAAAAAAACTTGCAAAGGTGGAGAACAGAAAGGGAGCTTCCAGCTTCCCAGAGCCCAGCTCTTTCTGTCCTTAGAGTAGAGGTGGTCACAGCACAGACCACTTCTGGGGACCCTAGGGTGGAAGAGACTGTCTTTGTCCCAATTCCCTAAATTTGCCATTTCTGAGCTTGCAAATGCCATACCCAAAGACAGTGCCCTCCAGTCAATCTCCCAGCCTTAGCGGTCCTATAGGAGAGTCATGGTGAATTACTCTACTGCTATGTTGATTTCCATGCGGACCTTCACAGCCACACAAGGTAAAGAACAGGAAGAAAAGCCAGTCTCACTCTTTTTCTCCTTCCTGCATATTTCCCCTCTTCACTTTCCAGAAGAGTACACCCCCCTCCTCTCCTCTCTTAGGCTGTTGCAAGTAAGTGTTTCAGGAGCTTCACATTGAATATCCACTCTGTAACATAAATTATTTTCAGGGCAGCAGAGTAAACTTAGAGAAAGAAGACCTAGGTCCTAACCTTATCCATTTAACTTAAACCATTCATTTGATAAATGTTCGTATAAGGCCTTCTGTATGCAAGACACTGACAAAAAGGCCAAGTTACAAAAATGTTAATAACAAAGATGACAAGGTGATCAAAGGAGAGAAAGTACTAACATGATGAGATGTTTGCAGGAACACTAGATCACAGGTGGTATTAAGCAGAAAGAGATCATTTCTACTTGAGTCAAGAGGAAAGGCTTTGCTGAAGAAGGTACAACTGAGCAGGACATTAGCAAGTCTTTCTCAGCCATGCACTATAACCTGGAGCTTACACTTGGCCCCTGGAAAACTTGTTCTTCCAAGTCTCCTACCTCTCATCCTCTTCCAGATCTCTCTTTCCTCCAGAGTCTTCCAACATGATCCTTTTTCCCTTTCCTTTTCTCTCATACTTGTTTCTCTTGAAGGGTTCGGGTCAACATGAACTTTGCACACAATATCTAAGGTTATAACTATGTGTCTTTTCTTAAATGTTGACCTGATTTGCCATATGTTCCCATGTATGTAATTTTACAAAAAAGTAAAATGCAATCAAGCTGTGCAAATGCAGACACACTTTGTTTCTCTTCTTCTATTTTAAAACAGTTTTGTTACCCTTAGTTTTTTGGCTTGGTTCCCATTTGCCCCAACCCACAGGTAATTCTTATTCCTATGTAGTCCTACATCTTTTCCTCGTGATCATATAATCTCTCTCTCTCTCTCTCTCTCTCTCTCTCTCTCTCTCACACACACACACACACACACACACAGACACACACACACACTCACCACTTTAATAGATATTGCCAAGCAGGTTACTTTCAAAACAATGTTTTATTCACAGCACCAATGTGTGAGAAAATACTCTTTATGTATCCCTATCAGTAATAGATGTTTATAATTTTTTCAGTCTTTAGGAATTGCTTTCTTATTTTTTGACTCTATTTAAACTTTGAGTATGTAGAACATTACAATTCCAAAGCCAAAGCCACGTAAGCAATTACATCCAGAAAAGCTGCGTTTCCATCACTGTCCTCTCCATTCTGCTGCTTTCTTCTCCAATAGGTAATACTTTTTATTCATTTTTAGTTACTTCTCTAGTATTTCTTTTTCAAATAAACTTATTTACCTTTGCATTTACACATTTAGTCCCTCTTCTTACACAAAAGGTAACATATCATATATATTTTTCTGCACTTAGCTCTTTCCCTTTAAAAACTATATGCTGTTCTCTAGCTACCTCAGTGGATAAAGAACTTTTTCACTCTTTTTTCACAGTTACACAATATTATATTGTATGAATGCACATACAATAGTTTATTTATGAATAAAATATACACAAAATTAGTTTATTCAGTGAATTCCCTATTGATGAACACTGGGGTTGATTTCAATCTTTTGCTACTCTAAAAAAAATGTCAAAGTGAATTACCTTGAGCATAAGTCATTTAATATTTTTCCACTGTGTTCTTAGGCTAGATGCCTAAAAGTGAGATTGCTGAGAAAGGATAAATGTATATACAGTTGACCCTTGAACAACACAGGTTTCAACTGTGCAGGTCTACTTATACAAGGATTGTTTCAATAAATATACTGGAAAACTTTTTTGAGATTTGCAACAACTTGAAAAACATTTTCTTTTCTCTCACTTACTTTATTGTAAGAATACAGTGTATAATACATATAATATACAAAACATGATAATCAACTGTGTTATCAGGAAGACTTCCAGTCAACAACAGTAATTAAGTTTTTGGGGAGTCAAAAGTTATACATGGATTTTTGACTAGACAGCAGGAAGGCTGGGAGGGGGGTCAGGCCCTTAAACCATGTGTTGTTCAAGGGTCAACTGTATAACTTTTCTACATACTATCAAATGTCCACCCATATAGGTTTTATAGAATTCCCACAACAAATACAAGCATGACTCTTTTCCCATAGTCTTGTGATGTTGGAATCTACATGTTCATGTTTTTTAAAGAATTTTTCCTTAATGTACATATGTGACATTAGTTTATAGTTTTCTTTTTCTTTACCAGGTGTTGATACACATGTATTTGTCTCTTAAAAAGAATTTAGAAGATTTCCTCCTTTATGTATATTCAAAAACATTTTAAATAGCACTGAGATAATCTCTTCTATAAAGATTTGTTAGAATTTTTCTGTAAAACTATGTGGGTTTGGTGCTTTTCATGATGGAGCCCTTTTACAACCTTACACATTACTTTTCCCCCAAGAAAACTGTTTTGTTTATTATATGTTATATCTGTACTGGGGTCATTTGGGGTAGATGATATTTTACTATGAATTTATACTTTTCACCTATGTTTTCAAATTAATCTTCATGGAATTGTACACACTATCTTTCATGATTTTCTTTCATTTTTCCTTATCTCCTTCCTTTCTGTCTTCCTGTTTCTTTTTTTCATCTCTGCTGATTCATAGTTTTGTTCCCTTGTCACTTATTTTGTGCTTTATTCTTCCCAGATTTTTCTGTTAGTCTTTTTTTTCCCTTTGGTATGTGTCTCTGGCACTATTCATTTATATTCACTTGAGGATATATATTCCTTTTGATATTATAAGTCACTATTTTGTGCTTGAACAATGACCATCCTCCATTTCAATTAATCCCTGAATACTTTGGGGGGGAATTTATGCTCTTAAGCTCTAGAAAGATTTTGTGTGTGTTCCATTGCTATCTTTAATTTACTATTATTATTTTTCTGTTCAAATGCTATTTTTCAGCATCTCATTTACACTTAGCATGTACATTCATTTTCTGTTGCTGTTTAACAAATCACCATAAACTTAGATTAAAACAACACCCATATATTAGCTCACAGTTCTGTAAGTCAGAAGTCTAGGATGGCTTAATGAAGTTCTATGGCAAAGGTGTCACAAGGCTGGGTTCCTATCTGGAGTTTCTGAGAAAGAATCCACTTCCAAGCTCCTTCTGGCAGAATCAGTGGACTGAGATCCCCATTTCTCTGCTGTCAGCTGTGGGCCTCTCACCACTCCTTAAAGCCACCTACATTCTTTCTCATAGGCCCCACCCTTCAAATGAGCAGTGGAACATTAAATCCTTCTTGTGCTTTGGATCTGTCTGATTTCTTCTGCTGCTTTTAAGAGCTCATGTGATTAGATCAGGACCACTTGTAAATTCCTGTCTCAAAGTCAACTGTGCCATATGATATAACATAATCATGAAAGTGATTGATATCTTATCATGTTCATAGGTTCCAAGGATTAGGGACGAACATATTGTGGCAGGGAGGAGGGGGCACTTTAGAAATTCTGCCTACCACATTCCATGCTCCAGCCCCCAAGGATTCACATGGCTCCAAAATGCAAAATGCAAAACATTCACATCCTCTGAAGGTTTTCAGGTGTTTCATCTCATCCCATTATACTATCAACTCAAAGTCCAAAAAAAATCTCATCAGCTCAAAAATCCAAAATCTCATCATCTCAATCATCTAAATCAGGGACACTTGAGACTCCTGACCACAACTTTCCCCATTTTTGCATCTATAGAGTTAAAGAAGTAAGGTACCTGCTTCTAACATACAATGGTGGGACAGGCAGAGGATAATTTAGTTTTAGATATTCAGATTCAAAAAGAGTAAAATGGGAAATAAAATGTATCCATTGTAACAAAGCAGTTTTGAAATCCAGCTGGTCAACCTTCTGTAGGTGTCAAGGTTTCTGTGGCTCCTGGTTCTGCCCTCGGACTCGTCCTTCCTTTTTCATGAAAATGGTAGCATGCAATTTCAGCTGAGTAGTTTTATCAGGGGAATGCTGGGTCTGAGAGCCTTTGTAATCTTCCTATGTCTTTCCATCCAACCTGGCAGCATTTCTGCTGACATAAAATTCTCAAGAACCTTGTGGGCATGGATTTTGGGAATGTTCACTCCAATAGAGTAAAGGTTCATCCACGGATCTTCTATGGATAATCTCTATTTTATTTTCTGCTAAGATGGCTAAGAACTCCCTTTAAGCTTCCTAAGGCCGCCTGGCTTGATTGAGATCTGTGACCCTTAATCTCCTGCTACTGAGTACTCTGACCTTTTGATCTTTCAGAGTTTCAGTGAAAGTTTTCAGTGAACTGTTGTACAACCACAACCTTGGCTTTTTCTCATGTCATGTTTCAGCAGCCGTTTCTTAAGTTTAGTCTCGCCTGCCATCTGGAAATGAGGATTTCCTGAATCATCAAATGCTGGTTCCTAAAGTCACAAACAGTGTATGTCAGGGAGAGTTCATAAAATTCATAGAAACTTGAAGCTAATTTGGCCTTGGAAAATGCCTAAACTGGTGATCTCAACTGGAGGACATTCTGCCCCCACGGGAATATTTGGTAATGCCTAAATACATTTTTGGTCCTCATAATGTGGGGAGGGAGGAGCAGGTGCTCCTGGTGTCTAGTCAGTAGCGACCAGGGACAGCCCTGAACATCCTCAGATGCACAAGGAAACCCCCTCTCCCAACCGAGAATTATATGCCCCTAAATGTCAGTACTGTTGAAGTTGAGAAACTCTGATATAAATAAACTCCTTTATTTTAAAGATGTAAGTACTTAGACTTAGGACTTATCACAAAGCTCTATCAGAGCATAGTCAAAATTAGAGCCCAACGTCTGTCTTACTTCTGTGACACTGTGCTTCTCAATGATATTGTATCTATAGATCTCTCAGTCTGCATTTAGCACATAGGAAGGTCCCCCATTTTAACATTTTAAAAATGTTTTTCACAATTAGGAATTCGGCGACAAATCCAGGACTTCAAAGATAAGAACATGATGATAATCATTTCTCATCAGAGAATGAGAAACATTCCTGCAGTTCTTTCAATGGGTGTCCACCCAGTTGAATGACAGAGATCTTGGTGTCTTGTACATTCTCAGTCAGTTTCTCTCCTTTCACTGCATTTTTACCAAGCTAGACAATTCACATTCACAAGCATGAGCTGTGTAAAATATCAAAAAGTTCCATATATTCAGATAAAACAGATCCAGAAATGATAGCTTTTTTTTTTAACCACAGTCTATTTTTCACCAAAGTGTATTATTCTCAAAAGCTGGAAGGTTAAATATTTCAACTTGGGAAATAATGACAAATGGATTTCGAATCCTCTCGGTTGCATTTTCCATGCCTGTTGTTGTCTATGTGGAGTATGTATGTGTGTGTGTATGTGTCTGTTTATATTTTCCAATGTACCCAATTGCATCTCCATGGGTATTTTGGTGCTGAGTTTAAAAAAAAATTTAGAAAAGAGACAAACTGTTGATTAAGCCCTTTCCACCACAAGTCTGGCATTTTGAGAAATCCTGCTATTTATAATCCAAACAAAATGGATGATACATCGACCCTGGAGACTGGGCATGTTGGATATGGCTGAGATATGCAATTTGCACAATTCCCAGGAAAATAATTAGAACCTTAACTGGCTCAATTAACGTAATTTTTTTTTAAGTCTGTGCATCTTTTCCTCACTAATCAGAACACTCTAGGGTGGAAAAGATATGGGCCCCACTGTGCATTTCTCCTTATGGCACTGTAGTGGAAGTTCTAAGGAGATACCCCTTGGGGTGTAAAGAACTGATTCGTCCACCTGCTCAGAGCCCAGTTGGAAAGTGACCATCCACTGTCAGCCCTCTACCTTGATGAAAGCTAACAACTCCATTCAAAGGCAGCCCACATCCAGTGCCTGATTAAAAACCTGGCTCCATTGCTCAAACTTGGGATGATTCTGAAAGACCATCCTCCTGCTTGGCTTGCAGAGCTCGCCAACAAGTCCCCTGAGGTCTTCAATGGCACTGTTCCGCTTTTCCCTCTGCTCAGTCCTGCTTCGGTCCCTTCAACGTCATAGGTGTCAATTCCAAGAACACATCCTGAAAGCGAATTTCCCTCTCAGAGACTGCTTCCTGTGGAATGTAAGCTGAAAAAATACACTTAGGAACTGAGGTATGTTCTACAGTTTTTCATCAGTATTGATTCCAATGCACCTTGGCAAGTAATTCTGCTAAAATAAAAAATGTTGTCCCTTTGACATATTTTCCAGTACAAAGCAAAACAAACAAAAAAATAAAATCATTAGGTTTTTCTTCTCTGTAAGCGGTGAACTGCAATTGCTTAGGCTCTGGAGTTGACCCCCTGGGGATTAAGCACCTAAACTGCACCTCTTTCTCCAAGCTGTGCTTTTCCCAGCAGTCAAGGAGGAATAAGAATAGTGCCTAATTCTTAGGACTTGGGGGCTGATTAAATGAGATGGGACACCTACGAAACAAAGCACAGAGGAAGTTCTCAGTAAATATTGCTTTATTTTCTCAAAAATCTTTTCCTCCTTCGCAGGAGCTGATTCACACACTCTGCACATTTGTGGCCTCAGCAACTATAAAGCAAAATACCTACTGCCATGCCATTGATAGTCTATGGCATCCCAAAGCATCCTTTGATAAAAGGACTTTTCCAGTAACTTGTGCTACTTCCTCTCCGAGCATAATATTTGTCTTTAAATTTTATGAGCTTGTCAACCATATTGTGACTGGAAGAGGGTTTTGTTTTGTTTTGTTCTGTTTCCCCTGCAAGGAGGGAAATTCCGAATGGCCTTTGCTCAGCCTTCAGACATAAAATGAGTCCACTGAATGGTGGAAGGCATTATTTTATCATTGTTCTGAAAGAAATACTGACACACTTTCTGACTACACTTCAGAAACATTTGAATATGTGGTGGCTCCGTGTTGCTATTTGACAAAGCTTCCTCTCAGACAGAGCAATGAAATCTTGAGGCAAAATGGAAACTTGATCCAACAAAATCAGATTTTCAGACATCCGCTGTTCTTATTTGCACTTTTCTTTTACAGCTCATGAGAATTCATCACATTTCGAAATTCAGTTATCTAGGCACATACAGAGTCACATTCTAATTCGCATCTAAGCCCTGCTCACTATTTATGTTTACAACATTGTGCAAAGTTGTAGTATTTGCCTCACTATTTTCATCACTACTGTCATGCTCCAGTGAACTTTTGAGCCACTGATCCATCTCTGTGAATCAAGAACGTGACACCTTAGAAAAGTAAGAATGAAATGTGGAAATCTAACAAATGTAAATAAAAATATGTAAATGAGGTGAGAGTGAGTTAGTGGAGATAAACTACACCCTGTTTACTGGTGAATGAACTACCAGGCAGAAATGGTCCACTGCAGTCCTGGTAGAATAAGCAGAATCTCTCAGAATATAATCATTAATCACACTTTTCAAAATCCAGCCATGTCTGTGAATAAATCATTTCCGAAACTGTCAAACTGCCCGCAGACATGTGACAGACTGCTAGAACCACAGAGACCAGCAAGCCACACCCTAAGACGGACTTGGTCTGTGCAATGCTGCTTCTGTACAACTCCCCAGGCGAAGGCTCTGGTATTCCATTTTGCCCAAAGCCAAGTGTGCAAGCAAATCTGGATCTGATGTGCCCCTTTATATTGTATTTATGACTCAACATTCAGTTGAATTTCATTACCGGCCTTAGAAATGTTCAGTTCTACCTAGACACAGGGCATCAGTTGTTACTTGCGCCAGTTAGTTTGGCTTGTTAAGTGGGTCAAAGACTTTTCCTTCTATCCCTGAGTTGTTCACAAAATAGATGCCATGAGAATTTGTGTAAAATTTAGCTATACTTGAAGGGATCTGCCTGAAATTAGGGTTACCTGGGCTAATGTCTTGTATACACCAGGGATTCTGAATTCTAACCCCTATTCTGCAAATCACTTATGGTAGGAATTTTAACAACTGATTTAGCCTCTTTTTAACTCTGTCCACTCCTGCTTTATGAGCAAAAGAGCAGATGTAGTGTTTTGGTGAAAAACACAGGTGTTAGTGAAAAAAGCCGATGTAAAAAATAAAAGTAAGACAGACTCACAGAAGGCCCTTTCTATGCAACCAAAATCCCAAGGACACTCAAAAAGATGAATCTATCACTATTTTAAATTCTAAAACTGATAGTCCAAATTTATGGTAATGGGAATGACGGTTAATACCTAAAGTGGCAGTGTGGCTTCTCTCTTCCTTTCATCCCCTCAGGTCCTTCTTATTCTCACCTGGTAAGAAGGAGAACATTTAGTCTCTTAGTTACGCTGCACAGGAGATCAAAGCTAACGAGAGATTAGTTTGCCAGTTCGTGGATGCTGGGAGCCACTGGTGATGACCATCCCACATTGAAACTGTGGGGGTAGATCCTTGGGACAACCTGGATAGACCTAGAAGGTATTATGCTAAGTGAAATAAGTCAGTCACAAAAGGACAAACACTGCATGAGTCCTCTTCAATGGGGCATCGGAAATAGTCAAAGATGCAGAAGTAGAAAAGAGAATGGTAGTTATGTGAGATAGGGGAAGGGGATATGGGGCATTGTTGTTCAATGGATATAAAGTCACAATTATGCAAGAGGAGCAAGTTCCAGAGATCTGTATAACTATGGAGCCTGTAGTTAGCAATAAAGTATTGTATACTTACAAGTTTTTTGAAAGTTTAGATTTCATGTTAAGTGTTCTTACCACAAAGGAAAGTGAAGCAGAGACACAAAGAAACTTTTGGAGTAAGGGATAAATTTATCCCCTGGCCTGAGGTGGGATAAGTTTATCCCCTGGCCTGAGGTGATGGTAACACAAAATACACATATGTCCAAACTCAGCAAACTGTGCACATTAGTTATGTGCAGCTTTTTGAATACCAACGGAATACCAATCATACCTCAATGAAGCTAGAAGAAAAACAGAGGGGGTAGATGGAAAATGTTTTCTCTGGATCTGACCGTAGAGGATCCTGGAAGGTTGGATCAAGGGTACCAGCAGTGGGGAGGCAATGGGGAGAAAAGGGAAACAGAAAGGTGATGGTGATAGGGGTTACTTAGAGGTCCTCTTAGTGAAGGCCATCTCTGTTGGCAATGAATGGGAACAATCATGGTGGTGTGGAGGGAATCATGCATGCCCCTTTGGTCTCTGTGTTCATAATCCAGTAATAGGGTCAAGATTGTTCCGGCAAGGCCCCTGACTATTTTGTTCTCATGGTTGAGGCACAGGGTTCCATGGATTAAGATGCACCACGTCTGTGAGCAAGTACCATTTTGGGGAGCTGATTTCCCTGTTTCCTCATCCCATCAACCCTGGGTCAGCACCTAGCTTTTTTTTTCCTCAGCACCTGTGTTCTGTTCCCAATGGGTGAAGCCACACTGCAATGAGGACAGTGTATCAGCCCTCAGGGCACACAAATCAGAGGCCATGTTTCCCAGACAGATTTTCACCTAGACTTGGAAGATGTCTTTTTAAAAAATTGAATGTTTCTGTATCAACACCGGAGACATTAAAAAAAAAAGTTATGTACCTGTAATAAGAAATAAAATTTTCCTACCAGAGTAAACACTCAAAGCACATAACACAACAAAATAATGTTCAAGCATTTTTATTTAGGAGTCAGAAAAAAAGTATCATTATTTCTTTAGCAGAAACTTAAAAATGAGAATTCAGTTTCCAGTCATATAAACTTATCCTCCAAGCTTCAGTTTATAAACCTGGAATAGGAATAACTCTGTGTCACATAAACTGCAACATTTTTTAGGTGAGGAATAGAAAAAATAAAATAAAAAAGAAAATGACTTCTCTCTCCATTTGTGTGTGTGCTTTTAAAAACAGTCATCACTCTGGTATGAAAGTGTCATTATATCTGTGCAGGATGACAAATTTCACTTTAGCTTCCTTATCTAGTCATATACTCACACAGTATTAACAAGTCATTGTTATTCTGACTTGATAGAGACAGCCACAAAAAATTCAAAATAATCATAAACATCATGGAACTCTGTTGCTGTAATATTTATATCCCTGACAGGTGCCCTGCTGCTTTGAATGGAATCTCTTACATGTGCTGTCTCTGCCTCTAGCTGTACCTGGTACACGTACTGCCCCTTCTGAACCTTTAAGCCACGCTTTCCAGGGGAGACTGCAAACCACACCAGCTCAGTGGCAGCGGGACCACCCCCGACCTCATTCACGCTTTCCTTTTGTTCCATTGTGCGTGTAAGAAATTACCAAACAACAAATAGCTTTAAAATGCCAGGACAGAAAAATGCAATGGGACCAAGGGATGAAAGCCTTAATGTGGGAATTCAAAAGTATCAGCGGAGAGCAGGACATGTTCCTACTGATGCTGATGGCGGTGTGTGAAAGAGAGAGAAAGAGACACAGAGAGACAGAGATTGAGGGAAAGTGTGTTGGCGGAGACTGAAAACAGAAGGAAAAGTCCCAGAAACAGAAATGAGGTCTGATCTTACTTAAAAGACTTCAAGAACAACCAGATCTTCCTATTAATTGGTCACTAGGGTCAGTAAGAGTCAGCTGGGAGAGGATTGAAAAGAGGACAGAAAATGTCCGAACCAAGTGAGAAATTGAGGGAGATGTTTACTGTCATAGGGAATAATGGTGCCATGGAAATTCAGATGACTTCTTAAAGGGTAATATGGGCTAAGTCAGGAGAAAATACCGGAGATCCCACATAGAGAGGAGTGTGTTTTGTTTCTGATCAAGAACGAAAAGAAGACCCAGGATAACTGAAAGACAACAAGAATCAGAAGAGAGAGATGAGCCTCTGGAGATCTCTCTACCTGGTTTGAAGAAGTCAGGGTGTGACACATTGGAAATTAAGGCAAGTTGAATTGATGAGTGCCACCCATACCAAAATATATACCTACCAATATATAGGCACCCTAACTTTTTTGCATCCTGGAAAATTTGGCTTCTTCCCACTAAGCCCTCTATGAGCCAATAACGGTGTTATACTGAAAATCCATTAGGCTTCTACAAGGCCAGAAAAAAGTAGAAGAGATAAAGTCAATTCCCGTTCCAAACTCTCATTCATTCTGAAAAGCGTTTCCCAGATCTGGTTATTAGAGGAGAAACTCCCGAATCCTTGAAGGGTAGCCATGGAAAATATCAGCAGCAGAAAGCAAGGGGCCTTCTCTGTGGGGTCCTCCGGATCTGTTACATTAGCACTACTCCATGAGTGGAATTTTTTTCTTCCCCTACAGCAACTTTGGAAGGTCCCAGCAACTACATCCAAACCAAAGCTGAATGGATGTGGGGATATTAAAAGTAGGATTAGAAAAAGAAATGGTGTATTTTTATCCAAACCACATATGCCACACCATCTCTTGCAACTTATCAGTAAATAAATTAAGTCACATCACTGTTTAATATTCCAGGGATTATAGGATGTTATTTGATACTCCCGGCCATTTTCCCTGGTACAGCATCCATGTTAACACTCTAGGTTTATTCCACGCCACCTTGTAGGTACATTGGGCCATTTGGGCCTGGAGCCTTCTCAGCTTGGATGCTTTTCAAGTCATAGCCTGCATTTTCATTGTCCAGAATATTTCATCTTCTGTTCCAACAGTCAAGTCAATAAAGATGACTGACTATTTGACCAGTCATACTCGCTGTCCAACACTTAAACTAATTTATCTTCTTTAAATGTTACCTAACAGCTTGAGTCCTAGCTCTTCCATCTCTCCCCTTTCCAGCCTCCACGCTTGGTGTTTGTACCTTTGTCAGTCTGATAGACGGAGCATTTGACAACAACTCATAACTGGTTTTGTTTTTGGTAATTGTTTTCCTTGGGAATAAACTTGTTTATTCTGTTTTTTTTTTAATCTTCACTTTAATTTAGCTGATTAATACTTTGTCTTCCCACACGGTTAATTTAGTGCTGGTGTTTTCAAAGAAGAACCACCTAATACCTGTTCACGTAGAAACCTTTTAAGCAGAAATGCAGAGGAGCATCTCCTGAATGTCCTCAATGTGATTTTCATTTGGAGTTTCCTAATATTCTTTTTCCGGCCACGTATAGATAGTGATGACTCCATAGATCATCTTTATGTCACTTGTCAGAACAAAAAATTAAGTCACCAATGCTTTGTGGGGCCTTCAGAGTCTAGATGCTTTGAGGACAAAGCTTGTATCTCAGTGTGCCAACTTTTTTTCACAGCTCTTCTCTACGCAACCTTGCACTTGAGGATTTTTATTTTAAAGGGAGAAATACAAATTCTGCCAACGCTCAAGCATAGGTTTTGATAGCACCGGGGGGGGCACATTAAGGGATGTGTTATAAAGTAGGAGACACACATCCTTTTATGTGCTCAGTGTAATGAGGTTTACTGATTAGTCTAGCTCACTGAGGCAAATCACTATTCAGTTTTTAAAGGTCTACTGTTCAATGCACCATAATTAAATTAAAGTTAAAATACTGTAATTATTTAGAACTAGGATGCCTTTTTTTTTTATACTGACTTTGTGAACTCATGGGCTCAAATGAATGCTAAGATAAACTAGCATAACACAAGTTGGCTATATATTATCTTGTCTATCTTGTATTTGGAATTAAATTACTCAGGGGTTCAGAAGTTAATAAGAAACACAAGAACTGTCCTCTGTATAATAGTAGCTTTATGTTGGCTAAATTTAAATATAAATGGAGAGTAGAGATGTGATTATTTACATCCATGCATGCAAGCTTAAATATGCACATGTACACATAATGTCATACTCAAGCAGTCTCCACCTTTACTGAGGACCTTGTAAGTGACAGGAATGCGCTTTACATACTCCTGTAAAACACAGGACCATCCTCTAACACAGGAGTTATTAGGTTCCTTTTAGAGATGATAGAATCTCAATTTGGTAATTCCAAGACGGTTCAAACTCTAGCACAACCAAACAGAGCTCATGTCTGACCTGCCCTCATCACCACCCCTGTTTCCTCACCATCTAGTCTAGCCTTTCACATTGTTTTTGACCTTGTGAATTGCCCCATTTTTTATTCAGCTGCAGAAGCCAGAAACAAAGGAATATCCTCAATTCCTTCCTTTCCTCTACCCCCCCATGTTCAAATGTGTTATTCAGTCTTGCACATTTTTATCTCTTATACATCTTTCAAGATGTTCCCTTAATTCTGTCACCCACATTACAAAAGTAGACCAAATTGCTCTCACACTTCATCTGGACTGTGGCAACACTCTTCATCTCATCTTCTAGCATTATTCATGATTCTCCACTTGATGTTCTTAAAGCAACCCTGATCATTCTCCTTCCCTGCTAAAACACATCCATGGATTTTCACAGCTCTGCTGAACAAACACCTTTACTGTAGCCCACAAAATCCAACATGAGTTTGCCCCCTCTGTCTCTTCAATCTCCTACTGCATCCTCTCTACTTCTTCCCTGTCCATCAGTCACACTGACTTTCCTCCGTTGCTTGAATTCCACGCTTTGGCTTGTCTCAGGACCTTTGTACATGCTCCCTATGGCTACCTGACCATCATTCCATCATCCCCTTTGCCTAGTTAATATCTACAAATACTCTCTTGACTTTATTGTAAATTCCCTAGAGAGCCTTCCTTGATTCTGCTCTAGAACAGATCCCCGGTTATATGCTTTGAGAGCATCCTATCTCTTTCCTCCATAACATTTAGCATAGTTCATGAATATACATTTGTACATGTGGCTTTGATTATTATTTGTCACTTGCATTTGATTACAAATTCCTTGAGGATAGGAACGTTGTCTTTTTGCACTCCATCATAACACCAGCACTTAGCAAAATGCTATGTTTAGAAAATATTTGTCCACATATTTAATTCTTACTCTGATTTGTCTTTAATGGAATAGGCTTTCAAATTAGTTGATACACAAGGGAACAAATCTCTTTGAAGAAAGAATAAGGACAACAGTTAGGAAGCAAGTATACAAGGTAGAAGTGGTTTCCTATTTAAAGTGTTTTGATGGTCAGGGGAAAAAAAGTGCCATTGACAAGTCACTATGCGTGGAATTTCCACAACTGGAAACTCTTCTTGGTGTCAAGTCATATTTTTTAGAAACACATCAGGTGGAAAATTTGTCACCTTGATTAGAACCATTAGTCCGGATGAATCCAACAGGGAGGCAGCAGACAGATTTCTTGTCTCTAGAAAGCTGGTCAAAAGAGGCAATTTGATCAAGAAGAAAGAGTTTGAAATTCATTGGAAATGTCCAAGCTTAAGACAGTAATATTTGCCTAAAGCTCAAGTGTGTAGGAAAATATGCCCAGAGAGGTATTCGTCAAGCGCCCACAAGAGGGCGCTCATAGTCATAACTGGGTAACAGGTTGAATCATCTATGGTCCTAGCTCTGCCTTGAGTGCCGTTCAATCAGCATCCAAAATAATTTAAAAGAATTAATCCTACTCTAACATTTTTTAACAATTAAAAGAAAATCACATTTTAATGTAAAACAAAACTTTAAAAAGTCCTTACTCCTATCTCTCTGACTCCCATTTCACTCGGTCATAGCTGCTCCAATACTCCCACCCCCACAACTCCAGGCTCCTCACATTCTCATAAACCCAGCTCTTGGAGCCATTCTCCTCCCTGGCTCAGCTGTTTATTATGTAGATGAATTTATCTGAGCTCTCTGACTGCTATCTGCCGATTCCCCATATTCTCCAAACACCAGGAGCTGACCCAACCAGCAGGAATCTCACTTCCATAGAGTTAAGAGAATAGGGAAGAGCCTGAAAATATTTGTAGTTTAATAATATATGTTATTATTGTCCCCTATGTTGTTTGAAATTTTGCAATTTTATACTATGGCAAAGCAAATAAAACCCTGATTTCTATTTCCTAATCTGTGAGGTAGACTTCATGTACTGTCATGCTTTGGAATTCTATCATGAATTATCCCCATTTTGGGACATTAGAAGATGGGAGTGGAGTGCAGACCTCCTCATGCCTTTTAACCATGGGATGTTTGGATGAAATGTGTTTAAGTAGAAATTGTCCTAGCTAAGATATGTCTTCCTAGGAAATGTCCTGCCATTGCAACAGAAGGTATTAGGTACCAAAATAAGAAGTCAGGGAATATGCCAGAAGAGAGGAAGATGGTAGGAAGAACAACACCAAAGAAAGCCCACCCAAATTGTCATTTTGCATCAGCTAGGCCCTTGCATAGATAGAGGTATTGCTAAGGGAACTCTGTGAGCCATCAATAATTAACATGTTCAAGGAAAATTGCCTTGAGATAATTAATCCAAAATTGGGGGTACAACTTATTTTTATTACCATCAATATACACAGATGAGCCACACATCTTCAGAAATGAGAGATGATCCCTTGATGAAGCCTATTTAATGGCCTGGTTAGCACTGGGCTCTGAAGTGAAATGCTCCAAGTAATGTAGATTTAAAACTATGGCATTCTTTCTGCAGAAGGCGCATTTAATGATTTTCTCATTTGATACCTAATGAGATTTTGAAAACTAATTGCAGGCTTACAAAACCTTTTGAAAGAAGACAGGGACAACAGTGAGAAAATAAACCATGGCAATGATCCCATGCTGAGGAGAATTGAATAAGACATCATTGATCCCAGAAATCTGGTCTTAAATAGGATGGTAACCAATGTATGTTTCATCAGATTAATTTTAAAAGAGTTTCAATACAGAAATTAAAAACTACTATATGGTAACAGAGCTTCAAAACTCCACACCTTGCTAGCAGACCTTGCCATTACAAGGGCCAGCCAGCTGCAAACTTCCATGGCTGCACTTTAAATTTCCAGTGAAATTTCTAGTAAAATAGATTTAAGATGGTCTCCGTTAGATTCATGAACTATCACTACCCAGAAGAGCCTATAAAATATATTCTAGCAGTTCTCTATTTAATTGCAGACTGTTCTACCATCTACATAACCATGATGATTTCTGACATGATGTTTTCCTAGTATAATGTATTCGAAATAAATAGCATATGTAATCCCATTCCCTTACATTAAAAGATAAAATAAGGCTATTTGTTTTAACTTCCTGACTTATTCTTCAAATTATTTGTCAGAAAGAGAGAAAAAAGGGAAAAATAGGAAGGAAATCTGCTAACAGTCTAAGATTAAATTTAACATCTCCCGAGAATTCGTGGCAGCATATCTCTATTATCTAGTAGGGAGACTCCCTGTGGATGATTGCAGTCAATTGTTTTTGTTCTTTAATGGGATACATGTGCCAAAAGATAAACTGTTTGAGTTCAAAGGGCAGTGAATTCATTAAAGGAAGTTCCTAATAAAAGTGATTCAATCTTTGTATTTAGCTTTTAATACAAAAAATTAATTAACATTTGCATTATGAGACCTGACCTCCCCTGGGAAATATAATCAATTCTCCCAATACAGGATGGATTCTGCAGAAGACATAATTTCTTATTGTGGTGCGAATCAATCATGTCAGTGGTGCAGGAGAACTGTAAATGATGTGCAAAACTATTAAACTCTAGGCTCTTTAAAAGCCAGTTGTCAGCGCCATAGTATATAAATATATACTTATGGTGGGCACTGTTTAATTATAATATTGATTAAATTATTGCAGTCCCTGATATAATTTATAATGGTGATGTGCTGTCTGGAAGGAATACAAGACAACTGAAAATACATCCGCAGTTCTGCAAATGTAATTTCCCAAGGAAATGGTGTTAATTATAGGAGTGTGATGCATGCCTCTACTGCAAAGGCTGCGTTACTGAGAAGACAAAGCTTTTTGGTTGAAGACTCCAACCCAAGAAGAAAAAAATCTAGATGATTTAAAGTCATTTTTAAACCATTATTTTATTTTTGTTCATTTGAAGCATTCCTTTTTAAACGTGTCCCTGATTTTTTTTAAGTTGAGTTAAAATGTACACAACACAAAATCCGCTCTTTTAATCATTTTAAAATGTATACTTCGGGGACCTCCAACATATTCAAAATATTGTACAACCATCCCCACTACCTAAGTCCAGTAATTTTCATCACCCCAAAAAAGATACTGTCTACCCATTAAGTAGTCACAGCCCATAAATGGAGTCATACAATATGTGGCTTTTTGTGCCTGACTTCTTTCGTTTTGAATACTGTTTTCAAGGTTCATTCATGTTGTAGCATATATCAGCACTTCACCTCTTTGTGAGTGAATAATTATTCAATAGTTGTAACACATTTGTTTACCTATTCTTCAATTGACAGACATTTAGGTTGTTTCCATTTTCTGGTTATTATATATTATGCTGCTCTCAACATTCATGAAACATTTTTTGTTGAATGCTGTTTTCACTTTTTTTTTATACATAGAATGGCTGCTGCTTATGTAGCAAGTCTGGGTTTAATATTTTGAGGAACCACCAAACTGTTTTCCACAGTGTCCATGCCATTTTACATTCCTATCAGTAGTGTGTAAAGGTTCCAGTTTCTGTCCATGCTTGCCAACACTTCTAATCTACCTTTTTTATTATTATTATAACCTTCCTAATGGGTATGAAGTGAAGTGAAATGATATTTCATGGTTTTAGTTTGCATTTCTCTAATGATTAATGATATTGAGCATCTTTTTTTGTTATTGGCCATTTGTATATCTTCTTTAGAGAAATATCTGTCTACATCCTTTGCCCATTTTATAATTGTATTTCTTTTTTCGAAGGGGGTTCTTTTTGTTGTACAATTTCACAAGTTATTTATATAGTCTAGAGAGGAGACCCTTATCTTTTGTATAGTTAATCAATCTATTATTGAAAGTGGGGTGTTGAAGTCTCCAACTATTATTTCCTGAACTGTCTATTTAGCCTTTGTATTCATTAGTTTGTGCTTCATATATTTTGGGGACTCTGTTGTTAGGTGCATATATACTAATAATCGTTATATCTTCTTAATAGATTGACCCTTTTCTCATTATATACTAACCTTCTTTATCTCTTGTAACAATTTTTGTTTTAAAGTCTGTTTTATCTGATACTCATTCTAGCTCTCCTTTGATTACTGTTAGCATGGAATAGCTATTTCTATCCTTTTCTTCCAACCTATTTGACTTTAATTCTAAAGTGAGTCTTTTTATAGACAATACATAATTGGATCAGTTTTCTTTTTCTTTCAGCCCTTTGAATATATCATCCCACTGCCTTCTGACTTCCATGATTTCTGATGAGGATCAGTTGTACATGACGAGTCACTTCTCTCTTGGTATTTTCAGAATTCTCTCTGTCTTTGGCGCTCAGACATTTGATTATAATGTATTTCAATGTGGGTCTTTTTTGATTTCATCTTATTTGGGGCCATTGAGCTTCTTGGATGTGTAGATTTTGAACTTTCATTAAATTTTGAAAGTTTTCAGCAATTATTTCTTCAAATATTATTTCTGGCCTTTCTTTTTCTTTTCTTTCTTTCTAGGGGCCTGACATGCCTATGTTAGTATGCTTGATAATGTCCCACAGGTCTCTTAGGCTCTGTTCGTTTTACTTAATTCCCTTGTCTTTCTTCTCAGATTGAATAACCTCAGTTGACCTGTGTTCAAGTTTGCTGATTTTTTCTTCCGTCTGCCCAAATCTGCTGTTCACCCCTCTAGTTGATTTTTCATTTCATTTATTATAATTTTCAACTCCAGAATTTCTACTTGGTTACTTTTTATAATTTCTATCTTTTTATTGCTATCCTCTATATGGCAAGACAACATTCACAACTCTACTTCTGGTAGATGGTTTTCTTTAGCTCTTTGATCATGTTTAAAATAGTTGATTTTTAAATCTTTGCCTACTAAGTACAATGTCTAGGCTTCCTCAGGCACAATTTCCATGAATTTTTATTTTTCCAGGATATGAGCCATACATCCTTTTTTCTTTGAATGCCTCATACCTCTTTTTAGAAAACTGTACATTTTGAGTGTTAGAATATGGTAACTCTGGAAATCAGTTTCTTCACCTCTGGGTTTTGTTTTGGGTTTTTTGCTGCTTATTGTGGTTGCTATCATTTGTTTTCTGAACTAACTTTTTAAATCTGTATTTTTTGTCATGTGTAGCCACTAGTTTATTTATTTGGTTAGCTTAATGGTCAGCTAGTGATTAGATAGAAATTTCCTTGAACACCTAGAACCTCTCCTCTATAAAAAAAAGAGAAATTTCCTAGTTTTTGCAGATATTTGTTGGGACACACTTTCAATACTCCGCTTACAACTTAGGCAGTTCACAACTCTGCTTTAATCTTTGCTTCCTGCTTACACAGAGGCGAGCCAAGGTGGGAATACAGGGCTTTCTCAGATGTTTTCTGAGTATGCATCTTGCCCTGCACGCACCCGGCCTTGTAGATTCCCCAGAAGATGGAGGAGTTTTTCAAAGTCCTTATTCTTCAAAGCACACAACTCTCCAGCTTTTCCCTTCCATGATTTTCAGGGTGACTATTATTTGCTCCAACTCTTACCCCAAGGGGCAACAGGTGATACAGCTGCCTTAGATGTTTTTGATTAATGTCCCCAGCTAGCCATCTCTCCACCCTGGGATAATTAGGTGAAAAAAAGGCAAGCTCATCAGGGAACCCCCAGACAGGTCAAAACCTACAACCATAATTGTCTGCAACAGATACGCCCTGCATTAGCCAGCACCAGGAACCCCCATCAGGAATGCAGGCTGCCATCTTTAAGATCACTCCTGATCTGAGGAGCAGTGTTGAAGCCAAGGTAAGTTAAAACACACAAGGTTCTCCCACTGAGATTCAGTCATATTTTTCTTGACTAAGTGTTTGGCTGGTTGCTGTAAATCTTTGGCTAGTTCCAGAGTCTTGATAATGTTGATTCTGACAGCATTTTTCTGTTTTTACTATTTGGGGGAAGGACAAAGCCTTAGAGCTCCCTACTCTACAATTTTCACTGGTGTTACCTACAGCATCCCCTTTTATATCACAAAAATATCTGAGGAGAGAGAGAATTCACCAAGTAACGATTTTTTTAAACATTGAAGCTCATAAAACAGTGAGTGACACCTAATTTTTGTATTTTGTCATATTGCTTAAGGTTGAAATTTTACATGGTTGTAAATCATTTGGAAGGCCGTAAAGTTTGCAGGTGATATAAAGGCTGGGCTGCACAAGAAAATCATATCCAAACGTATCAGTTGATAACCCCCAAGAAATTGTCCAGTTCCATGGACTCCAACTGGTTGTTCAAACTCCTGAATTTTAAAATGAGATAAAGAAACTATGGCCCAGCTTAGTGCACATAATTTATTTCCATTTCATATCCTGACATGTTTGATGTTTTTTGACTGAATGTTCCAGTAGCAAACCTTTCAAATGTTATAAACATACAGGATAATTTTTCCAAGACAGAGAAATAGAGGAAAATAAAGAATAAGAAGCACATGCAGTTCTTTATCAAGTTGGAACTGACAAGATTTAGACATTAAAGAAAAATCCAACTCTTTTTGATGATATCCATTCTACTTGCCCATTTATCCCTCATTTTGCCTAACCAGGTGTCTATGACCAAATATCTACTCAATATAAATTTGTCAGATCAATATCATTATAAATAATGGGAATGCTAACTTCTTAGTCCATAAAGTGCTTTATTCCCCTTCTGGACATGGACAGAAGGACACTGCCAAAATTATCTTCTGAATGTGCTGGAATATTATCGCAAACCTGCAAATGAAAGACAATAAACAACTCCTTGAATTTCTGAACCAATGATGAGTTTGTCTCAGTGAATGACTTCTGTTTTCTTTATCAAGTGAGAAGTGTCATGTGTGAAAGTGAAATAGAAAGGTTTGAAGGTTTATGCCATATATTGCTTTCTGTACATGACATTTAATGATCACAACAGATCATGAGGCAATTGTTTTTATGTTCCCATTATATAAAAAGGAAAATGTAGTCACAGAAAAAAATGTTTAATGACTTGCCCCAGGTCTCACTTCAATAAGTGCTGAACTGGGATTTGATTCTAGTCAGTCTGATCCCAGAGTTTACTGCTTTAACCAGCACACTCACCCTCTGGAGTTGAGTTGATGACTGTGAATTTATGGACACAGATCTTGTAGTTGTGTGGATTTTCTTCTCCAATGCTCTTCCATCGAGGGGTGGTCACTGATAATAGGGAGTTCTAGATTTGGATTTTTGACTGGTGGATGTATTAGAAAAATAAAAGGGGTAAAAGGGTAAGATGAATTATAAGAAAATGATTTACAGTGATGGACCCTAGACACTGAGTGGAGATGGAAGGACGGGCAGGAGATGGTTGGGTGATGGTGAAAGAGAACTTGAGATTCTAGAGATCTCCATAAGATCTGAGAGCAGGGGCTGTGAGAGGAGCTAAATGAGAGAGTTTCTGGGATAGGAGATGGTGGTCAGAGAGCAGAGTCTTTTAGCGCCAGGTCTCACCTATGGGACTATTTGGAGGGTTCATAAGCCACAGTTTGGCTTTATGTGTGTAAGCCTGACGATAATTTAAGATGATGCAAAGGGTTCCATCACTTGACAGTCCAGACTGTTAAACTGGATGTCCACATGGGTGTTAAAGAAATTTTAAAAGATGGTGGGATCTGGGGCAGTGAAGGTCCTTGAACAGATTAAATCTTGAGCTCATTCACTCTCTCTTTGGTCATCCCCCTCACTTTCCAGTCACCTGACAGAGTTGTCCTTTGTTTCTGTGGCTTACTTAGAACAGCTATCATGAGATCACCAGCCAGAATATCCTTGCAGTTGGGCTTCTCTGATCTGAAGAGTCCCATTTCCGAGCATTCCAAGTCAGGGAAAAGAAAACGTATACAGATTGTTTATTCACTGCATATTCTTGCTTTCAAAATTGTATTCCTGAGCTCATCACTAGAGAGAGTTCTGAATTAAGGAAGAGGGATATGAGGCCTCTAAGGTTTTTATTCACAATTTTATTATCATTTGTCTGTTTGTCGTTTGTTTTCCCTCTGCCTAGATTCAGATTTCCCCACCGCAAGAAGTTTAGTAAGGAAAGAAAGCACTCTTCGAAGAGCTTCTTGCACCCCCAGCCCAGCATGCATTATTTACTTTAAAGTCTATGCCATTACCCACGACCTTCTCAGTAAATGCCAGGGGTTTGTCTTTCCCATAATTGTAAGAAACCCGCTCTGCACCCTCCCCGGCATAGAGAAAAGGGCACTTGCCCTAAGAAATCTCAGTTCTCATGGAGCCTGCGGAGAAACCTCTTATGTCCTGGGAGACACATCAGGGTAGCCAGTCTGCACGAGGGGCTTGGCAAATGTTTTCTGAAGTACCGGCCCCACTAGGGCTCTGCCCTGCTCCCTCAGACTCTCCCTTCGGAGATTTATCCAAGAACCGGTGCAGACCGGGCGTGAGTCTGCAAGCCCTCAGGGGACTGGTAAGTTCCCACAGCCACACGCAGAGCTCCCGGGAACCTGCTGACAGGCAGGATGCCATGTGCTCAGGAGACAAGAGCCGTAAGGGGAGAGTGAAGGAGGTGAACAGCATCGCTCATTTCTCCGAGGCCAAATGGCAAGTCAGTCGGATCCAGGATAATGTGGCAGGAAATAAGCCAAGTCCCTACAACCCGCAGCTAGTCCCCAATATCCTCATGGGACCTCCTCAGCCACCACAGACTAACATTCCCCCGTGATCTCATAGGGAGGGTGGGCTTTCACCAGCTTGGGGGCCCTCATTCCACTGGGATGCCTGGGAAGTTTCCTGGGAAGAAATTCACAACTATTTTATCAGTTACCATCTTGGGGTGTTAGACTTATGGGGGCTTGGTATTCTTCCTCCGACCTTTGAAATGTTTTATTTATTTTTTCCATAATAAGCATGCATGTTATAAAACAAAAATGAGCTTTTAAAAATATTTTCCCCTTTGTCTTAAAACTTGGTCCCTTTATTATTTTATCTATAAGGCAAGGCAGACTTGAAAACACTTCTAGCAACTCCTGGCCCAGGAGTTCTGGCCAAAGGAGGCAGAGTTTCTGCATGGCTTTCATCGTACTGAGCACTGGACCCCAAGGCGCTGCCCCTCAGTGAACTCCAGAATGTTCCCAACACAGGAGAGCGCCGTGAAAGAGCACACATCACCATTAGCAGCACACCTTTCAGAAGAACCTTACAGTGTTATTTGAAATAGTTAGGCATTAAATTGAATACATTTTACTTTCCTTTTAAAGATAAAAACCTATATGTAAACTAAACTAAATCAAATCGCCGTCCCCACCCCACCTCCACCCAGGTCACCGTCCCTCACTGGCTAGCAACATGCAGCCCCAAATGTGAAAGCCAAACATTCAGGAGACAGTGTCAGGCTATGTCAGTGTATGTCATTCATTTACATGAGACCTGACACATGAATCTACAGCTCTCTAAAGGAAAGATTTTTTTATCATCTTATGGCTTGAGGAAGAGAAGATGAAAAGGAGCTGGAAATAAAGTTTGGATAGATAAATATTTAAAGTAAAAAAAAAAAAGCACTCATTCAAATGTATTCAAACTTCCTAAATCTAAAGTACTCAATACAACTCACCTTCAATTCTGATTTATATAATATACAATCTGACCCAACCCTACCCCCACTACCCCAGAAGAGGGATGTGAGAAGGAGCAGCAGGTGTCCATACTGGGTGGATAAACCATTAGATATGGAAACTTTGAACAAGTTTTAGTAGAATGAAACCTCTGTGGATTAGAAATGCACTCTTTTATTAATTTAGTAGAACTTTATAATCATCCTCTTTATCTCTGCCACAAGAGAGGTGTTTCTCTCTAAACTAGGACAAATTTACATAAATTAAAATCTTGCTTTGTTAAGTTTCAAGTTTCAGAGGGAAGGAAAAGGGCTCTATTAATAAGCTACAATTACTAGGTGTCTACCATGAGCTGGTAGTGTGGTATCTGGTTTAGGCATGAATCTTACTTTATTTTTGCCAAATCCTCTGAGTTGGGAACACTAAGGTTCAGAGGCACAAAAACTTGCCCAAGATTATATGCTGCTTAAGAGACAGGCTCAAATTCAAGATCTCTTTGACTCCAAAGCCTTTAACCTCTTTCTCCTTTAGCATTCTTAGTGGCATTTATTTCCATTATCCAATAACTAATGTAAATTCTGAATCATGTGCATTTAATCTTAGGAAATAAAGAAGATAGAAAATACAAGAAAAGGAAGACCAATGAATATAATAAATTCATCCTATAGCTTTGCCTAGCTTGATGACTGTATACCTTCAATAGCAAGTTGTTTTCAAATGCCACAAGTAATCTATTCTATTATTTAAATGTTTTTAAAACACTCTAAATGATTTCTCTTGAGGCTATAATACCTTTTGAAAGGACTTTTTGCTATTTCTTAAAATGCGGACTTTCTCCTTTAGAGTTATAAGGACATATATGTAAACTAAATTCATTCACATGCTCCTAACTTATTCTCTTTGTGGCCCATTTCACTCATTTTTAGAAAACTCTAAGGCAGGTTTTCAAAATGGCTTTTCATAGTTTTTCACCTTTTGAGATTTAAATTTTAAATTTATGTCTTTGCTACCCCAGGCCTTCTCGTTTCCTAATTTATTTTTCACTTACTTCAAGCCATCAACATCCCTGCCATCAGGTTTGATTTATATTGCCTAGAAACATAATCCAATCATGAATCTTCCTTGGGAATGCCAACATGGCATGAGGGAGGGAGCTTGCTCTAATGATCTTTCTAGAATAGAAAACAAAAGGCAAAAAATCAGTGGGACTTAAAAAAAAATACTATAAAGCAAACCTGATAAGCCTATGGTAACATAAGAAACTTGACTCTTCCCTGAATCCAAAATTGAAAGCAACGATCTTTCAGACTATTCTTCTTTGCTCATCTCTTTTCACACACAAGAACTGCAATTGACCAACTGAAGTTATAAATAGAAAAACCTAAATAACCTCAAACTTCTTCCCACCTCCACCCCACCTCCTGTGCTTATCTCCCAAGCACTTCCCATTCTACCTGACCCAGTGAACATATCCAGTCCTTTATGCTATGTCCCACCTCTAAATGGACATGGATATCCCCTGAGCCACAGGGTCATTGTATTGGTTCTTTGTGAGGCCAGTCACAGAAACCACCACCAGTAATTCAGCTTAAGAGGATATTTATTATGTTGGCAGGACATTGCAGTATATTCCATTCACAAGCAAGACTCAACTAGGGAAGGAACCAGGGGTTTCCAGGGACATCAGGTACAAGAATTCATAGACCTTCTAACCACCATTCTATACTTAACAGAACTCAGACTCAAAGACTTTTTTTTGGTATCTCTTTGTTTCCATCATTAGAGTCTCAGGAGAGAATATCTCATTTGCACAACTTAGGCCAGGTGACTACCCCAGGTTCTATCACATCTCAAGGTCCCTGAATGCACACAGAACCACCACAAATCAAACCTTGGGTTCTGAATGATCTACTGAGAAGAGAAATTTGCTGTGCCCCAGGAGGCTTCCCTCAAGAAGTATCTCATATATGCAGACTCCATGCCAATGCATACATACAGGGCACCCCTGAAGCTTCTGAGGCTCTCCAGAAGGGTGAAAGGCCTGGAGACATCCCAAGTCTAATTTGCAAAGACTCTAAGTTTGCAAGCCCAAAACTAGCATATATGACATCAGCCAATAGAAAGTTCTATTTGTGCTAAATTTCAGCAAACATCAATAGTACATGCACTATGTACAAAACATTGTGCTCCATAACATGGATGGATTAAGAAAGGAAAAAAAAATAACCCCTGCTATTTCCAAAAGCAAACATTTTCTGAAATTGACCTGGAAGTCTTAATTAAGAGTCATTCATTCATTCATTCTCTCAACAAATATTTACTTAGCTCCTACTATATACCATGCACTGCTGTAATGTTGGGGTGTTCAGTAATGAGTACAAGTGGCAAAGTCCCCCCCTCATGCAACATTCATTTTTAGATAAGCAAAGGAAGTAATGCTAAGAGATGGCTCCAAGTCCTGGTCCTACCACTCACTAGGTGAGGGACACACTTCTGAATCTCTCTGTTGTGCAGTGTTCTCTTTTAAACTAAGAACAAATGCAGCCCTGTCAGAGCGTTACAGAAGTGTATCTGTCATGTAGTAAGCGCCGCTATCATCATCACCATCAGTATGTGGCTCTTCACCCAGATCTCATCTCTCTGACCCTGACGTCAATGCCTACAGTTATCTTTCTCTAACCCAACTGTACCAAGAAGCTCTTAAACAGACCAGTGAAGCTGAGGATGGAGTGTCACTTATTCATCGTGTGTGTAAGGGACTGTATTGGATATTGGGTTCACCAGAAGCAAATGCTGACACAGAGTTTGAGGTACAAGATGTTTATTAGGGATCATCACCCGTGGAAGTAAAGAGAGGAAGCAAGATGGGGCAAAGGAAGAAGGCATGGACATTCACACCCAGAAAATGCTCGATCAACCTGAAGCTGCTGCCTGCAAGAGTGTGCTTTGTTGGGCCAAAATGCCTGGGTCTTTATATCTCATACTATCATTCAACAGCAAATATGGAATATGTTGCCATTGTCTCCATGTCTACCGCATGCTCAATAAGGTCTGAATAAGGAAAAAAGGCACGATTTTAAGCCCTAAAAACATACAGCTTTTTAAGCAAAAGAAGGATGCATGGATAACGATAACAATGTGGTCAAGCAGAGTTACTAAGTATTATGAGAACTTAATAGAAAGATTACTTCAGCCGACATAGGAACAGAACATAATAGGATTTAACTCTTCAGGCTAAGAAAGTGTTTAAAGGTAAATTGAACAAGAAACTAATAAGCCCTTGCATGATTACTGTATTAGTTGTTTTCATTTAATTGAATTTTATCTCTTCAGTTAAATTGGCATGGGAATATCTGAAGGTCCATATCAGTGTAACTCAGAGCCACAGACTGTAATGGTCTGTAAACTACTTGTTATCAGCATTAACTAGGTAAGTAGAGAGAAGAAAAGTCAGCATTTAGAAGAGTTTTTAGCAATTCGACATAGTAATTGCCTATCTATTGGATTTTATAATAAAAAATTGGGGCTTGTAGTTGGGCTTGTACATCCGGGGTTTTTTCTATTTCATTTTTATGGTAATTCATTTCAATTGTATTTTACAAAGTGATTAACATGTAATGGATTAGATTTTTTTTTAATACATGCTTCTTTGCCATGCAGTTTAAGAGTCATGCATCATACATGTTTTATTTTTATTAAGCCAGCTTTAACACTTTTTAATATTATCTCTTTAAACCTAAGTCCCTGTCAGGCTTATAATCTGGAAGTAACAATGTATCTCATTTAATGAAAGAATGTACTTATCCTATAAATTTTCTAAGAAGAGAATTATTTTTGGGATATAATAAGAAATACATATTTAGCCTTTGTCTCTGGTTCCAGGCACAGAGCTCCTAAAACAGTTGGAGTCTCTGGAGTGAAGGACTATCTTATGTATGCTGATGAGATGAACGGTGGCTGGAGGCCCCTAGACAGCTGAAGGATGGGAGCAGATCAGCAGAAAATCAAGCCATGATTAGAGAGTTGGAACTTTTAGCCTCCTCCTCAACCTCCAGGGAGGGGAGATGGGCTATAGACTTAATAAATCACCAATGGTCATTGATTGAATCAATCATACCTACATAACGCAACCTCCATAAAAACTCCTGATGACAGGTTTGGAGAACTTCCAGGTCGGTGAACCCTTGTAAGGGCTGGAAAGATGGCGCCACGTGTCACTTTGCCCTCTCCGCCCTTTGCATCTCCTCCACTTGGCTGTTCCAAGTTGTAGCCTTCGTAGTAAACAGGTGCATTTAAGTAAAGTGTTATCCTGGGTTCTGGGACTTGTTTAGCTAATTATCAAACCTACAGAGAGGGTTGTGGGAACGTCTGAATCTGTAGTCAGCCAAGTCGAAGTGTGAGTGGTCTGGGTGTCTTGTTTGCAGCAGGCATCTGAAGTCCAGAGAGACTCAGCCGCTGACCTGTGCTAACTCTGGGTAATTAGTGTCAGAATGAATTGAACTGTAGTGCACACGGTTGGTGTCAGAGAATCAAAATTGGAGAATTGGTTGGTGTCAGAAAGCATCACACATTTGGTGTCAGAAGTGACATCAGAAAACAGACAAAACAAGTGTATATAAACCCAATTTTTATTAACTTTCATTTGCTCACAAGAGATACTCATATCCATGTGACATCAACAGAATTAAATAGAGCAAAATCAGAATGAAATAGTGTCCTAAAATAGCATTGGAGGAGAAACAGTTTCCTGATAAAATAGATTATCTTCAAAATAAATTATCAAGCATAAGTACAGAAATACCATGATTTAAAATTTTTTTCAACAATATCCTCAGCTGTAAAAGAAAAGCGGTGAAGGATGCAAAGAGCCAAACGCCCTGAGCTGAGAAGTTGCCCTTCCCTTGGAACTTGTCCCAAGATATTTTACAACATGGAAACTCATAAGGGAACATCCAGTCATCATAAATTTACTAGTATTTGTTTTAATGGGGGGCTTAAAGGAAGGAGGATGCTCAAACATCAGAGAGGTGTTGAATTAAAATCCAGCACACAGATGACATTAAATAAGACACTGGAGATACATTTGTAAAAGGGTCCTGAGAGTTTTTCAAAAATAAGGTATGTTGGTAATATAACAACTCAATCCCCTGCTTTATGATTTCTAAAATGGAACATGAAAAATAATTATTAACAAGATGTTTTTCAAATAACTAAATGTAGACTTAGATATTTTACACCCTAGCATATTCAAATCAAATTCTACTAAATAAATACATTATTTGTGCCACAAGAGATCCCTACCTGTTTAAAAGCAACCATCACAGCTGTTTGTTTTCTTTTGGTTTGTTGTTTTTTACATGTACCCTCCTGTTGTACTGTTGAAGGTGGAGGTGATGTGGTTTAGGAGTTCTGGGAAAAGACATAAATCCTTTAATAGTTGATGAATAGAAGAATAAGAGATCTTAAAAAACAACAACAACATTCCTCTACTGATGTTGTGAGACATCGAAAAACATAATCAATTTATTTAAAGAAAAAAACCTTTCAAAGGCTTATCTGTAATACATGAGTAACAGGCTATAAGAACCGGATGAAATTCAGATCCAGAGTCAGGGAAAGTGATCAGCAGAACCATTCTCTAATATTGAAGTTAGTGACTATTAACATCCAATAAATAAAATTAATTATAATTATTTTTAAATTGCTATTTAAACATTAACTGTTTTTAAAGTAAATGTTCTTCATGGCTTTCTATTGCTTATCATTTAAAAGAATCTCTCTAAATTGTAAATAATGTAAAATAAGCCAAACCTTGGATATTTTAATAAACCATAAGATTTTTGTTGCCAGGATATAAAGTTTATGTATTGAATTGAGAACAGAAAAAGAGAATTATCAGATACTAAGTATTAGTTTGTGGGTCTGAAGCACTGGTTAATAGAGATCAATATTCTGATTCTACAGGAAAGATTCTCTGATATATGGTGGATACTCTATAAATGGTTGTTGATTGATTAATGTGTGAATGAACTAATGAATAAATGAATTAATATCCTTAACAAGGAGGTCCTCATATAGGAATAACTTCTTTGATAAAACTGTCTTCTGGCTACATCCAATTTTCTTGAGGGATGAATCTTTGTTACAAGAAAGTCTCCAATTTCCAGTTGAGTTTTCTGAGTGAATCTAATCCCCATAAACTGGGCCTTTTCCTTAGGTCAAGTCTATCTTGTGATATAAATGAATAAATTGATATTTTGTGCTTAAATTATTACGAGTTTAGTGATTTTCATTTCCCAAGATAATGGACAAAAGGTGAGCGTTACCCTAGAATAAACAAGTTAAAACCATTAGCCCTAGTCAGTCTAAAGTAGAAATCTGTTTAGTGAGTCCCAGCCTGGAACACTCACCTGGATTTATCTACCTTGTCTACTCATAGGCCTCACCACTGGTACATCTAACATGCACATGTGTGTGGAAATAGGCACTCATATTGAAATAAATCTGACCTGCTCATTGTTCCCTTTTCTATTTCAGTTTAACCCCTAAAGAGATTCATATTAAAGCCAGAAGTGCTTTACTTCCCTAGGGCAGAAAAAGAGTGAAGGTAACTGGCTGCTTGCCAACCTTGAGAGGAGAGGTAGAAAACATCTGATACCTTCTTTTTAAAGAACCGAACGAGCTGTAGATCTTAAAAAGAAAGGAAAACGTATGCTCACCATACCCAGCCAATGTTGGATTACCCCTTTATATTTCTTTCATAAAGATTACCTAACGCAGTCGTTCATTTTAAGCATTATAGAATTACTGAATAAAGGTAAACATCTTGAATACCATGAGTTCGATAAAACTTGTCACCCACTGATGGGTAAGTCCAATGAACTTCGTGTTTTAAAGTAAATGGGGATGGAAATCAGAAAGGTTGGTAGGAATTCCCAAGAGTATTAGGGAATTAGAAACTCATAAACTCGGCATGCTGGTTATAGTTAGACGAAACTTAGGATCAATTGGTCTTCACTTCCTGAAACTGTGATCATAAAAACCCTAGATTAGCAGATATTATATAATATTTGCTGATATGAGTCAAGCCGTGCTGGTGAAATAAATTAAAAACCACATCTATGTCCTCTTATACTTCCCATAGCCTTTGATAAGCCAACATACATACGGCATCTCTGAAAGGGGCATATAAAATGTACTACTTCAAGAAAGGTATGGGCATAGAACATTTCCCAGGGTTATTTGATCACAGAATTCTTTCTTCATGAAATATCTATGAACGTTTCATGGAATACAGTTTGAGAAATGCTGACCTAGTTTGATTTCCTCATTTTAAAAGAGAAGAAAGAGGGTTTGTGGTAGGAATTTATGCACAATTACAAGGTGAATGAATGACAGAATTAAAATCATAAAATTAGGATTTCCTCCAATCTGTATTTGCTTAGAAAATGTTAGAGGGATGAAGGGAAATGATGAATGTCAGGTGAACTATACACAGGATGGCAGAAATGATAAGGAATCAAAAATAGTCCACTTTCATTTTGAATGTTAGTGCAAAATATCTTTTTAAATAATAATTTATCAATAATTCAGAATCAGAGGAATTATGGGTAAGGGAATGATTAGTGTGCCCCTTCTCCGTGGTAGGTATTTTGATTAATTATCATATTGAACTAATTTTTTTTAACCTTCACAATTGCATTCTGTGAGGCAGAGTTATCAGTCTAACAACAAATAGCAGAAAACTCAATAAACAGAGAACAACAAATAGTTAAAAATAGAGGCTTATTTCATCATGCTCAATCCCACCTGGAAGGGGACAGTGGGCACAGCCACCGGAGGAGGTGAACAAGGTTCTTCATTCTCAGAGGGTGGTTCTCAGATCCGTGGGCACTCATCATCGGGGTACTCCAGGTATTTTGTCTGAGTGCCCGTATTAAAGAAAGAAGTTAAAAAGGGATCATGGATTCAGTCCAGCTGAGTCAGTTTTTTTTTTTAATCAGAAAAACAGTATCTTTGCTGGAAACTCCAAGTAGACTTCTGTTTCTATCTAATTGGCCAGAACATTCTGATAACCATCCCTGCAAGGAACCCTGAAAAACTGAGGTGGACTTTCTTTTCTTTTAAAAGTTGGCACATTTTTCTCCAAAGCAAATTAGGATAATGTTAACAGAGAGAAAGGACCAAGGGCCAGGGGTACGATGACCCAGCTGGCATTATTATTCCCATTTACATATGATCTCGGAGCTTAAATATTTGGTTAATGTCCCATAGCTAAAAGTTGGATATTGGAGAATGAAGCCAGATCATATGAGGTCTCAAAAACTGGTGTATCTCCATTCAGAGGGCAGCTTCTCTGAGAGGGGAGCAAAAGCACATGAGAACATTCCAACACAGCTATTGTATAAAAGACCTACAGAACTCCGGGACAATCTGTGAATTTGGCTCATGAAAGAAAAGAGAAGCAGATTCCTCAAGTGCCTGTTTCTTCAATTTATTCATCCCATAAAATAAGCTCTAACTTCATGAATAAGTGCCATGTATCTTTGACCTCTATTAGAATACGTGTTGTTTGGGCTACAGAATATACACCCCTAAAATTCCTCTGGTGCCTCTGTCATTTCCTTCAAGACTCTTTTTCTTGATCCTTTGTCATTCTTTGTATCCATTCCTTCCTCTTCATCTCCTTCTCTGCTTGTACAGACACCCCCTTGTCTCTCCACACACATCCTATATTCTAGGAATTTTCTTGACTAATTTCTCCTCATAGAGTCCAAGAGAAAATGAAGAAAAGATGCCAAGTTGACCCTTCATCCTAGCTGCAGGAAAGCTCTGCGTTGCTAGGAAACCAACAGTAGGTGCTAACCATCCCTCACTAAATGAAGGCAGCTCTTCCACTAATTCTTTTTGTGGAAGAACCTCTACCATGATTTCACTTTCTACCTCCAAGTGGCTCTGTCCACATGCATGCTTTTATTCCCCATTAATGAGCAGCAGAAATGATTAAAAATAATGTTAAGGATGTGCAATTTCACCTATGAGGAAGGTCAGAGGAGTAGGTATGTAAATGTAATATAGAGCCCTAAGACTAATAAGAGTTTCTTGTTCTTCAAACACTTGAGTCATTGTTTAAAGAGCAGTGCTGTTCTGTATAGGAGCCAACTAAGAAAGCATTTAAATTAGTTTGAAGTTAAAAATATGGTGAAAAGATGATTGCTAGCCAAGTATTTAATTTCGACAGAGATAGACAATACAGATAGAACTAGTTAAATATGATGTCAACTGTATACAGCATATCATTACTTATATCATTAACAAGGCACAGACTCTGAATTGATTTTCTTATCTTTTTTTCACAGACACAGGTTGTAGGTTGTTCACTCAAGTCTGGGCTGAAGATAGCTAAACTTAGAAGTCTAGGATTGTGTTATTTCAGAGTGAGAGGAAGGACTATAGAGGATTATAGGACAGTTTAGAAAGGAGTGAGCGAATCATCCATTGAATAATTAGTTGCATGCCAGTTCTGTACCAGGCTCCTTTTAGATGTTAAGACAAATGGGTCTGACCTCACAGAGCTTGTATTTTGGTGGAAGAGATAATAAACATGACAATTAAGAAAAATATATATGTTGGATAATACCATGCTAAGGAGAAAAATACAGCAAGAAAGAGGGATATGAAATGTCAGGGCAAGTGCTAAAAGGTGAATTTTTAATTAGAATCAAATGGAAATGAGGGAGAGAGACATGCAGATATCTAGCAGAAGAACATTCTGAGTGGCGTGAACAGCAGGTGAAGGGCTCTGTAGCTGGAGTGTAACTGACATGTGCAAAGAATAGCAAGAAAGCCGGTGAAGCTGGAGTAGTGGTAATGAATAAGAGAATGGTAGGAATGGAGTCCAAGAGTTACAGAAGAGAAGTGGTAAACGTGAAGGGAGAAGATCTTGTAAGGCCTTATATTCATAGCAGGGAATTTGGCTTTTCCTTTAAGAGAAATGGTGTAACCAAGAGTTAGTACCCACAGAATAATCATGCGTCTTCTACTTAACCCCAGTGTCCCTTAAAATTGGGCTCATCCCATGTGCTTAGCTCTGAGCAGAAGCGATATGTCCCACTTCCAGGTCAAGGCAGTAAAGAGACGTTGTGCCTCCTCCCTACCTCTGGCCTACTACCACGACCTTTGAATTCAAGTGTTCCAAACGGAAACAGAACCATCTGACCCACATCAGACTTCAGCTGAATGAAAACTAAATCATTGCTACCTTATGCGACTGACAATGTTAGGGTACCTTCGTTCCTGCACCAGAGCCTGACCTGCCTGCCTAACATAGATGTCATGCTATTAGAAGAGTTTTGAACAGAGGACTGCCATTATCTGTCTTACATTTTAATAAGATAGCTCCTGCTGCCCCATTAAGAATAGTCTATGAGGCTGGAGGAGCAAATGGAGAGGGAGTGTGATGAAGCAGGATCCACTGCACTAGTCCAGATGGAAAATAATGGATAATGGTGGTTGTGCAAGATTTATGGCATATTTGAATATGTATTTTTCCTTTAAATTTCTGCCTATAGTTCTTTGGTTCCAAAAAAAAAAAAGATTTATGGCAGAGAGGTGGTGGGAAGTGGTCAACTTCCAGGTATGATGCTGACAGACTGAAAGTGAGGTGTGTGAGAGAGCAGAGACATAGAGGTTTTTGATCTGAGCAGGTGGAAGGATGGACTTGCCATCGACTGAGATGGGCAAGGCTGGGAAAAGAGGAAACATCAGCAACTTCATCTGAACTTAGAGATGCTTTTTACACATTCAAAGTAAAGATATCAAGTAGGCAGTTGGATACAAGCATCGGAAGTTCAGGAGAAATGGCTTGTGGTAGACATTTGAGAGACACTGGCACACAAATGATTTTAGTCGTGAGACTGGATAAGGTTCCCTAGGGAAGGAGTGTTATAGAAGGAAAATGAGACCTCCAAGTAGGATACTTAGGGAAAAAGAATGGAGATTCTAGAAATGACTTCTAGGTCAACTTATGCTAATAAACTTCACCTAAGAAGAAGCAGACAAATGCTATGTTGAAAACTACCTTGGCAAATCTTCTTCTCTTCAAAATTCTGAAGCTAGAAAGCAAGATTCACAGTGACAGTGGACTCAGAGCGATGGGATTTCACCTGTGAATTAGGACCAGCCTAAAAAATGTTATGCAAAGATATTTGTTTATATGGTATTAAAGCATCTTCACAGAAAGAGCAGCCATTACTGATTGGAAGAGAAAGCATTTATTAAAATGACACCATCCCTCACTAAGATGTCAGACATCTTAGCACTTGAATCTTGACTAAGCACACTGGCCATTTGCCTCACATGCTGGTCACCCAGCAATGTGGCCAGAAGGACCATTAGACTTCTTTCTAGTGATAACCTCTGAAGGGGAACAGTGATGTCTTCACTCTGACTTGGTTCTATTTGCCCGTGCACCTACCAGCCGTTTTCTCCTGGTGAAGGACCTGAGTGGCCATTAGATTAAATAATAGGAATGTGTGTGTTTGCAACCGTGTGTTTTCAAGATAAGATAAGCACTGTAACAAACAACTGCATTTATTACCTTAGTGGTTGAATACAACAGAAGGTTGATTTTTTAATTCTATCACAATCTAATTGGATTTGGTGAGTGGCATCCATATAGTACCAAATAGTACACCTTCACCATTTTCTAGGGCCTCAGAATTTTCCACTAAGACCGTCTATATCCAGATCAAGAATGAGAGAAGAGAGCGAGGGTGGAACACTTCACAGGAGGTTTTAGACCTGGAAGAGGCCTTCATCACTTGCATCCATATTCCATTGGCCTGAGCTAGATCTGTGGTCTCATCTAGGTTCAAGTACAGCTGGGGAGGGCCCTGGGCTGTGCACAAGAGGAAGAGGAATGGCATGGGTTGGTGTATTCCCCCTTTCTGCCACTGTGTGAAAGGCTGCCTTATTATCTACAGTCTCGCCCAGATCTTGGGTAGATTCACTAATCTCAAGTTACAAACTCAACATTTATGACAAAACAGACAGAAACACAAGCTCATTGAATTCAAGGTTATTCATTTCCATCTCCACCAGCCATAAGACTGAAATAGAATTCTTTAGAATTTGATCTTGGAACTGGTTCAGAACTTTTATCAACCCCCCCCCATTATTATTAAGTAATTACACAAAGCTGTTGAGGCTCCCTGACCAGACACAGTTCTGACACCCAGATATCCAAAGATGAATAAGAAATGGCCCCTGTCTTCAGTGAACTCACAGTTGAGTACAGAAATCAAATATAGGGAACAAGTATTAGAGAAAGGTGTGAAAATTCATTCTAATTGGCATGGCAGAGTTTGGGACAGAGTTCTGTGAAAACATGAAAAAGGAGACAGTGCTTAAAATGAATGTTACCAGATGAGAGAGAATTCTCTGGGTCGAAAGGAAAAGGACAAGAATTACAGGAGGAGGAAATCACCCAGGGCCTCAGAGCCGGACTCCAGGGGAGCAGCTGAATAGACCGATTATTGTGAGATCATTAAAGGCCTTAGAGGCTGGACGAAAAAATTCAGACTGTGTCCCACCAGCCAAGAGGAGCCATGAAGAGAGGGACGACAGTGACAAAGGCCACTTCGTATCTTAGAAAGACGAGGTAGGCAAACAGAGACTATAGTTTGGCGCTGAGAGGGACACAGACAGCAAGAAGGTAGGGGGCTACTGCGATCACACACATAAGGATGGAGAGAAGAGAGTTTTCATAAATGAACCTTCTACTTTGAATCATAAAACCAATAGGCTTGGTAACTTTGAAGGGAGGTGGAGGGGAAGGAAAAGGGGGCATAAAACCTAACGTATTTACCTTTGTTTCCTTAATCATTGGCCTTGTGCCTGGAACACAGCGAGTAATGCTTTGTTGTTTTGCCCAAGGGGAATGGTTTCAGAAGTTGGAGAAGGTTTTTATGTATAAAACAAATTCCTTTCTCAAAGGCTCTCTAATCCTGGAAATGTGTTTAATAAGGATTAAAAACCCTCCCGTGTATCACACTTTATCGTTGAGGCTGTGGGATCCTGGGCATTCTTGAACATCAGCAGTGGGAGTGTGAATGGTTGCAAATCCAACTGACAGTGGTTTGGCAATATCTATTAAAATTGAAAATACATAGACTGTTGGACCCAGAGATTCCATTTCTGGGAAATCTTCCCACAGATATCGTTCTACGTGACATGTTTAAAATGGCTTATGAAAGAGTCCTTCATCGCAGCCTTGTTTTTAACAGTGAAAGACTGGAACAACTCAAATATTCCTGAATAGCAACCTGATTAAATAATTTATGGTAGATCCATAAAATGGAATTCTATGTGGGCATAAAAATAAAAAAGAATGAGTATACTTTCTACGCACTGATAAAGATCTTCACGATATATAAAGTGAATAAAGTAAAATGTGAGCAGTGTCTATAAATAACATGCAAACTTTTGAGTAAAAGAGGCATTACAAATTATGGGGTTTTTTTTTCTTTGCATAAAAATTATGGAATGATAGAAAAGAAACAAGAAAGGTCTTTAAAACATATGAAGGTATTATCCATTTTTAAAAATTGGACAAAAAATAATATCTGGGTCTACAACTGTTGAAAATGGAAAACACTTGCCCACCTCCATCCTTGTTTCCTGTCCCTAGACTCCCAGGTAATACACTGACTTAAATTTGCATCAAGATGCACGCATCAGATCCTTTCATAAGAGCAGTCTTGGGAGGAGGAAATGAAGGTAAAGGGAATGGAGGTTACCAGTGGTGAGACTGAATGCTTTAGGAAGGGAGATAAGGGGGTGCCCTCTAGAATGAGAAGTGTATGAGAGAAAGTAGGATGCCAGCGAGGGACTTTACCTGCTTCATAATACTGCAACAAAGTTAAAATACTTGTATAATTTGTTGGGCTATTTATCACGAAGATGCTATTCCTTTGAGGCATTGTCACTGACCACAACATGGCCATTAGTTAATCAGAAGTATAAGCAGAGTTTTCTGGAACTGAAATATTAATAAACCTGAGGTTTGTGGTTCCTTGAAATTTTCTTCTTTGTGTTTCATAAAAATTGGATCACTCTTAGAAGTAAAGGTAAATTTGTCTGGACTCTCTGGCAATGTACCAACCTAAGACGCCTTCATTTGAAGAATATTGACAGATTTATCTATTTGGAGGCTGGCATTTGGCCAATATCTGTAGACCCAAGAAAAATTTCCTCATGCTACTCAAACAGCACAATTTCTGCCTGAAACCATGAACACCAAAGTAATAGATCTGTTCATATTACACATTTTTATATCACTTATATTCCTAAAGATTCCTCCATGATCCTAGAAGATATTCTGAAAACAAAATTCTTACATCCAGAGATAGATTCCATATCCGTAACTCTAAAAAGTGGGTGTTCTCCCTAAAAGCTAAGCTGCGCACTTTGCTCACCATCAAAATTTTATAAGTAACTGGGTATCATTCGACCAAAAAGGGAGTTGGAAACAGTACATAAAGGGGAAGTGTCTTCACTTGTTTCCTTGCTCTGCTCAGGAAATCTTTGGAGAGCAATATGGAAGACATTGCTAACAATCTTGGATCAAAAACAACATCAGCGTACACCAGACTCCTGGTTTTAATTACCTGACCCAAATTTCCTATCACCACCAGCATTCATTCCGGAGTAAAGAAGGAAGCTTTTATCATTTGCCTTCCAGCATAAATTCTTCCTTTCCCACTGCCAACAAGACCTCTTATTTGATCCACTTGCTTCCACCACAATCCTCTCTGACATTTCTCATGAAATCTGGAGGATACACTTGTCTCCCCACAGAAGGGGGAACCCTGGTATTATCTGTCAGAACACACTCTCAGACCCTGGGGAAGGAGACACTGTGAATGTCATTTCCACAGAGGGCCTGGAAAACGTCCACTGATGACTGTACACTTGAAGTTATGGCAGATTGTGAAGCCTCCGGGTTTTCATTTGCATCTTCTGCCTGGAAGCCTCCCACCACCCATCTGGCCGCACTTCAGCCTTTACCACTAATCAGGAGGAACTCGCTGACCTTGGGTGCAGAGTGTGATTGTCTTAACATTACTATTAGTCCTTACTAAGATAAATTAGACTCTGATCCCAACAAAGGGCAAGGATGGGAGGAGGACGAGCTTCCAGCTTGTTGGTTTCTTTCTTCTCTGAGTCCTGGGGACCTGCACCCTACCTGAGCCAACACCTCTCAGTAACACTCCCAGGCAGCTTAAGTGTGATTTTTTTCTGTTGATACCAATGAGTAACTTCAGAAATCTCCTTTTAAGCTACCCAGTGGGATAGAATCTCTCATTCTTCCATGCTTCCTCATCGTAGCATGTTTTTACTCTGCATTGTAAGATGACTGAGCAAAAATTTAATTTAATGATTAAAATTATATTCCAACCAGTCTGGTCCACTGGATGCTCATTTTCTCAAAGACAGAGACCATACCTTCTTTATCTCTAGCCACCAGAGTCCCCAACACAGCCAAGGTATTTCAGTAAGCAGGAGGTTCTCACGAAATGTCTCCTCTTATTTTCAGAGACAGACATCAGGAATCACTCCTCTGATATCACCGTGTAGATCTGCAAAAGAACTTTGAGTTCATCCAAGACTTATAAAATTCCTTTCGTTTTGTTTCATGCATTTCTAGCTATATTGTAAACACACACCAGTTGCACCAATATTTTTGTGGCTTTAAATGTGATTACACTTGTATTTGTCACATTCACTTATGATGTAGTTGTTCGTACTAGGGTCTATTAACACTTTTTAAAACTGACATCTTGGGTTGGCAGAGAATCTTTACATTGCTAGAGTATTTGTTTGAGAAAGGAAGGTTAAAATTCCTTGCCATAACTTCAGGCTCCTATTGCTGTTCCCGTGGTTCTTAGTTTTATCAACAAGTCAGTCAATCAAACTATGAAGTTGGTTTTGTAGGCGTAGGTGGTAGGAAATGACCTGAAGGAAATGATCAGCAAAAGATGGACTGGAGAGTGAGTGTTGCATTTAGGAGGCCATTCATTCATTCAGCAAGTTAGGACTGAGCACCTACTCTACGCAGGAACTGTTCTTATCTCTATGGAACTTTCCATCTGTCAAGAGAGACTGACACTAATAAAATATTAAACACATTTAGACACAGAAGAAATTCTTTAAGCTACCTCCTACTTAACAGTTTGGGGGATTAATGAACACTCTCCATATACTTTACAAAACTTCCTAACTGATGTTCACAGCCTCCTGATCACTCTTGGCCAGAATGCTCGGTTCCTCTGTTTCCATCAAATTACATTATAGGCTTCCCAAGACTCAGTTAGGTTTCTTCCCAAATCCACTAATACCAGATTACATAATTTATTGTAATGAAATAACTGGTATACATACTATACAAATCTATGAAATAAAGGTGTGAAGAGCATTGCTTCTATGAAAGTCATATGAATGTTACTGAAAGACACAATGAAGACAAGCCACTAAAAAAGTGCAATAAATTAAGTGTAGGTGAGGCAACTGTCAAACACTGGGGATAAAAACATAAAATATAAATGATTCTGTTCTCAAATTGCCTCACAAATGTCTTTTAGTTCTCTTTTAAAAAAACTGGAAAATGTAGATATTGCATTTTGTTTGTGATTGATAGAAGAAAGAAGAAGGAGAATTTCAGTCAGTGGACCCATATTCAAACAAAAGGCATTGTTCTCTATCATAAGACTGGAAAATAGATGTATATTTGTTTTACCTTAAAATGAAATATTTAAATATATGTTTCATTTTCCCCCAAAATTCACTACTCTAAAATACTTGATTAACCAACTATGAGTTCTGGATGATTCAGATAATTGTGCTTTCCCTGAGTATAAAGTGCTTATCATTCATGTCCCTGAGTTTCTATTAGACATGGTTTTTCTTTGGCCACTCCATCCAAGGAACAACTACACATTCAGTGACTGGGGGTGACTCGCCTACAGATTTATAAGTAACAAGTGATAAACTAATTATAAGAAATACTCAAGATTTTAAGCACACCCTCACTTAAACCTTTTGAGATTTTTTTAAATGTTTCTTATATGTACTGTTAAACATGTATCACCTATTCAGAACTTAATGCAATGCAGGAAAGAATGCATAGAACTTTATGCACTCCTGAATGGGTTACAAGGACAGAACTCGAAGCAAATTTCCTAATACTTTCCAGAATCAGGCAGGAAAAACTCTATGCTACTGTCTCTAGGATTGCATCCCTGAGATCACTGTTATCTCAAAAAGTGTTGTTCGTTTTTCATGATGAAATATGTAAAATGGAAACATACAATTTGTGAATTTTAAAAAATTAGTAACTATTAAGATCAGCCAGAAAGATGCATATTCTTCTGGGTACAGCAGTAATTATTTATTCAAATTTATCAGACTTGCTAAAAAGAAAACATACAGTGTAAAAGACGCCCCTAAGTAGGAAGGCTTACACTGATCATGGTGTGCGTGGAATGTTTCCTTGAGGAGACAGCATTAACTTGTGGCTGAAAGGATGAGTAGGAGCTAGCCCAGCCATGTAGGAGCAGAGAGTTGGAGAAGAACCCCTCAGGTTAAAGAAATAGCATGTGCAAAGGTCCTGAGGCAGGAATAAACAGACCCTTTAAAGAAACTAAATAGTCTGTGTGAGTCCAGATTGACTGGCACAGAAGCAGAACACAGAGGGGTGAATACAATGAGACAGGAGAGTAGGACAACAAGAGATGGGGTACAGAGGGCAGTAAGGGAATTTGAGGAAGTGGGATTTGCTCCTGAACTCATTACAGATGTAGCCAGGTTCCCTTCCAATTGCTTGAGAACCCAGGTAGTCACACAGTGAAAAGAAATTGAAGTCAAGTAAACTACTTCTTCTCTTCTGTCATGAAAGAATTCAACCCAAAATCTATTTCCCTGACTACCAAAATAACAATGTTATGTGCCAAGTCCTGCCACCTGTGGTCATATTAATCCTGCAGTTACCACACTCTAATCCAATTCTCCCTTCTTGTACCCACACAATTAAAACCATTCTTTCCAGCTGCTTCAGAGATGATCTCTGTATTAGAAGCTCCTGCATTTGCTAAAACACTCCTTCACGTCCCTCCCCCTAGCTCGACTCCCTACCCCACCACATCCTGGCCCTCCTACCATTTCCACCAAAAAAATTACCCAGGCCTCCAGCCAGGAGAAGTTGTTAAACCCTGTCCTCTGCAACTTCACAGCACATTTGCTTTAATACCAAAAGAGGATTCATCTTGGCCAATGAGAAACAAATGAATATGCAGTGGTTCGCCACTTGCTGTAAGGCACTGCCAACGATTCCCACTGCTATGTTCTCTTCTGTTTTTATAATCAATTAGAAAGGTTCAGTTCCTTAGGGCATTTTCCGCCTCCTGAAAATTGAAAGAAGCAGCAAGCATCCCTCAGGAGAAGCACAGAGCTCTTCTGAGAAATGTCCAGCAGACAGAGCTTCTTACAGTAACACTTTATTTTAATGGTCTTTAAATGCAGAACTGACAATGGAACTCCCACTGAAGCCCTGACAGCGGCCTCATTCACCCTAAATAAAAATGACTATGTTGCCAGTTATGGGTCACAACCAAGCTATCAGAGAGGGAGAGGGGAAAGAGAAGCCCGCTCCCATGTTTCCAGTATAATTCCTCTCTTCATCCCCACACCCTCTGATCTGACTCTCCATTTCCTTATTTAGATGAGCATTCTTATACATTTATGTAATTATTCCTCTGTGAAGACTCCATAGGTACAGCTTTCTTAGAATTGGATTGTTCTTCCCAGAAACCAAAGGGAGCCTCGTTGGTCTGAATGCTCTCGCTTGTGGGTGAGCCAGAGAGCCCCGGAAGCCAGCTAGTGACTAACCAGCGTGACACAGCCCCCAGAAGCACTCAACATGCACTCATCCTAGCAGCAGATTGGAGGCAACGTTTTAAGAGGTTTTCAAGCTGCTGGGAAATTGTGGGTTTGAGAAATGTTCTCTAAGCCTTTTGAAATTCAAATTTCATTGCAGCAAAGATGTTGAAATGGTAACCAGAGGAGAGGACGAAAGACTGACAGTACACCCATTCATGGCAGCCCCTCTTTGCCCCCCCCGCCCACCGCGGGGCCCTTCAGATGGACAGCTGGTGGAATTGCTAAGGTCCCACCGCGGCACGGGTGTGGGAAGAAGTTGCAAGGAGCAGGACAGCTGACATTAGGAACAGCCTGGCTGAAAGTCTGTTGTCGTGTGGCTGGGCGGTGGTGCCAGGCTGCTGGGTCACAGGAGCCAAGAACAAATGTGAGCAATGTTAGCACTGTTTTATTAGGCAAGGGTGGGGGGGTGTCATGAGCAGTACTAGTACGGTGATCACAGAGCGAAGTCTAGCACCCCGCCGCTTCCTCCTGGGGTTTATCTGTTCATGCCTGAGGACATTGCATCATGCTATCTGGCATCCGGGTTATGAGAACACTAGGGACTATGGTAACACGTGTGGCAGGGCAGGACTTGGAGAAAGTCATGAGGTAAAAATGTTCATCTAGCCCAAATAAACAACAGGTCAAACATCAAGCTGCTAATGGGAAAAGGCAGACCAAGTGGTGTCAGCCTGAAGGGATGTCGCAGTTTATGATTAAGGACACGGGCCCTGGAGCCATGGGTTCAGTCTTCATGCCACTTGCTCTTCTGTGGGATCTTCAGTGAGTTATTTCTCTATTAAATGGAGCCAATGGTAGCAACTAGCTTGTAAGATAGCCTATATTAAAAATGATCATCCGCAATATGTACTTAACCCAATCTCTATCATATTGTAAGCCTATAAAAAAATGGTATCTGTCATTATTTGTGTTAAAGGTAGCTGGACACCACCACCACCTCAAAATGCCTATATTTCCATAAGCTCCTGCTGACACGTGTTTGGGAAGTTCCGAACACACCTCCTAGCATTCCCCTGCACCTGCTATGATTACATCAAGTCCTTCATCTCTATCTTCATCAATTTCTCTGCTTAGTTTATCATCTTCCAAATCCTTCCCAGGCTAGCTGTCACATGATATTACCTGTTGATTGGAGAGAAAGTGGCTGCTCCAGATAAGTTGGTATTAGCCTGAGAAAAACAATTAAGGCCATCTGTAATGACCGGTGGATTATCTAGGTTTGAGTCTGGTTGATCACACAGAGTTCCAAGATAAGATGGAAACACACCAGATGCAGTCTTCTCCTGTTTCGGATTAAGCAGCATAAAAGGACGGTCTGTAACTGATGGAGAAATATGGTGCCTCTCCCTAGGACAGGAGGGAAAAGAAGAACACTGTCTCTAACACTCATTGGCACTCATTCCTGTTCCAGAAAGAGTATTGCTGTGAAGTCTAGGGGAAATAGCAATACACCATGCAGCTCTGCTTTCTCTCACATCCACAGTTACCAGAATAAAAGTCACACTCTTTAATACCAACCTAAGAGAAGCGTCAATTACAAAAACGAAGTATTTAGTAACTGCATAATTATTTAACACATTTCTCCAAATAACTCAAGTTGTTTATAAACAGGCTGAAAAAACACCAAAGAGAATATTTTACTCTAATAAAACCCAAATGTTTTAGATGCTAACTTTCAACTCACATGTCAGATTTGGCTTAGCAGTCTGTAGAAGGCGTCAATGCCAGATGTCATCATAGGCACTTCAGAATCCTTTATCAAAATCCTGACCACTTTACCGTATCTAGATCTCCAACCTCATGATGGAGTATCCAAATCTCCTCTCATTAGCTACCTTAGGAATGGTCACCACTATCGGCACAAACGTATTTTCTGAAGAGTGAGTAAAAAAGTAAGGCAGAGAAGGAAGGAATGAGATCAAATGCCAGTGCTTAATCTAGAGGTCCAGCCTATTGTGATACATGGAGCAACAGCTATCTTCCCCCTCCAGGTACCTTAGTTTTCCTCTCCGGAGAAATGAGTAAGGGATGGAGTTAGAGATCTGGCCTGTGACTATAGGGAAATCCGTCCCCATGGGATCCTGAGGGTAGGGAGTCCCTCTCGCACGCATCTCTACCAGCCAGGTCTGGATCATCTCAAGCCATTCACCTCTCCAGCTTGATACTCTCCTACTCCCTCATTCTCAGCCTCCCAACAATATTTCGCAACAGACAGAACTTCTGTCGTTACTCCTCTGCCACCCACTCTCCTCTCTGGTTCACACATGCCTTTCCCTTGGCCCAGAACAACCATGTTCCTTCTCTTCACCTCAGAAACTCCTGTTGATGCTTCTGATCTCAGCGTAGATATCTCCTCCAACAAGGTCCTTCCTTGACCTACCAGTTAAGTGGCATGAAATATGATTAGAATGTGATTTCATGTGATTCTCTGGGGAAGTAGGCATCCTCTACTTTAACATCTACCATAAATTGATGAGTTAAGACTTTTGGTTGCAATATGTGGAAATCAGGTCAAGGGAATGTAAGCAAAATAGAGATTCAGCGTTGTTTTACATTATGAAGGGAAGGACTGAAATCAAGCCTTAGAAAAGGAATAGAATCAGAAAACCAAAGTTGATAGGATTCTCTTTCCTTCATGTCTTTGCTAACTTCTGCATATCTACTTCCTTCCTGTTGGTTTCTGCAAAACTAGCTTTCTCTGCTCTCTGGCCATGTGGAAGAATACAGCAGGCCACGGCTCTAGACACATGCAGAAACTAGTCCTGCATGACAATCCCAAATACCTGCCATAATTTTATTGGCTCTGTTTAACTTAGGCATCTAACAAATGGCCCATTTTAGAGAAGTTAGCAATGGCCATGGGATAAGCTGTTACCCCCAAAAATGTAGAGTACAGCATTATTTGTAATTCTACTTGCTTGTCTATATCCTTGGCCACCAATAAGCTTTGCAAATGTAGGTCAATCTACCATGTCTATCTTATTCATAATTGCATCCTTATGAAACTGTCAAACACATTAAAAATGCTCAATCTGTGATATAAAAGAAAGGCTTGTTGAGAAGACAATTCCTTCCATGTCAGTAACTTTCTTCTTCCTGTCTTCTAAACCTATTTTGCCCCACATCCCCACACTCACACACACACATACGCTCACCCTACCATACCACATAGAAGAGATAGTGATCTCCCAGGTCCTTGGCACTTTGATTGTCCCTCCACCTGGAGTAACAATAAGAAATACAAATTATTTTTATCTTATTATGTTGTAGGCATAGCAATAGGCATAAAGATAGACTTTCTGTCTAATGTTATAATACTCAATATTTTTCCCTGCTAAAGCTCAGAAATATCTAAGTAACTTGCTCAAGGTCACAACTAATAAAATAATCTTAGTCCATCTGACTCCAAAACTTGATATCTTTCTACTCTAATCTTTTCATTCATGCAATCTACTAAGCTGAAAGCACCCAGTATCCACTGGTAAATTTATTTCTACATCCTCAGAGTCTAACATATTTTACATTCCGTATAAGCATATTAAGTATGCTCAATGAATATTTGTTGAGGAATAAATGAATGAACAGGAATCTGATGGATTCACCATAAATAAGATTTTTCTCTAGCCTAACAGCTTTTTAGTCTTTATATGTCAACAAAATAATTAGTTCAAGTGAAAATTATATTATTTCTAGTTCTAAGCACTTGATATGGCTGAGGACTAGCTTCTATGAAATAAAACCTCTCTCTAAGAAATAACATAAAAACTACATACAATATGAAACAAAATAAGACAGCAGCTATTTAAGATTTTGGAAGACAACCAAGGTTTCTAAGACTTAAAAGCAGAGATATCAAAGAAAAAGGAATCTCAGAGAAAGGAGCCTAGCAGAGTATGGAGCTTATGAGCTTTCAGGACTTGAAGAATCCTAAGATTTTGGAAGTAGGAGACCAGTTAAGAAAAATGCAGCTATAAAGGCTAAGCAGAATAGGCAGAGCACAAAGGAATTTTAGGGCAAGTGAAACAATTATGTATGATACTACAACGGTGCATACATTGCCAAAACCTGTAGAAGGCACAGCACCAAGAGTGAATCTTAATGTGAACTATGAACTCTGGGTGATAAAGATGTGTCAATGTCATGATGTGTCAGTTGTACCAAATGTACCACTTGGAGCAAATGTGGATGGTAGGGAAGATTAAATGTGTGGGGGAACATAGAGTATGTGGGAATTCTCTGTACTTTCCAGTCCATTTTTCTATGAACCTAAAACTGTTCTAAAAGGTCATTTATTAATTTTCTAAAAAAGGCTGATTGTTTTCAGCTGTCCCACAGAGCTGGGAAAAAAAAAAATTGGCATTCAGGACCTGCCAAGAAGAAGGGGCTCTGATTAATATTTCAGGTTTTTAGTTGAGATTCCTGAATAGCAGCATCCTAGGAATTAGAGAAAACTAAAAATAGACGATCCCTTATAAAACTTGACCTGCAGCCTTAAAGTATCTCAATATCTAATTGGATGAAGATGAATTATACATATACTAACTTCCTGCAAGAAATAAAAAACTCTCTGGGTTTATAAATGTTTTTTATTTTTTATTTATATATTATATATTTAATTTAACTTATGTCTACATTTTCCTCTCAAGGAAAAAGATATTATTAATCTCAAAAAAAAGAAGGAAGATAAGCACAAAAATCAATTAAATAGAAAGCAAACATACAATAAAAAAAGAGAGGAGTTCTTTCAAAAATATTAATGAAATTGCTAAATCACTAGCAATATAGAATAAGACAAAAAAAGAGAAGGCACAGATAATATCAGGGCTGTAAATGAGAACATCATTACAGATCCTGTGGAAATTTAAAAGACAAGAAGAGAGTATTGTGAACAACTCTATGCCAGTAAATTTGAAGTCTTAAGTAAAATCTAAATATCCTTAATAAATTTTACCTAACAAAACTGACACAGACAAAAATTAAAAATCTGAATAGCCTATATTAATTAAGGAAATTTATATTGGGTAATTTCAGAATTCACCGGTAAAGAAAACTATAGGTCTAAATGGCTTCTTTGGTGAAATCTCCCTAATTTTGAAAAAGGGAGATTCCATATAAATGGGAAACATACAAATATTAAATAAACTCTTCTAGAGAATAGAAAAAAAATTTTTTAATATAAAAATATTTTCTGGAGGTAAGATTAACCCTGATACCAAAACCTGACAAAGACATATTTATGAGAATGGAAAATTAGAGGCAACTTTCTCATGTGAATATGGATATAGTAATTTTAAACAAATATTAGCCAAGTGCACTCAATAAAAATAAAACCAGGGTAATATATCAGTACCACGTAGGATTTATTCCAGGTTATAAAAAGAAAAGCATGAGTTAACATTTGAAAAGAAATCAATATAACCCACGGTATTATCAAAATAAAAGAGAAAAACATTTCAACAGATGCAGAGAAACATTTCATAAAATTCAATACACATTTATGATGAAAATGAAACTTTTAATAGATAAGAGTTTTTTTATTCCAACAAAGAATATCTTCCAAAAAAACAGTAGTAATGGTGGAACATTAAAATCCCCCCACCTTGCTGTTCTAAGATTAGGAATAAAACAAGGATGCCTGCCATCACACTTCTATTCAACATTGTAAAGAAGAGCTTAGCCAATGCATTTTTTAAATAAGAAATAAAAGTATAAAAATTTTAAAGAAAACAATAAAACTCTCATTATTTGTAGATAATATGTAAAAATTATAAAGCACCTATAAAGTTAACAAGTTAATTTAGCAGTTGTTGCCTACCATGTCAGTATATAAAATTGAACTCATTTTTGTACACCAGAAACAAATAATTAGAATATAAAATTTGAAAATAAAAATTTATAATACTACTAAACATAATCATCCATAGAGGAACAAATCAAACAAAATCTGTGAAAGCTGTCCACCTATAAATCAGAAATCATTATTGAGATTAATTAAGGAGTATCTGAACAAATGGAGGGATATACCATGTTGTGGGACTGGAAAACTCAGTGTTAGTGTGGTAAGATGTTAGGTCTTCACATTGATTTATTTATTGGATCAATAAATCACAATAAAATTCCAACAATGTTTTCCTGTAACTTGACAATCTGATCATAAACTTTATGTGAAAATACTAAAACAGCCAAGACAACCTGGAGGTAAAAAGAGAAAAATGGAAGAATTAATCCTAGATAACTAGAACTGTCATAAAGTTAAGTAATTAAAAGAGTACAGTATTGATTAAAATATAAAATAGATCTATGGAACAAAAATGAAAGTAAAGAAATGGACTGCATGATTTATGACAAAGTTGACAGTACAATGAAGTGAAGAAGGGCTGATCTTTTTAATAAATGATGCTGAGTTAAACAGATATGCATATATTAAAAAAATAATCATGAACTACTATATATTATATATAAAAATCAACTCCAGGTAGACTGTAGATCTAAAATATGGAAAGTTAAAACTTCTAGAAGAAAGTATGGGCAACTACTTCATGACCTTTAGAAAGACAAATACTTCTTAAACAGTGAAAAAAGCTCTAAAAAAAAGAAGATTGGTAAATTACATTATGTTAAAATTAAGAACTTCTGTGTGGTGTATTTTTTTATATATCACTAAGAAAGTATAAAAAGCATGGCAGAAAATGGGAAAAGATATTCAGGAGTCATATCCAGACTATATAAACAACTCCTAGGGTCAATAAGAAAAATATAGATACGTAATAGAAAAGCAGCCACATATGAATAGACACTTCACATAAAATAATAGACAAATGATGAATAATCACATATTAAAATGTGCTCAACATCCATCAGACATCAGAGAATCTAAGTAGTGAAAATTTTCAAAACTGACAATACTAAGTGTGGGAACATATGTGTAGCATTAGAACTTTCATATTCTGTTGGTGGCAATGTAGATTGACACCATCATTTGGTTAAACTTGGTAGGATCTACAAAAGCTGAACCCAGACATAACCCGTGACCAGCAATTCCACACTGATTGATCTGATTGCATACGAATGTGTGCCAGACTACATGTACAAGTTTGTTTCGAGCAGCACTATTCATAATGCTCCAAGACTGGAAACAACCAAAATGTGTACCAACAGTAGAATGGCTAGATAAACTGTGGTGTAATTGCATGTGTGTCAGCTCACTCCTCTGAGAAGCAAACAACCAGACGGAGTTGATGGATGGGCCAGGAGTAAGCAGGGTGCATCTTCAGAAGGCAATGTAGGTTGAACACTTATGAAAGGAAAGAGGAAGGAAGGAAGGATGGGAGGAAGGGGAGGGAGGGAGGAGCAGCAGATGATAGTGTAACTCTAAGAGGATCTCACAGTCCAATGGGGAGCCGCCATACAAATATTGTCCACACAGGGGTCCCACACTGAGCAGAAATATTCAGGCCTTCACGCCAGTCCTCTCTGCCACGCTCAGGTCACCGCTGAACACCGCCCACCCAGAGCATGTCCTAGAGGTGTGAATGCTGCCCTGCAGCTGGAGGCTGTCAGCGAATCGCTCTCCTCCAAGTTGACACATACCTCCATGGCTGCCCTATGGCAGGACACTGTAAAACCAATACAAATAAACAAACTACCATGAAATACAACAACACAGAAAGATCTTACCAATATAATACCGAGAAAAAGAACCAGGCCAACAAAAACACTTACTGTGTGATTCCATATCTATGAAGCTCAAAAATAGTCAAAGATAACTTATGGTGGTTGCTGTCAGAATAATGATTACTTTTATAATGCCTGGGAAAAGGCATTCTATGGCTTACACATAATGGCCCGAGTCAGGTTACACAATTGTTCACTTTGTAAGATTTAACTGACTGATACGCCATGATTTGTACCCTTTCTGTATGTATATATATAAGACATCAGTAAAAAAACAAGTTCCTTGAAAATAATTGGTATGGCTAGATAATGGTATTAACAGGAATAGATGCCATATAAATCCAGGGAATTAAAACCAAGAGAATAATGGCTTTGTAGAATGTACTGAAATATGAAAAGAACAAAATACATTTATTTTAATGTAGAAGACTCAAATAATGTTACCAAAATATTTCTACAGTGATTAAATCTCTATAGAATGGAAACGAGGTGATGATGATGCTTTATTTATTTTCATAAACAACCTTCTGATGGGTTAATAGCTACTGTATTTTTATTCTGAAAAAGCTTACTCAGACCAATATTAGCTTAACACAGCACTTCTCAACTTTTTCCAGGCTGACACAAGTCAGAGCTTAGAAAACTACCATTATGAGGCTCTCTTTAACTGAATTTGCATACTGTTTTGCATAATAATTGGTGTCTGTGTTAATTTAATATCTTTATAAAGTGCTTCCCACACAAGACATGCCATTTCCTTTCTCTCTTAGCTAAGCCATGGGTACTAACAGTCTCAAAATGATAACAGAATGGAAGAGAATTGGGAAAATACAGAGACCATATATAAGGTCTTGTAGGAGGACTACAAGCATAGGAAATATTTTGGAACTTATGGCAGTTATCTAGATTCATGTAACCTAGGAAACATTTATTCAATCAACAAATAAATATTAGAAACAGCTAGGTGCTAGGCACCGTTTTAGGTGTTTTTCATTCCTGCATATTTCCATGGGCTAGATACGAATTTGCACAAATGAAACCAGATTACAGGAATGGAACAAATCTAAGAGTGGGATACAGCCACACTGAGTTTGGTTCACGCCTCTGGTACTAACCATCCAAGGATGTAAACTGCCAGACATGTCTTAGAGATCATATGGCTCAGCCTCCTCAGTTAACAACCCAGAAACCTATGGACCAAAATGTTTAATCACTTACTCAATATCATAGAGATCTACCTAGTACCAGAGGTCCACGTGTTTCTCCTGAGGAGAAAGCAAAACTTTAGTGATGACAGGCATTTCTCTGAGGACTTGACTAGTCTCTTGTATAATCTTTATGCCACTGAAACACTTCCTGTTACAAAGGACAACCTATTGGTCTGATCATTTTCATAATCCAACTCTTAGTTGCTGCCCAAAAGCCTTTGGCTTCATATAAAATCAGCAGATAAACATGTTAGAAAGAAGCCACGTCTCTATATTTGGACTACTCTGTAAATTTACTGTAGCTCTGTAATTCACTTATATGATGGTTGATAGGAGATCCACTTGTTCTTATTTTTAAATGTTTGCCAGGATTCTCCCTTGGAGTCCAGCATTCAGTGCTGGCCCAGTACAATCTATAAATCTAAACATCCATTCTCATAGATTTCAGGGCCCAAGGAAATGGTTCTACCTGTTTCTCACCCAGTGGCCCTAAAACCAAAGTGGAAAGCTGTGAGGCTGTAGGTGGTGTGCTATTCCTGAGAGCAGAGATAGACAATGCAGAGAGAATGGAATGGCGGAGCTTAGGTAAGAGACAAATCAGGTAACTCGAGAAATCTTCCTGTCAGCACATGCACAATAACTTCTTACATAACATAGCTTTCTAGGAACAACAAATATCTTTCTTCTTGTTCTCTTCAGGTTCTGATTTGGGCTTCTGGGGAGCACTGGTGAATTTACAGGGAAGCACAGAAATTATACAGTGGCTGGCGACAGTTTTGCAACATTGAACAGTGTACTCTACTCTTAAATGCACACACAAATTCTTTACGTTGGCAACAAATTGGACATTGGATGCTGTAGTTGCAGATAATTGCAAGTTTACAAAATATTAAGGTTTAATAAAATTTTTATTGAATTATAATTACATATTTTATTACATTACCTTTAAGTGTACAACATAGTGATTCAGCAATTCTATACCTTATATTTTTAATATAGATGAAATTATCACTTTTATAGATCTAGTTACTCTCTTTCACAATGCAAAGTTATTGTAATATTGTTGAATATATTCCCTATATTGTACTTTCATCCCTGTGACTTACTATTTTATAACTGAAAGTTTGTATCTCTTTATCCCTTTACCTATTTTGTAGGTCCCACTATCTCTCTCCCACCAGTCTCTAAGATACATATAAGTGAAATCATATGGTATTTGTCTTTCTCTGACTTATTTAACTTAGCATAATACCCTCTAGGTCCATCCAAGTTGTCACAGATGGCAAGATTTCATTCTTTTTTGTGGCTTAGTAATATTCCATTATATATACATCTACCACATCTTCTTTATCCATTCATCTATTGATGGACACGTAGCTTGTTTCCATATTTGTCTATTGTAAATAGTAATATCAAAAATGCTAAATAATGCAATAGGAATGCAAGCAACAAAACTCAGACTGGGGAAAATTCTACAGGACAAACAAGCTAGTTCCTTCAAAAAACAAAACGAAAAGGAAAGAGAGAGAGAGAGCAAAACCTAAAGACTGAAGAGACTTAAAAGATATTTCAACAAATTTCAATATGTAATCTTTATTTTGATTTGAATAATTTAGAGGAAAATTAAAACTGTTTTGAAAAGTTAGAGTAATACTTCTGATTGTTAAAAATGTTATACATACTTGAATTTACATCATTTATGAAAAAATAGTTTCAAAGTTTGTAAGCTTTGAAGACACATGCATGTTCTTTTTTAACCCCTTTGATCCTTTAAGATGAGTACAAACTGAGAACATGGTGGAAATGGAAAATATAAAAGAGGAGCTCAAAAAAGAATCAAACACTGAAAAGAAAAACAAAAATAGAAGTGGTTTGCTTAAACTTTTGAAAACCATAAACAGCAAAAGACAGTAGATCTGTGATAAATAGCGCACGTAACATTCATGGGAAGATATTACACATTTGACGTAATTACTCATCAGAACAACAAAAATAAGCAAAATGTTTATTGTCATCAAGCTCTGGATTTGTACAGATAACATGGAATCCCTGCATTTTCCCATCTTCTATTGCATGAAGATTAAATTACTAAACAAGATGATGAGAATCTGTGAGGACCTGGATGTGACACTTGCCCTGTGTTGGGAGGTGTTGGGGAAGGAGGGATGCCAGGAGAGACGCAATGCCACCTATCCTTAAGTGGTATATAGTCCCTTTTAGAAAACAATTGCCAAACAAAAAAAGTTCAAAACATTACATTTTGTATTACAGGAATTCAAAGAAGAGCACTGTAAAGCGTTAGTAATTTTAGAACTTGGCAAGGGCTCATGGGAGGACATAGAGCTTTTCTGACTTTGATGGAAGAAGGAATTTCACCAGATGGAATAGAGAAGGAAAGTCATTCCAGATACAAGAGTACACAAATGGAAGATGTAAGAATGAGTGGTTCCAAATAACCTAGAGGACTATAATTAATGGAGACAGGCCTCACTCAATATTACACCATGAGTGCAAATTTAAGCTGGATTAGTCTGGCCCTGCTAAGTACCTTGTTCAGGAACTGAAATATTAGAGCTGCAACAGGGTTAGCAGAGGAAATGAAATGGAAGCCTGTAAACCTGAAGTGTAGAGCAGAAACACAAATTCACAGAACTAAGTATAGTTTTATTTGGGGCTGTTCCATAAAGGTGACTTAGGTAGACCCAAGGGCTGGGGTTCTGTGTGCATGTGTGCGGGCCCTTAGTGATCATTAACTTTTGAGGGGAAAGAAATGTTATATGGCCCTGCAAGTAAAAATGATTAAGGTATTTCTTGCAGCTATTTCTGTGTGTCATAAAAACAGCAGGATTTTTTAAGAAAGGGCTGATATTCTTTATCCCAGTCCTCTCTAAAGGGAATTAAAGAGCTGAGACCTGTAGGAATTTATGGGTCTGGCGGGATGAAAACCCAGCACCAAAAGGAGCACGCACATTCCTGGGGACTCATGTGAGTCTCTATCTAAATGCAAAGCCTGGTCTTATTTTTTTGAAACCAACATTCTGGTAAACTGTTTAAGAGTTAAGGGATTACAAAAATAAGTCATTGATCTCCCATTTCTAAGGCTAACAAACAATTGCATATCACTGAATCCAGACATTGCCTTTAAACTGACAGATTTTAACCGGTGGGGAGTGGGGGAGGGTGGTTTTTTTGTTTGTTTGCTGTGTGATAATTTGAAAGCTGCATGACATTCCTTGGAACTAAAGAAAGAGAAAACATTAAATCTTATGAGAGACCTTTTCCATGCTTGCATAGAAAAAGGCCAATTAGAAATTTATCTTGGACAGAGTGTGAAAAGTGTAATGACCCAAAGCTCTTTGAAGGGTGGCCTATCTTTTAAAATTAAGCAGCATGATTTACTGTATACTTAGAAAAAAAACATTGTTTCAGTCAGGACAATTCCAGGTGAAAGATGAGGTACTTACAGATGTGATAATTCCATTGCTCTATTGATGAAACCAAGCCAAATAAATATTTTACAGCCCTTTTGACAACATATTTTGATTAAAGGAATCAGAGGTAGGGGTAACCTGCCACTAATGAAGATAAGGTTCCACGAGAGCATAATGCAACTGAATTTTAAAACAAATATTATACGTCTCAATGAATATGTCCTCACCTCCCACACAGGCATTACTTTAGGAAGCTGTAAGCTTAAATAAGGCTGCAGCAATTTCCTACAAGAGTTTCCAACTCTTCTGTTCAAGTCTTCGGGATACAGTCTATTGTTTTGACTGTCTTCAAATACAAGAAAACTTCAACATGTGAAATAGATTTCTATTTTTGAAAAATAAAAGTCCATTGAAAGCAAGTCTGGAGACTGGGATGTAATTAAGCTGAAAAATATTGTTTTTATTTTTAAATAAGTTTGTAAGTTGAATATAAAGGGGTGACTTCTAAGCACCTTTGAGACTGGATCTGGAGACAATTTCCAAGAAGAAGTACAAAATGATTTGTTAAAATAAGAGTAATGACCCCTAACTACTTGGAAGGGAAACAAAAAGATCAATCTTGGCATATTATGACATTTCGTACTCAAACACTCCACTATTCCTATCACCACTCTGAAATGCCAAAATATTAAATGTACATACCCTTTGGCCCAGCAGTTCCACTTCAAAGATGTTATCCTGAAGACAACAAAAATTATTCATTACTGAAGGTGAAAAGTTAAAATCATACTAATTTTCACCAGTTAGAGATTCATTAAATAAAATGTAGCCACAGTAAAGAAACATGAAGTTGTTTAAAAGGATGATGCAGACCTGGGAAGCCACCAGATTTTATGTCATGTGTCAACTGCAATTGAACACTGCGCTGAGGAAGAAAGCTGTCATCCGTTAGGGATTCCTGCCGCAAAGGCAGAAGACAGAAAATGTCAGGACAATGCCCAGGTTCTCGCCACTCCTAAGGTAGCCGTCAAACCAGGGTTAAGACAGGTAGTTAAGTAAAGAACTAGTTACAGAAGCTTTGGAGAAGCTGAAAGAGGAGACAGAGAAAGCGAGGCAACCCAAAGATTTACAACCACAGGAATCCATGGCCACCCACTGAGCCAAAGGATAACTGGGGAGGTTTTCAACAGCTATTCAAAGAGCTGTGTGGCTAAGGCCATCAAGTGTGAATCAGAACAAGAGAAGAAGAGGAGCTCCTGCTGGAGATCAGAGCCAGCTTCTTGGCGCATAATCTGTGCAGTCACCCAGGACGCTCCATGCAGAAGGGCCCTGGGCACGCTTGGTTTAAAGCTCTATTGTCATCTTGGAAAGCTTAATAATTTTTGAACCAGGAGGCCTGCATTTTCATTTTGCACTAGTCCTCAGATATTATGTAGCCTGTCCTGACAGAGGCTCCACTCAAAGCAGAGAGAGACAAAGATAAATATACAGTCTGTTTCATGTTCCCGCCATTCAGTGTCCCACTAGTCAGACCTAGATGGAAACTCTTGGGAAAGGAAGTGTAGTCTGCAGGGACTGGTCCTGAGAAGGAGGCATAGCAGGGGCACCATGCGGAGGGGATCTGAGGGCTAACAGGAAAACAGCCGACACACCAAGATAGGTGAGGATGGGTTTCCATGGACAGATAGTCAACTATATTAAAGATTTAAAGAGTTACAGAACATGGAACAGTGTGTGATTCTGTTTATCTAAATGTGTGTGTGTTTGTTTATATGTATGTGTATATATAATGTATATATATATGTATATATATACATTCATTTTTAACACTCAGAAGGTATTAAACACCAAGGTGCTTAAAATACTAGTAAATAAGTAAGATTATGGCTATTTTCTATTTTTGTTTAACTGTATTTTCTGAGATTTCATATGCATGTCTGTGAATTTACATACACATATAGATCATTTGTGGATATCTACATCTGTCTATCTATTCCTATACATGTATTTATGTATAATATATAGGACATTATAATACATAAAAAGTTTTCTTTTAAAAGTTTAAAAGTAAACAAAGAGAACCTGCTTGTAGAATGAGTGATCCTCTTTTTATAATTCAGGGCTTGTGGAAGGAAAATTTAGCTGCAAACCAGATCTTGTCAAGTATGGCAGGATCTTGTCAAGGTCGGAGGAAACAGAGCTTCAAGTGGGTGACCGGGGGCCCATTGGGGATGATCTGAAAAACAGTTCCAGTGAATCAGGGAAGGCCAAGCTTGGATTTCAAGTTGGTCATGAGGAAATGTAAACAGCAAATGAAGGTAACTCCCTCCAAAATAGGGCAGGAGAGGAGGCAGTGGGATGGCAGTTCTGTAGGGTGCTGTGGGGAACAGAGGGGAGAGGGGCATGGCTGTACCCCTGGCCACCAGGGCGGAAGTCACCCAAGTCTCAGGCCCAGGGGCCCTTGTGGGGTGGGCCTGGGGAGCTGACCGTTTCTCTCATAGAGCAGCAGTTCCTGAAAGCTCCAATAGCTATTCAGGAGGAGCCCTGGCAGTTATTCAGGAAGAGCAGAGCCTGGTTTGCAGGAGGGATGAGGGCCACACTCTCAGCCAGCCTTTCACTTCCCGGCATCCTTTCCTTCTGTGCCTATGTTAGGTCATAATTCAGGCTTTTTGTTTGAATTCTGGAAGCTTACAAATATTCTGATTTCCCATTGGCTGGTACATACTTGGTAGGGAAATAGAGTAGAACTTAAAAATGTCTAATTGGTACCTTTCAACATATATGATCTACATATAATTGGTTTTTTTAAAGGAAAACCATAAATGTTTTCCTGCTGAATAAATAACCATTTTAAAAGTTAAGCTAGACTTAAAGCAACTCATTTAAGGAATTATTTCTCAAGATGCTGAGTTTGAGGTCGGTCACTCTCAGCTTTTAAAGTAATTGAATTTTTGTACGGATATTTGACTATGCTGTGTTTTTATAATGCTTCAAAAACACATTTGAGGGACAGTCACCTTTTCTCTTTCTGTCATTTCTACCAAAAAAAAAAACCCAAAAATGCCCTGGGAAATGTTGCCTTAGTAGGAAGAAAGTGATGCTGTCTGCTAAATATTGTTAAAACCATCTTAAAATGAGTGGCTTATATTGAATGTTTTTCTCTCATAGCAAAGAAGCTGAGAACCTAGGGAGGAAATCTCTTCAAAGTTCTCTGTATATTAATCCAGCCAGTGGAAACTTCCACCATTCATCAAGGACATTCCTTGGAACTGGGATCAGACAGCGGACTTCTGCTTTGATTAATTTTATACTGTCAATTCTAGAAATACAATCCTAATCTACGTTTACTCATTCTCATACAGAATCGTGAACCCTGCCCTCCTCCTTTAATGTACATGTAAGTCCCACCTTTTTCCACGATCACGATGCGTCACATATAACCCTGCCTCCCTCTCAGAAGAGCCCTGTTTACCCACCCTTATCACCTCCCACCATCTGCCTAGCTGCAAGAGGCTATGTGACAAAGGGCCATAAATGTGACACTGTCCTTGAATGGTATCAGTAAAATTTTACATCATTATCCTGATTGAGGGGGAAAAAGAAAGATTCTTGAAAAGGTGTCAGACTATTGTCTTTTTGTCAGAGCCAAAATGGATAATTAATTTGCATCTCTGCCTGTCCATAGCCATTTTTACACATGTCTGATAGAATAAATTATAAACCGAGGAAAAGGAACCATTTCCTTATTTGAACATAGCTGAATAAAATCTTTGAAAATGTTTATCTTTTAAAATGATTTCAAAATAATAAACATCAGGTTCTTGTTTCCATCACTGTCAGCTCCTCCTTCCGTTTGATCCATGCAGCAGCAAGTGCCAGGTACTTTGAGGGGTCAAGATAAACACAGAGTCTCAAGTTACTCACCTGACAGTAACACAAGGCAGGAAAAAGGGCTGCAGAAGGCTCAACAGAAGAAGCTAGAAGGAGAAGGAAGAAGTTTTCAGTAGGTGTGTCCAGAGAAGACTTTATACAGGGGTCTTTTAATTCTTGAACTAGTCTTTGAAATATGCATTCCGCATCAACAAACAGAAATGGAAGGGGAAGAATAGACTGATAGACTTCCTAGGATGAGTAAAGGGAAGTAAGGGGAAGATAGAAGGGAAAAGAGGCTGAAGCCAGATCATAGAAGAATTGAAGTGATACAAAACATGTTTTGAATTCAACTCTTCAGACAGAAGCATATCGAACATTCTTAAAGATAGAGACTTGGTAGGATGATAGTTGAGTCTGAGAAAGAAAATGCCAAGAACAGTGTGGGGGGCTGATTGCGAGAGAGAGAGTAGAGAAACCAAAGAGGAGAATTCCAGAGGAATAGGAAAGAGAAGTGGGGAGGGGGAGGGCAGCTGGACTAAGGCAGGAGGAATAGGAATGGAGAAGCAGGAATAGACTGGAAATAGGAGGGAAGAAGGTTCTTAGGAGCATGGCAATCAATTAAGGTAGCAAGAGAAAGGAGGTGATAAGGCTAAGATTTGAGCAATGATTTTGTTACGGTGTCATTAACAGAATTAGGGGAGATAAGGAGAGGAGGGACTTTGAAGGGGAGATAATGTGCAGAGTTAAAAAGGAAATGAAGGCAGAGTATTAGTGGGCAAACAAGTAGAAATTACCCATGGAGTTGGGAATAGGTCATTGGAGCTCTAGAGAGAGGGTGGAATAGGGATGTAGATTTTGAGATCCTCGGCATAAGGAAATTAGTTAAACTATAGAAATAAATTAAATCTCCAAAATGCCTTAAACTTTAATCACATGGAATACTTACCTTTAAAGAATAGGAGAAAAAAGAAGAGAGTGAAAGGATCCACCAGAAAGAAAATCCAGGAAAATGCAGTAGCCCCGAAACCAAAGGAGGATTTTGCCAGTGTGTTAGGGCTTGAGATATTAGTGGGAGGTGAGAAAGCAGAAGCAATCCACATAAAAATGCAATTTTCGGAAGTTTAGCAGTGGAAGAAAGGAGATAAGTAGTCAGTAGCTGCAAGGAATATCAGGTTTAAGGGAAGATAGTTTCAAAATAGGAGAAGAATTCCATAAAGAAGATGCCATTCAAGGTGCAAGAGAGAAAAGCAAGGAGCTATGACATGTGCTAGGACGTTCTTGCCCTAGGCAAGGTCAGTCACTGCCATGGGGGTCATCAAAACCAGTGTTCCCTCATGCAAGAAAGTTTGAAGAGCACAATAAACAAAGAACTCGAGTTAGGTTAAATTCCTGCAAATAGAAGCAAGGAGAACAAGGACCTTGCAAAGCTTTGAAACATAATGCTGGAGGAATAAACAAGGAGATTTTAGATCTTAAGCCACCAAAAGGATAGAGTGGGATAAAACCAAGGCTACAGGTGAAGGGTCTTGCTGGGAAGAAGAGGAAAATAAAGAGAGCGCCTGGAGAAGGAGCCATTAGCTAGAGTGTGTTGGGGAGTGGAGCTGGTTGGGGTTACAGAAGGTTTGCATTGGCCCTGAGGAGGAGTGTGATAGGAAATCAGATGAATAACAGGGTTTCTGAGTAGCACTGAGGGCGCAGCTGAGATTAGAGAGCATTGATTTGTAGTGCATCCATTTATGTATAAAAATTATACCACGTACATGAGTATTGGCTATCTAGCCAAGAGCTAATGCACACATACAATATTTTATCTCCAGTAATGGTACTTAAATTTTTTTATAAACTCTAACAGTCAAACACAATTTTAACTTGACCTCCCTCCTGACGTGGGTGCATTTGCTGAATGCTGCCCCATTGCCTTTTATTCACTTAGCATTTCTTGTTAGTTTTTAAAAACCAAAAAGAATTGATTTGTTTTTCCAGACAGTTCTGAAATCACCCCAACTCATTAAGTTGTATTTAGGAGAAAAGAAAGAAAAAAAGCTTCCATCTTGAAAGTGCTTATACTTTTGGCAGGAAAAATAATCTTTTAGAAACATATTCCTGGACACCTTGGGTGGAAGGTGACCAATGGTATCTTTGCAACTGGTGCAACACTGAACCAGTGGGAACATGTTGGCGCCAAGCATTGGAAAGCACCTTCATTTGTCCTGGTTCTGTGACACTCATCAGACACGTCCCTACCTCTGAGCCCTCTGCCCTCCTGTTGGACTTGGCCAAAATTATATTGAAGAGGAACAAGCACAGACATGCAGAAGAGCAGATGGCAGTTCGAAAAGCATTTTTTCCCTGGAGTCAGGGGTAAGGAAAGGTTGAAGAATGGATTCTGCTCTTACCAAGTTAATTCAATAGGAAGCTCATGACCTACTGTACTTAAGACAAATGAGTTGAGGGCAGAGACTGTAATTTGGGAGGAGGACGTTTTCATGAAGATTTTCCATTTCATGACTCTCTTTGTAGAATACCGACAAGTATTTGCCAGGGAACCTTCCCTGCAGCAGACTCAAAATGACAAGCATTGCTTTGTATTGATGGCCCATTAGAGAAGGACCATTGGCTCCCAGGACCAGGATATTCATCTCTAGGCCACTAATGTGAAACATGGACACGCTGGCTGAACAGGTCATGGAAGTCAATGGTAAGGGTATTGCCTTTGATTTCAGTCCCCGGAAAGCAGCTAATTTTCAGTTCTGCGTTTTTAGTCTTCGTAATGCCAGCAACCACAATTTGTGCTGCTGGGTTTCAGCTCCGACCTTGCTCATTCAACAGACCCTGCTGGCATTTAGTGGGAGGAGATATTCTGGTTTTCATAAGGCCATGCAACCACACTAGCATTAATTCGCAGAGCCTAAGGGTGGTAACCAAGGAGGGAACTGGCACCTCAGACCTACACGGGGCCAGAATTCAAAGGAAACAGAGCAAGGCTCCTCTCTCTTTTCTTGATTCCACCACTAGGCATGCATTTTCCTAGCCATGCTGAAAGGTCTCAATTTCTGAACAATAATTATTATTGTTACACTTCTCTTGTTATTATAAGAAGCAGCAGCCCCCAGCACTGTGTGCACTATTTAGGGCCTTGGTGGTGATGTCTCATTTAATTCTCGCACACCCTGTGAATGTATGTAGTAGTCTACTAATGCATTTCAAACAGCGCAAGTGCCTCCAGTCAACCCTCAACACAACCCTGTGCCATCATTACTTCCGGCCCTTCACCCTAGTGAGTGGGAATTAAGACAGTGATTTTGGATTTCAGCCAGTGGATATTAAGGAATGCCTTAGAAAGTGACCAACAAGAAACATGTACCTTTCTTCTAAACCCATTCTGTCCTTTCGACACATCCTAACTTCTCTCATGATGTCAAACAATATATTGTAAAGGGAGCAGCCAATCCCAGATCTTCTCTGCTGTCTACACATCCCTCTTGTTAACTTGCTAGCAGTAAGAGGAACAAGACTATCACCTGCTTTGAATGACCAATCAGTAGTTCATTTGCCATTTTGAATGGGAGCCTGTTACTTATGCAGTACACATAAAAATGATGGAAAATACTGGAAGTGGTCAGAGTGTTTCAGATCGGGAGATGCTGTTCAACCCATCAAGACTGCAGTCCCAGAGTTCCCTTTTAGCTACGCTCTGAAGTCAGAGTTTGTCCTAATCTTGACAGCCTCATCATAATTATGGCTGAAGGGGCAGGCCTCAAAACGAATGTTTTCTCATGTTTGATACGAATGTATTCAAGATTTTTTTTTTGAAAAGATGCTTGCTCATGTGACAAACGGTTGCAATTTTTGCTTTGACAGCTCTATAAAGGGGAAATCCATTTCACTGAAGAGTGAGGAAATAGATCTTCTGCAGGATCAGAACTTAATTCCGTTGCAGTCAGTCAGGTAGGAGACAAGAAGGGAAGCCCATTCTAGAGATACATCCCTTCCAAAGAAATCCTCAAAGGATACAGGTGAGTACTATTAGCCATTATTTTAATATTAATAGTTCACCAAGAAGTAGAATTTATCTCACCCCAAAGCCCATATTTTTAGTATTTTAGATTGCCTACCTTTTAGGAATCCCCTGCTCCCCCATGAAGGAGTGATTACTGGAAAGAGCTAACTGTGTTGTGCTTTGAAAATTCCAATCATTAAGGACAGCCAAAATATGTCCCCCAGTAACGTCTAAACCTACGTAGCATCTTATGATACAAACTTCATAGGCAGGCCTGGCCCAGCCATATGCCAGTTTTGTAAGGTTTGCATTCAGCCTGTTATCACAGGTTTTCACATCTGCAACCAGAGGATAATAGAGCCCATGCCAGACTGCTGTCTCAGGGATTCCCTGGAATGAGTGTTCAATAAACCACATAGTTCTATACAAATAGAAGGTGATCTTAATTATCATAATTATCCAGTGTTAATATTGCTCTCTTCCAGTGGTTCTTTTTCAAATGTACATTTTATTATGAAGAATAAGTATCATCCCAATATCCCAAAATAGTGTTGGAGGCACTCAATAATTCATGGTTTATATTTCCCCGCTATGAGATTATGGAGGCAGCGTAGTATAATGCAAAGCAAACTGAATTAAGAAATGGAAGATTTTGATCTGGGTCTACTCCCCATAACTCAGCTCAATTTTCTCATCTATCAAACAGAAGAGATAATATTCTGTTTTGTAGGGGTCAAATAAGAATTTTTAATGCAAATGTTTTATAAACTTGAATACTACATAAATGCAAATTGTTGCTATCAATCCTCTTATGATACAGGAATCTATGCTTTCGGGTACAAAAAAAGCATTAACAGTTTGGTTATGATCATTCTCATTAGCATCTGATTGAAAGAAGCAACATATCTTCCAATGATAAGCCCATTTATTTTTTATTTTCTTTTGTAGTGACAAGTGAAAGGCATAGGATAAATCATCTATGTGCTTTTTGGCCTGCCAAATTGGTTCATAAGATGAAGTTGCTGGAAAACAGTAAGATTGAAAGGTCAGTTTTCTATTCCTTATTTGAAAAAACAAAATAGGGAAAGGGCAACATTCTCTTATATTTTTACTTAAGCATCACATTATAGCCTATCAGAGCTAGAATATACCCAAACATGATTCAAAAACAAAAACAGCGGAGAAGCAAAACCCCATAGACAACTCTAGCTATGAGAAATTAAACCTTCAGTTCAAGGTCAAGTTGGCAGCTTTGTCATGGCACAGTTTGGACCAGGACTCCTGCATCTTCTGATTCTTTAGTGTTTCTCAGGATAGCACTTTACTCCTGAACCACTGCACAAGCCAGTGTAGCTGCTTATTACAGAAGTTTGTTTCCGGAAAAATAGTGGAAACAATGTGATACAAAATTCCTTGCTGGTTAAAAAAAAAAAGGAGGCATTCATTCTAGCCATGAAGCAGGCCATTTATTTGTATTTTAAAACATTTTTGGCTCTAGGACCCTACAGAACACAAGCAAATATTTCATTTCAGATTATTTTTTTTAACATCAAGATCACCTCATCAAAAGCAAATACTGGGAGGAGGTTAGAAACCAAACTTATTTATATAATAGACACTTGTCCAAGGAAATGGGTTGCAGGGAAATCAGCATGTCTTGAATGATGTTATTCCTGAAATGTCAATCAGTTGTTACAGTATTTGCTTCTCTCATGGTATTCTCAAAATGGATTATTGTCCCTGAATTTTTAATAACAGTTTAGTGGTTCAAAATACTGACAGTGATATATGGTAAGAGCTTAAAAAAAAGTGCTCTGGCTTTCTATATTGCATAAATAGAACACAATTGTATCTCTCCAGCCAGTGTCAGAATCATTCTCAGTGAAGGTAATGTTGAAGCCATATGCCAAGAGAAGGTCAAAAACATATATAGAGAATAAATCATGACAAACATGGAAACAGCTAAAGGTTAAGAACCTAAAGACAAACATATTCGAAAGCACAAATCACCCCTCTTAGAGTAATAATTTAAACAATCCCACCTCTGGACTCACATAACATTTCCAGAAATATTGCAGTATTGGATGAAGCAAACAAATGGGAAATGTAACTGATAAGAATGTTAGAGATTTTTAACTCCAGTAAAGCTTTCCTTATTTGTACAGTGCCTCAAGACTAGCTATTCAACTGCTTCTTTGCACTGCAGAGATCCAATAAATAAATTAGTTGATTCCAGAAATATCCTTCCAGCGGTATTCTAGGAATTGTTGTATAACTTGGTCATAGCCTTGTAGTTAGTGGGCAGGAGAAGGGTTGGCACATAAGCAGTGACTTCAGATCATGAGTCCTGGAGGCAGAGCAGGAGCTTCAGAGCTTAATGCCTTGTTACATTGCCTTTCCTCCCAGCATCCATTCACAAAGTCTCAGCAGCCTGCAATCACTGGCTCACACACAGCCAGCTCCATAAGTAAGCTCTATTTGCATGCTCAAAGACAAAAGGAGACTTCAGGGATCCTATTGTAAGGAATCCTGTTGCAGGGAAGTATCACATGAACACAGTGGAACTATGCCTCAATCAAGACAAAAGCTAAGGTCAAAGTGTTCTTTCCATTGCTTTCTATGGCTTCTCTCTGATGGAATTAATATTTGTAAAACCAGTGCTTTCGCTTTGCAAAAGTAAAAAGTTAATGAAGAATGGGTTCACAATGAGATATCACCTGACACCAGTAAGGATGGCCAGCATCCAAAAGACTAAGAACAACAAATGCTGGCAAGAATGCGGAGAAAGAGGAACCCTCCTACACTGCTGGTGGGAATGTAAGCTAGTTAACCATTATGGAAAGCAGTATGGAGGTTCCTCAAAAAATTAAAAATACAAATACCATTTGACCCAGGAATCCCACTCCTTGGAATTTACCCAAAGAATACAACTTCTCAGATTCAGAAAGACATATGCACCCCTATGTTTACTGCAGCACTTTTTACAATAGCCAAGATATGGAAGCAACCTAAGTGTCCATCAGTAGATGAATGGATAAAGAAGAGGTGGTATATATACATAATGGAATACTATTCAGCCATAAGAAGGAAACAAATCCTGCCATTTGCAACAACATGGATGAAGCTGGAGAATATTATGCTCAGTGAGATAAGCCAGGCAGAGAAAGACAAGTGCCAAATGATTTCCCTCATTTGTAGACTATAACAATGAAGCAAAACTGAAGGAACAAAATAGCAGCAGATTCAGAGACTCCAAGAAGGAACTAGTGGTTATCAAAGGGGAAGGCTGTGGGAGGGCGGGTGGGGAGGGTGGGAGAAGGGGATTGAGGGGTATTATGTTTAGTACACATGGTGTGGGGCATCACGGGGAAAACAGTGTAGCACAGAGAAGGCAAATAGTGAATCTGTGGCATCTTACCTCACTGATGGGCAGTGACTGCATTGGGATATGGGTGGGGACTTGATAATATTGATGAATGTGGTAACCACATTGTTTTTCATGTGAAACCTTCATAAGAGTGTATGTCAATAATACCTCTAAAAAAAAGCACACACACACACACACACACACAAAAGAATGGATTAAAAGAATGTTATGCACTGTAGTCCTTGACCTGTAAATCTATTATAGCCCTAATCACACACAGCTTGGAATGATAACTAATGCTGAGCTCCAACTTCACCATTAAACTGACAACTCACTGAAGATAGGACCATCTGAGCACCACACCCAGAGCACCTCATTGCTTTGTGTATGAGAGGTGCTCAATACATATTTGCTAATCTGTTGATTGTGAGTTCTTTTAAGTTAGGGACTGTGTCTTGTTCTCCATTAGGATCCATTGCCAATCCAGGGCCAGGCACAGAGTGGGAGCTCTATAAATATTTATTGAATGAATATGTGTGTGAATGCCAAATTGATCCTGAACTGCCTTCCTTAAGTCCATCCCAAATAATTCCTCTTTGTTAAATTCAGTAGGATTACTAGATTTAACCAGTTTTCAATGAGCTGAGTCCCCATAGATCCACTCCACTGGGATTCTCTGCGCACACTGAGCTTCTCCACACAGGGGAAGAAAAAGTCTCATTCTTACAGTGGGGCTAATTTTTCTCCATTTCTTAATTGTAAAATCATAATCCAAGCTAATTCTTGATTATTTCAAATAAATAAAAGACAGAGGTGTTTAAAATAAAAGGGAAGGTGCTCTCTTCATCCATTATCCTATCTTATTCTTTGGAGATATTTTTGTATGCACAAAATAAGTAGACAGAATAAGATCCCATTTGGGTGTAATTCAACTGTATCTTGCCTGAAATAAAAGACACAGCTATCTGAGAGGTGGGTGGTATGAGATTCTCCTTCATTTAAACTCCCACCCAGAAAGCTAGTAGCAAATGCCCTATTCAAAAGTCAAATGTTCATGCCTGTTAATTCTCTGACCAAAGTATGTTACAAGAGTTTTAAACTAAGATAAAGCACAGTCAACCCTCCAGGGTACATGTTACCCAAAGTACCAGAGTCTCTTGGAGGATCCACAACTGCCCAGAATGGTATGAGAATGGCTGAAGTCCATTCTCACTCCTAGGTCCCTTGCATTCCTGGTGGTCAGACTGGCTCACTGAGTTCCACAGGTGTGGAAGACCTGCACATGGGGCTCTCTCTCCAGGTAGCCAGTATGGTCTTTTCTGCAGACTGTCCTAACCAAGGCACCAAATAAGGGTTTCTTCCTAGCTCAGGGTCTCATCTCCCAAAACTCAAGGCCCTGCGATGTCCCTTGGGAACTCTAATACCTGGAGAAGAAAGAACAGCATCCCCTTTCTCTGGTGTGATGGGCAACTTTTGCTCTTATCCCTGAGTCTCCCAGCAACCATGGTCATGTCATGGCAAAATCATCTTAGCAGAGGGCAAGGTCTTGACTTCTCCAAGGACTCCCCAGTTTTTTGTTCTGAGCTCTTTAATTTTCAAAGTGATTTAAATATTTGCCTGCACTTGGCCTCCAGATCACTGTAAAACAGCATCTCTCTCCTCCCCGGTGCTTATACTTACTGGGCTAAGCATGCAGATTAAGAACAGGTGCTGAGAAATGATGACTCCTCCAAATCACCTTTGTTTTTTTTGTGTTTTTATTATGAATTTCAAACTCAACACTTGCTGTTGCTTCTTAAGGTGTGTGTGTATGTGTGTGTAACAATCACTTTTAGAGAACAAGGGCCATGACCCTGACATATTTGCATAATGCTGATCACACTGACTATTAACTGGGTGCCTATAATCAGTCAGATTTGGAAACACATGAATTCTCTTCTAGTCAGCATTACTTTCTTCTTAAGATTTCAGGCTATGACAGACACAGTGTCTGGAGATGATAAAGTGTATGTGAGTCTGTCTCTGGAATATAACTATTTCAGGGTCTGCTAACAATATTTGCCAAGTTCGATGGGGTAGGGTAGAGAATGGAAGCGTTGTACATTACCGTAATAGATTAAGAAAATATAATCCCATTTGTATCATTTCCTGGGCCTCCATCCAAACCATGAGATAGCTTTGCTAATCATTAAAATGTACAGGGAGGGAGTGGGCTCTTTTTTCATAACTATATTGCATTTCTAAAGGGCACTGTATTCATTTCTTTATGAATATAATCTTATCAGGAAAGTAATTGATTCAAAGGATGATTGTTCTATAAACAAATTTGCCATTGTTTTAGGCTGGAATAGCAGCCTTCATCCCATTTCAGATTTTTAGTTTATACATGTACACTAATGAATAACTATTTTCAGGAAATATCTTTAAATATTTCCAATTGCTTCTGTACTGCTTCAGCAAATTTTGGTCACCCTGTAGTTAGAGTCAGGCTCATAAAGACAAGGGCAACCAAGGGTAACTAAGGTTTGGAAAAACTAGAAATGCAACTTAACGTCAAATGAACACGTTATACATGCCCTGGGTCAATAGAAGATAAACTGATTACCCATTAACATGACATTAATTTATCATGTGTTCCCATTAAACAATAATAACAATGTGGGGGTGATTCACCAGGATGCCCTTTGGGTTACAACATTACTTTCATTTCTTATTTATGTGTCAACCAGTCCTGGGGTCAATGACAAATGGATTTATTGGTTTGGTTACCAATGTGGTATAGAGATTGTTACAAGTTCAACTCATAATCAGAAAACCCATGCCTTTCTGTCAAAATAATTCTTAATAAATAAATTTTGGTGGCTCAAGTTGCTAGTTATTCTCTTCATTCTTTATGAGGGATAGTCATATTCGGGGACTATCAGCTTCTGTCTTCTAGCTTTCCTAAACTGTACCAACTAACCACTAAATTACATTGTTTAAATGTGTTTCTGAATTCATTATCCCAAATTAATGGCCATTATTTTAAGGTATATGTTAAGAATTATTTTATATCACTCTTTCAAAAGAGCTTTCTCCCATTTAAATTTTTTTAAAGGCAAATTCTGAAATCATTTGATTTTTCGAGACTGGCAGGACTTCTAGACAGAGAAAGGGAACAAAACTTATGAAGATGTATTATGCATCAGGAACTGTGCTATCTGAATTGTTTTGTTTCATCTTCAAAACAACCCATGAGCTAAATAATAGTATCCCTATTTTATGGGTAGCAACAACAACAAAAAGAGGCTCTGATGATTAAGAAAACGTGTCCAAAGGAATGCAGCCAATGTGATAAAGCACTAAGGGCCATTATATGCCAAAATTACATGAAAGGCTGTGCTATGAAACCACAGAGTCTCAGAAATAATACAGTGGTTAAGATACTGATCAGTAAAGTGGGCAACCAAAAGCCCTTTCCTGACAGAGAAAAGGTTGATTCTAAAGCTGCCTTTATATATATAATCCAACTTAAAATAAGTCATGCACACACACAAAAAAACTGAAAAATGCAGAGGTAGAGCTCAATGCAGGCTGAGATGGATCAAGGACCTCAAACAACACAGTCTCTCTCATCATTTCTAAGGCAGATACTTTCCATATGAGAGACATGATAACTACTAGCAGCTTGAAAGACTGCTTCCTCTTGCATGGTAGAAACAGAGCAGATGGCCTCCTCCCTGAGAGCTCTGGCTGAGAGATTTCAGGGAAGATTCTAATTTCCTACCTTGAGCCATACACCTGTCCTTGAACTGAACACTCTGCCCCAGAAGAAGAAATATTTTAATTAGCTCCATTTCTGGAGCAAGAGATGTTGGCTGAGATTTTAATAAGAATCAGTTACCATATACGAGGAATAATTATTGAAAGGAAGCAATGAAAGGAAAGAAAGAAAGAGAGAGAGAGAAGGAAGGGAGGAAGGGGGGAAGGGAGGAAGGGAAGGAAGGAAGGAAGGAAGGAAGGAAGGAAGGAAGGAAGGAAGGAAGGAAGGAAGGAAGGAAGGAAGGAAGGAAGGAAGGAAGGAGGGAAGGAGGGAAGGAGGGAAGGAGGGAGGGAGGGAGGAAGGAAGGAAGGAAGGAAGGAAGGAAGGAAGGAAGGAAGGAATTCCAACATCCAATCAAACACTGAATATACACAGGTAAAATATCTGAGATCCAGAGAGGGAAAGTGACTTTCCAATGGTCACATAACCTGACAGGGTCAGAGCTGCACATTCCATTATGCTGAACTACCTATACTTTTATTGTTTTTGAAAAGGGGACTTACAGAGAAAACGTTCGGTGCTGAAGGACAATCACAACCTTCATTTAAATCATCAGTAGCTGCTACTTCATGGAGTTCCTTTTCAGTACTGCTGCAGAATGAGAGGAGTCTCAAGGGAAAGCAAATTAGCAGATAAAAAGGAATACTAAGATGTCCTCCAAAGACCATTCTTCTCAAGTAAAATTCTTCTGGCACAAGAAAGCTGTAAATAAACATGAAAACAATAACAAGTGGTGAGGATGTGGAGAAATTGGAACCTTCATACACTGCTGATGAACGTAAAATGGTGCACTGCTTATGCATGAATGTTCTTAGCAGCACTATTTACAATAGCCAAAAAGTAGGGACAACCCAAATGTCCATCAACTGACAAATGGATAAACAAATATAATATATCCATACATGGGACTGTTATTTAAATATAAAAAGGAATTAAGAGCTAATATATGCTACAATATGAACAAACCTTGGAAATACTAAGCTATGTGAAAAAAGCCAAACACAAAAGACTACATATTATATGATTCGATTTATATTAAATGTCCAGAATAGGCAAATCCATAGAGTCAGAAAGTAGATTAGTGGTTGCCAAAGGATTAGGGAAGACGGGTATTGGGCAGTACAGGATTTCTTTTTGGAAAGATAGAAATGTTCTGGAATTAGATAATGGTAATGGTTACACAATTATGTGAATATAGTTAAACCCACTGAATTGTACAATAAATACATACATACATAAATACATTTCCATTTGAAGCATACTTATTATGGACCTACCATATAAGTCTTTTGTTACCTGCTGGAGATAAAGACACAAACAAAAGAGCTATGGCCCCTACCCCCATGGGCCATCCTAAAGGGAAGGTATGTTTAGTTTACCCAAGAAGACTACAAAGAATAATAGCAACAGAAAGCAAAGTGGTCACATTGGTTAAGAGACATTTACAAGAATTTCCTTTAGAAACAGACCAAAGATCTGAATCAGACATTGTGTTATCCATGTTATTTAATCTTCAGGAGAGAAAAACCCAGTAAAGAGAATATTAATGAGTGGATCATAACAGCAAGAAGACAAGGCCCCATGCTCCAGGACTCACTGAAGTATCATGTATTTCATATCATAGAATTCTCCCACTGAAGAACACTGACCCCCATCCACATCGGTGACACTCCCTTTGCAAGAAATGGGCGGTTGCTATCATACTGGGAAGAGTCTCCAGCAGAAAATGATCCGTGTGTACAGAAACTGTCCACACAGTGGCAAATGAACTTAGAAATGGGCCAAGGTGATGTGAGACAGGCATTTAATAATGTTAGAGAAAACATCCCTTAAAAATCTGTGCATAAATTCAGCCAACAAGTATTAGTTCAGCCAATAGAAAGCTTGCTGTTCGTGCTGGGAACTTCCATCCGGGCAATGACAGTGTACTAAAGTGGCAGACCCGATACCTAAGAGGTTAAATCTGTCCAAATATCTGCCTTACAACTTCCAAATCTATAAAGTGATAGCAAATAAGCATTGGGAGATCAATATTCTAGACCTGACTTCAATCTACAAGTGGCAGATAATTTTTCTTTCTATCCACATGACAAACCTGTCATGAAGATGAGTATGTACCATCCTCAAATTTTCTTGACGTAGTAAAACTCCCACGTTTGAGATTGCTTTGCTCTTTGCTGGCATATCTTTCAAAGACTCACTTTACTTATCAGAATCAAGTTATGGATATACTTAAAAGCCTAATGAATAAAAGAAATAGATGAACTTGAGCTTTGAAAATGGAAAGTCCAAGGAAGATACAGCCTGTGGGACCCTGTATTCTGGCTGAGAGGGAAGAAATGAGGAGAAAGGGTCAGTTAGAAGGTGTGGGCTGATAAAACAGGGGGCAAAAACATGATGTCAGAATAGATCTTTGTGGATACAAGTGTTTTTCAAAACTTGAAATTTACTTACTGTAATTTTAACAAGTTTGTGATATTTTTGATTCTACATGGAAATGGAACACTTGGCTTCAGAAGGCCTTGGGGCAAAATTTGCCTGTCTCTTACCCAAAGTTTGCCTGCAGAAACGCAGGAAATATTCAGTATAGAATAGTTACTGTTGACATTATTTGGCTGAGCTTCAGGGATGGGAGGCATGAAGAGCAATGAGCAGAAACCAAGGCCCTCCCCAGTCATAATACTGTGAGCTGTCAAATTCTGGGATGCCACCAGCAGCCATTGAGCACTCACTATTTATCCTAGATGGCTTCCAGTGAAGGACAATCCTGAAAAGTTTCCAATCATAGTTACAGGTCTTTAAGAGCTCATTACCAAGTTGAAGACACAACATGAACCTGAGTAAAACGGATTAGAAGGCAGGCTTGCTCTTGTTAATTATAAGCCCAAGCTTGGTTTTCAGCTTTGCAGGTTTGGAAACTTACCTGAACAAAAACAAGAGTGGATTAATCTCTCAGATATTCCAAGCTATATCAGCTTTTGTGTCTATAATTTTCATTTTCTGTGCTTTATTGCTAACTAACAATGCTTCTGATAGTGGAAAGAAATCCTTTCTTTAAGTACTGAATGGCATTCAATTGCGTTGTGGTGTGTGGACAGTTCAGCATTTGGGATTTGGGGTTACACAGCCCAGGTTTGAATCCCTTCATCTCCATGTGAGCTTGAGCATTACTTAACCACTCATGACTCTAGGAGTATTATTTAAAAGGCACAAATAAAAAGACAGAATTATTAATAGAGGTTTAGAATGATTAAATGATTTAATCCTCCTAAAGTACCTAGCTCATGCCTGGCATCTAAGAGGTGTTAAATAAATAATCGCTGATACTGCTGATGTTTCAGTCCAGTGCTGCTGGCCTTTGAAGCCACAAGTATAGTCTTGCTTCCATCTTCCCTGAGTTCTTGACAACACCTCACTTTCGTCTTCAAGTACTAACAATAGCAGAACTACAAAAGTCAGCTAGGACTGCATAACATAATTCCAGACGAGCTAGCTTAAACAGAAGAAATGTATTTTCTCAAATTCTAGAAGCTAAAAAGTCCCAGACCAGTTTCTGAGACCACTCAGGTTCTGGTGAGACCTCTCTTCCTTGGCTCTCAGACAGTTGCCTTCTCACTGTATCCCTACACAGCCTCTCTTCTTTGAACACAGGAGAGCAAGAGTGAACTCTCTGGTTTCTCCTCTGACAAGGGCATTCACCCTATGCAATCAGGGCCCCACACTTGTGACCTCAATTAACCTTTATTACTTTTTGAGCAGCCCCCACTCTAAATATAACCACACTGGGGTTTAAGCCTTCAACTGATGCATTTTGGGGGGACACAAACAATCATTCTACAGCACAGACTCTAGCAAACCTTATTTCCCATGATCTTTCAGACTGAATTCATTTCTATTCGACCCTCCCTCCAGGACCTTGAACTGCAGAACTCAGCGAAAGAGATGTAGAATGCTTCTGTGTTCAATAAATTGAACAACGAAAACTACACATTTATAAAATAGTGGGCCCTTACCAAACAGGAGTTGCCTTAACTTTCTGAAAATGAAGACTCAGTGTTCAGCAATTGGGAGGAAATGTTATATTGCATAGTTTTATAAGAAAATATTATTTAGCTTTTGTCTGTCAGTGTTATCTAAGGCTATTCACTTCTTCTTTAAACCATCAGTGACCTTCCTTCTTCTTCATCATCATCATTGCTTTGTATTCTCACAGATCTTCTGGAGGAAGATCCAAAAGCATTTTAGAAACATTGTCTCTTTGATCTTTACAACTTTCCTACCAAGGAGCAGGGGACAGAAGAACTTGATCATGCAAATCTGAAGGAGAATGCAGTCAGCCATCTCCCTGGGGTAGGTCTTTCATTATGTCGAGTCCCTGGGATGAAAGGACAATTTATTTTTTAGATGGAAAATGGTCAAAATGAAAATAAGAATGCAGCAATTGAGCAAATTTATGAAGGAGCAAATTAATGAAGATGAAAAGATAGATGATATGTGCACTGTGGCTGTAAAATGCATATTATGTTATCCGCAGAGATGGAAACTATAGGGCTGGGACCATTTCTTGGGTCCATTTTATTCTACACCGCAAAGACAGAATGCTTTAAATGAACACCTGGATGTTTGTACCCACAGTAAAAAAGGTAGTTCTCTGGTGCTACTGAGAATCCATCAGCAAATCTTTTAAAAAATCTATCAGTCATATTTTCTTCACTTTTCTTCTTGAGAACTAAGATTAAAGAAGACCTCAGGGAGTATTTCTATTTAGTTGTTTCTTTGATATTAAGAGGAGAAAAGGAGGGAAAGATGGCAGAATGACCAAATATATGTCATCATAGTTTAAAAGGCTATTTATTTTTTTTAGATTTCTCTTTTTTTAACATATAGTTTTGCAAGACCCTTTGCAAGGTTGACTCATCACGATAAAGGAATTCAATGACTACTGAAGGATAAAAATACTGAATATTTGAATTTGAAGCATGTTTGTGGCATTAAATATTTTAGGCAGTTTTAAAATTAAAAACACCTTTATCGACAAAAAAAAAAAAAGCTGTATCACCTGAGTCCCAGTCTCCAACGACCTCACCCTGTAGGGCTCTTCCTGAGATGAAAGCACCATGGTGACGTGAAATAACAGACTGAACTGAGAAAGAAGACATCCAGTTTTGTCCCTGGGGTCGGTCATTGAATGCTTGTGTGACTTCCAGTGGGCTGACCCCTTTTTAGCCCTCAGGTTTCTCAGCCATTAGATTGGAACAATACCACAACGCAGTGTCTGTGAATTTAAAATGAAAATGACAGTTGAAAACACATTTCATATTAAGAGTAAGTTTCCAGCCCCTTTGGGATCATAACGACATGACAAATTTTTTTCCTCATCATCGGCAACATTTGATAGCATCTATGGGTGTTTCTGTCACCTATAGGTTTGCTATTAAAAAGCTGTATCCATTGTGAAAGCCACAGTGGACCCAGCCTGTGAATTACATACATACCTGCTATGGTCCTCTTTTGAGAAAACCAGGCAGTCCTACCAAGGGACCTTTGCTGACTGGACCAAGGAGGGAGCCCCGGCCAGGGACAGCCCGATAAAGTGGTGGCGTGTCACATGGTGCTGAGTGGACCAATCCAGTTCCTGGTTACTTGAGGAGGCTAGAGATCAAAGGCAGAGCTCATCAGGACCAGAGAGAGACCAGACCATTGAATGGCCCGGGGCAGACCTAGCGCAGCTCAGCAGGCCAGGAGCCGGAGCATCCGCTGGGTCAGTCCTGATGTCAGCCCAAAGGGAGGACTTTTTAAATTCAGCCATTCAGTGAAAACACCTTTTCTAATTGGCACCGAGACTGTTTATTCCAGCTATGGCTTAGGAAAGAGAGCAGAATGACTCAGAACTAGAACAGTTGGGAGTTTTCTCAATAATTCCTCTTACCTAAAATTTCCCTGACTCATTTACTTATATCCTTGGGGATATAAAACAAAGTACATACAGCAGGGGGATGTATGCAAGCCACAGATGATTCATGTGTTCAATAAATGTGCATTCAACTTCTGATACGGATACACAGTACATAAAACAAAGATTCCCTGTTCTCCTAAATCTTACATTCTACCTGAGGAGCTAGTCAGAAAATTACTAGGTAAAACTATGTAATTTAAAAGCTGGGAAGGGGGAACAGAGAGTTTACATGGGTACTGGGGTGGGAAATCGCCTCAGAGTATTGGTATTACCATAAATACTGTGTGGGGGGGTGAGGGGATTTTAATATAAAAACTGAAGGGTGTATTATATAGTATTACACAAATATTTAATAACTGCTCAGGATAAAACATGAGCCTTCAAAGGCTTGGAATGAAGAAAGAAGCTTCAACAGTCTGTAAGGGGCTGAGTTCCAGATCCCTGAGGGAGCACATTCACTCTGCACTATAATCATCGGTGGTTTGATGAGGATTTGGGGAAACACTGAATTATGATTACTTAGTACATCTTTGTTTCATTCAACCAAATGAACCTAGGACAAACTACATCCAAGTCTTTGCCTCGAACCACCTGTTTTCTCTTACACTATTCATGAGACTTTGCATTTTTTAAATGAGTGAATATTTAAATATTCCTGAAATATTCCTTCAAAGTTACAAGAATGCAAACCTTGCTAAGTGTGATCCTCGCTAGTTCACATCAAGATGTCCTATTGGGTCATCCTATCAACTTGTAATATGTGTAAGATGATTTCCAACTACCCTCTGACCTCCTGTGGGAAATGCAGACTTCTCACAGGGAATATTCGGAAGTTGTAGGGGTTTTCCGTTGCTCCTTAGTCACCTCCGGTTCCAATGTTCTTGCTCAGTTTTCTCTCTCTCTGTATTTTGCGTCCATGACTCTGCCTTTTTCCTTTTTGAAATGGCTTCTCTTTACTGCCCCTCTCAGTACAAACACACACTCCATCCCACTCATACAAAGTAGCTCTTAAAGAGCGAGATTTACTGGAAAAGAAGGAATAACGCTCCAGAAATTTTCAGCAGAAAATTTAGAAATGAACATTACTCTTTTTCTATTCTTTAACCAGTGCTTTAATGATTGCTCTCAATTTGGGATCCAAATTTTTATAATTGACCCAGCATCCCCCACTTTCCCTTCCTACCCATGGTATCTTATCTGCTTGCCACTGCGCCCTCTTCCCACCAACTCAGTGTTTTGAGGAAAGGTTTAGCTGCCTCTCTACTGCCTCCTTACAATCTGTTCCTAAAAGCGTAACCTCCCACTTCCAGGCAGTTTATCATGGTATTTCCCCAAAACAAATATAATTCCCTTTCTCGGGGGAAAAAAGCTACCAGTCAGTAACATACTTAATTAACTTCCCTATATAAAGAAACTCTGACAAGCTGTTTCAGACAAAATTGTGACCATCTCAGTGTAACATCTCATTTTCCTGTGCAAATGGAAAAGCATCATGAATCTCATCATCTCCACCACCACCACCACCATCATGGCATTTTAATAATGAACAGTCACATATTCTAATATCATATTTCTTCAGCTAACAAAAGAAAATGGAATGGAAGTGCATTTTTAAAAAATTCGATTTGGCCTAGCTTAAAAACAAGGGTAATTTCAAAGTTGGGCCTTTTGTGCTAAGAGGCATCCTCAACAGGAAAATGGCTCAGTTATGGGACAAGCTTTTAACCAGGCCCCAAGCTCAGGCGCTCAAGGCACAGTGTGAAATTTAAAATAAAAAGGGGCTGTGTCTGTTCTGCAAGATATGTAAAGATTAGGCATCATCTGTGGACAAAGTTAAGGTATGGAACAGGTAGAAAAATGTCATTCCCATATGTATTTAGATTTCACTCTCCATGAGAATTATTTGTCCTCTGTGTGTGTGTGTGTGTGCGTGCCTGCTGATGATTGCCCACTTAGTTAAACGTCTATCCCCACCTGTACTGTCAGATGAAACAGAATATCAAAAATCATGAATCTGTCTTACCGGACCCTCTGGGACATTATTTTGGGCTTATTAGCTCTAACTTGAGGGAATTGACTGATAAGGGAGGAATCCCAGAGTGAGACAAATCCTTGATTAGCTGAAGCATTTCCAAAGGATGGATGAAGCTGAAGGATGCTTCTTTCTGGAGGAAAACAATGTTGAGCATAGGAGGAGAAAGTAGTGCTTGGAACTCTGGTGGACCCCCAGGCTGGCTTTGGTTTGGCAGGGGCTCAGTTTCTGTCACTATTTTCCCCACCTTCTTTTCCATTCCTTTTGACATCCCCCCTCCAAGAGCATAAGAAAGTGCCACATATCTATCTGTGCATAGTGTAGCATGGAGAACAAAGAATGAGGCAATAAAGGAAAGCAGGTTCTGCCCCATATTCCCCCTTCTGCTGGGGCCAAGGAGGAAGCCAGGTAATACTGCCAGGAGTTCTGGGCTACAAAAGGCAGTGGACAGCACTGAGCAGTGTTCCCTGTACAGCTGACAACCATGAGATGGCGCATGAGGAGTGGATGAACAGCTGCCAGGAGATGACTCTGGAGAAACAGCAGTGCAGCTGCTCTATTCTCCACCATATCCCGAGGGAGGTGACCACCAAAGGAAGGCTGATGCTGGTCTTCCTCCCACAGTAGAATGTAACAGCATTTGGCACTTCCAGATGCATCAGCAATGTCAGCGTGGGGGTAATGGACATTTTAACCTAGTAATGTTAAAATTAAGTAATGTTAAAATATTCTTTTTTAATTTTTTATTGAAATATAGTTGATATACAATATTACATTAATTTCAACATTGGTTTCAAGTACAGCATAGTGATTGGACAGTTATCTACATTATTAAATCCTCACCTCAACTACTGTAGTTACTATCTGTCAACACAGAAAGATGTTCTATGCTATATGCTCATCCCCATAACCAATTTATATTATGACTGATATTTTGTGCCTCTTTATCCCCTTCACCCCTTTCATCGACCCACCCCAACCCCTCCCCCATGGTAACCACCAGTCACTTCTCAGTGACTATGAGTCTACTGCTGTTTTGTTCTTTTTGTTTGTTTGTTTTTACATTCCACATATAAGTGAAATCATATGGTTTTTGTCTTTCTTTGCCTGGTTTATTTCACTTAGCATAATACCCTCTAGGTCCAGCCATGTTGTTGCAAATATCAGGATTTCTTTCTTTTTATGGCCGAATAATATTCCATTGTGTATAAGTACTGGATCTTCTTTATCCATTTCATCTATTGATGGACACTTTGGCTGCTTACATATCTTGGCTATTGTAAATAATGTGGCAACAAAATAGGAGTTCATATGTTTTTTCAATCAGAAATTTTGTTTTCTTTGGGTAAATTCCTAGAATAAAATACCCATGAATATATCTAACCAAAGAAGTGAAAGATCTGTATTCTGAAAACTATAAGCAACTGATGAAAGAAATTGAGAAATCTATCCCATGCTCGTGGATAGACAGAACTGTGTTGTCAAAATTGCCATCTGCCCAAAGCAATTTAAAGATTCAATGCAATACCCATCAAAACACCAATGATGTTTTTCAAAGAACTAGATAAAATAATCCTAAAGTTTATATGGAACCACAAAAGACCTTGAATAGCCAGAGAAATCTTGAGAAAGAACAAAGCTGGGTGCATCACACTTCCTGACTTCAAGATATGCTACAAAGCTACAGCAATCAAAACAGTATGATACTGGTACAAGAACAAACCCATAGAGCAATGGAACAGAATAGGGAGCCCAGAAATAAACTCACACATATATGGTCAATTTAATATATGACAAAGGAGGCAAAAATATACAATGGAGAAAAGACAGTCTCCTCAATAAGTGGTTATTAGGAAAACTGGACAGCTACATGCAAGAGAATGAAAGTGGATTATTCCCTAACACAATATACAAAAGTAAACTTGAAATGAGTTAAAGGCCTAAATATAAGACATGAAACCATAAAACTCTTGAAGAAAATATAGGCAAAAGTCTCTTGAATGTAAGCATGAGTAATTCTTTTCTGGACATATCTTCCTGGGCAAGGGAAACAAAAGCAAAAATAAGCAAGTGGAACTGCATCAAACTAACATCTTCTGTACAGCAAAGTATACTGTCAACAGAACAAAAAGGCAACCTACTGTCTGGGAGAATATATTTGTAAATGATATATCCAATAAGGGGTTAATATCCAAAATATATAAGGATTCTCATCTGTAGGCACATTCAGTTCAGGGAAAGGAAACATGAGTTCTTTAGGAGATGCTGTTTTGGAATTGAACTCTTAAAGATATTTTGGAAGTAAGTGCCAGCTATGACTTGTAAATGATTACTTTTCTACTAGGTTAGGGCTTAGGGAAGATTCCTTCTGCTGTTTTTTAATTGACCCCACACCCAAGTGGGCATCCAGCATGCTATTGTCAGATACTCCTCCTTTTGGCTCTCTAGAGAGAACCTGATTAAAATTTAGTTTTAGACAATGTGTTCATGACTTCAATAATCAAAGCTTATTTCTGACTTCTCTGAAAGGAAAATAGCCACAATGCTTTTGTTGAAAGAGAGATCACTGAACCAGAATTATTTCTAACACAGAGGGAGGAGGCATTTTGTAAAATCTGTGCAGTAGAGAAATAATTCGTCAAGTAGACCAACTTTGCTAGCATATTGTGATGAATTTTGTGTCAACTTGGCTAGACCACAGTACCCAAATATTTGGTCAAACATTATTCTAGATGTTTCTGTGAAGGTAAATAATTTTTGGATGAAATTAACATTTTAATCAGTAGACTTGGAGAAAAGCAGATAACTCCCCATAATATGGATGAATATATATATATATTTATATATATATTTATATTTATATATCCAATTGATTCTGTTTCTCTAGAGAATCCTAATACAGAATATCTTGCCCTGTGCTTATTTTACTGATAAATGTCCATTCTCATCTTTTATTTAATGGAGAAAAAGTCATTACATAAATCAAAAAGATGTGCCAGTTTGTGACTGCTATTTCTGAAATACCTGTAATGTTTACAGATTGTTTTGTTTATAAATCATACTTGATTGTAATGCCTGATTGTTTACAGATGCTTTTGAAAGAAGATAAAAATCTCCACCCCTCCATAAACCATCAGTACAGAATCCTTTGATCAAAACCAAAGGTCTTCTTGGTACTCAAGAAATTTCACATAATTAGGTGAGTGTTCCATAAGCGCAATCCACCTGCCGCAGTATAAGGTGGGGATCTGACAGAGAATGAACTAGATAAGGCTGGTGGACCCCAGTCTGCATGGTGTGGCTGGCTACACAGAGGAAGTAGTAGACTCCACAGCTTTCCTATCACTACATAGCCAAGAAAACTTCAGGTAGCTCACAATAACTCTCCTGCCTATAAGTTACAGAAACCCCAAGAGCATTGAATTTGAATCTTAAACTAAAAGAGAAACCTCTTACCTGTGAAACTCTTTACTCACATGAAATCCCTAATGGCTTAGCTCAAAAGCCAGAAGCCTTTGAAAGGAATACCATCCATCTATATTAACCACTGATCTTTCCACCTTTTTCATACTGAAGAATTTTGCCGGTATGTAAGTTCAAAAGAAACACTAGATTTACTTTTGGTTAGATTCCTTATAAAAAGTCTACAATTTATAGTACAAACTAAATTCGGATTTATTTTTCTCAAAAACATTGATATCTAGATTTCTTGGCTGATGCAATGTCTATAAATGTCTTTTAAGCTAGTCACCAAAATATACAAAATAACTGAATTAAAGTAGAATTTAACAAATTATATTTCAAGAATTAAAATGTCTACAGTGTCCCAACCATGAACACTCATTTATAAATGAACTATGATTACAATATACTAATATTATAATAATTGTATTTATCTATAAATTACATACTTGTAATAATAATATGTGGTGAGTTCCAAAATTCTAAAACAAATCCAAAAGCAGAATATCTTAAGAGATAAAATAAAAAATAAATTTATGAATATCTTGTATTTCTTTCTTCTAATAGGTGGTGTCTTTCTTCCCACTTAAGGGACACCTGTCGCCAAGAGCACCTCTTCAATTCCTGGCTGCCTGAGCGCCTATGCATTATTAATCTGCTGGAAATATAAAAGTGAAAACCTTACTTTAGTTTGCTGAGTACAAACCGATCCAATGTGGCCTAAGATGTCTTTACCAAAAAATCATCATAGAAATCCCTTTATAAAACTGGTACAATAACAATCCCTGACTTTTCTCCCTTATAGGTTTCCAGGTAAAGTGCTTTGCTCAAGCCCTCAAGTGGCCACTTCAGCACTCCTTGGAACATAGTTCCATATCTCTCCATTCAGAACACTTATCTTTGCTGCTTTTTTTTAATGTCACATTGTGCTCTGCTTTTGTGGATTTATTTCGTTTTCACTCTGTCTCCCTCGGTGAAAATTTAAGCTTCCCAGAGCACGCACAATGTCACCCTGCCTCTCACTCCCCTGCACATGGTGGATGATCCTTAAAGTATTTACTTGACTTTTCAGAGGAGAGTAATTCATGATCTCACTCTGGTCAGAAGCAGAAAAATAACTTTCATGGGGTCAAACAAATCATGGTGGCCTTTACTCAGAATGCATTCTCTTCAAAGGCCAATTTGCTGCAAATATATGCCATGGACCAGCTGAATAATAAAATGAACAAGGGTTCTTGACACAGTGTCCCACAAAATCTGCTTGCCACGTTTTGGGGCCCTCCATGCGGTAAGACAAGGGCCACATGTTTCAAAGGCAAGCAGCCCTGGAGACTCTGAGCAGGAGCAGAATGTATCCCCAGTATTTATCACTTCAAGCTTGGGGATGCACTGGGCCACCATTTCCTAAATGGAAGGTCCACCTTAGGCAAGGACTGTGAAGGGCTGGAGATTTTCCTGGCCCACAGACTGACATTCAGGATATTCAGAACAAAAAACCAGGACTAAATAGAGTATTATGAAATCATTGTTGGTTATCTCTCCAATAAAATAATGGTGGGCTATTTATGTAAAAGATGAAGTATTACCCAGCAAAGGACCATGAAATTATTTAGTTTTAACAGAAACAAATTATCTCAAAGTTGTAAGGGCATTTCTCAGCCTAACCCCTTAGTTTATTTCAAACACTTTCATTTTGGAGAGGAGGAAGCGGAGGATGAAATGGACTTTTTGAGATTTACAGAAAGCTAGTGAAGTCAGGATTAGATTCAGGACAAAAAAAAAGAAAAAGAACCAACACCAAGTAAGAACTCATTTGACATATGGATCTTAAGTTTTTAAAGCATATCAGCATTCAGTTGGTAGGGGGAGAAAAGGAACAGAAGTAATGTGTTGACTTTCTAAGTCATTTCAACACCTAGACTCCTATTTAAATTTAATTTCTAATTGCAAAAGTTTTACATTTGCCATACACATTACACCAGAACAGAATTACATTTTTAAAAAATCTAAAGGGAGTAATTACTGCAAACAGCTACACATGTATCATTTAAAGTATTTTTCTGTTAGCCTAATGCACACATTTTTGCATGATACATCTATATACACATATGTAAGTGAAAATTATATGTTTTTTGTTTCAGAATGGGTCCATACTAAGCTTCTTGCTCAGTAATTTGATTTTTCACTGAACAATAAATCTTAGACATCTCATATCTGCATGCATATACCTGCTTTGTTTTTCTTAATGGCAATATCACATTTAATGGTATGTGTGTACTGTTATTTATTCTTTTATGGAGAGAAAAAATTATTGGCCATTTTCAATTAGTTATAGAAAATTCAGCCTTAACCATATGAATTCCATTCCTTTTATGATGGTATTTCTTCAGGTCAAATATCTAAAAGCAGGATTGCTTGGTCTTATACTTGAGAGTCAGGATTGCTTGGTCTTATACTTGAGAGTCATTTTAATAAGACTTGAAACAGAGGTGATTTTTTTGGAAGGAGACTTTTCCTATGCATTCAAGTAAACTTTGAAGAGTATATTTCCACTAGATGCTGATCGTACTCCTGCTGGAAATTCTCTTGTCTTCTGAGGCCACTTGTAAGACCACTTGTTTTATAGTTGTTGTGGTTTTCTTTTTTCATTTGTCAAGAAAACCAATATAATGCAAGAAAAATGAGCACATGTCAATGGATATTCATTGCCCAACCATATAAGTCCTTGGAGATGTCTTCAATTTTCAAACTCTCACCCACTGATGACCTTTGAAATTAAAATATTACATCTGATATAAAAGTTTTACATCACAGACCATAAAACAAAAGAGTTAGAAAGTATGAAGGGTATTGTATTTAACGATTTCAACTGACACTGTCACTTCTTCACCACCTACTTGTCTCTTGATATTTCCTGGGCATCCCTAACATTAAATTTTAAATCTTTCATGTGTGCAGTGTGCAAGATATACCCCTGAGGCAGGAACAGTTTCAAACCTATCCCACTTCTACTGAAAGGCATTGCAGGAAAGATATTATCTTATTCAGTTACTCTGTGAATTTAAAATTAGAAACAACTAAAAAGAGAGAGAGAAAACTAACATTTATCAGAGCATTTGCACATACAGGCTCTCCCTGTCTATCACCTCTTTTGTTTTTCACAAACCCTGCCAAAGAGTAACTATCCATGTCTCTAAAATGGAGACTAGATTATTCAGGAAGCTGACACAACTGGTTAAGTGATATGAATAGGGAATGCAAACCCAGATCTTCAGACTCTAAAAGCTATGTTCATTCTGTTCCAAGAACTGCCTTTGTAACTGTCAGTTCAGTAGCACTACAGCACACAGCGGGGAGAGCAGCCCAGGGCATGGAAGTGACTTTTTGAAGGCCACAAAGCTAGCAATACTCAAGACGACTGATTCAGTATTCTTCCCATAACCCTGTTGGGTATAGAGATTTTGCAACTGGCATTAAATCTGACTAATTTTGAATATCAATATGGGTCTGTATCTCCTCACACTACTTTGGAGTAACTGTGTTCCTATTCACCTGGGAGGTCTCGGTGTCCAATGTGGACATGACGAACATCGTTCTATAGAGTTCCTTTCCCTCTAAAGGCTCTCCTTCTCTCCACTCTTAACATTTTTCCTGCAAAACTGAAAAGCTGGCAATATCTAATACCAATTTTAAATCCACACATAGCTAAAAAGAAAGGAGACAGCCGTTATGGGCTGGCCGCCATTGTCCAAGGAGCTGGGATTGTTATTTTACAGCTGAGATGAAATTACGGTTCTCAGTTCCAGCCATGAGGAGATTGGTCTCAGCAGTGGCCTTCTAGACAGCCACTGTGGTCCCCGCTAACTCTTCAGCAGTTAAGGCACAACCTCTATCATCTGGAACTTTCTGAAGGGGTTTTCAGACTGAAACTTCATGTTTCATAGGGATTTTGTAAATAACCACGGCATGAATGGCAACCTCATTCGGGGTCCCCTCTGTTTGCTTTTATCTTCAGTTAGTTGCTAGATTTAAAGTGCAACAATTTCTACACAAGATATACATGCTGCATAGTTTCTTTCTTTACTAGAAATTTATGAACTATACGAGGAGTCCATTTTATTTACACTAGTCATCAAAATGCACCGAACTAAGTGGATTTAAGTAGAATTTACTATACATACTTAGAGGAACTAAATAACTGACTCTCTCTTTCCAGTTAAATACGTCAACTTGAAAATTGTGTACTATTTTATTTCTCAGTAAACTGGAGAAAATAATTGAAGTCATCTTTTGTTGGCATATCCAAGGAGGTCAAATAAAACTGAATAAACCTTTAGTGTTCTTTTGAAAATTATCCTCTACAAATAGTGTTTCAAGAACTCTTCCATGTGACAAAATCTGTTCTGAATTTTCAGCTTCAACAAAAACAAAAATTTATTTGATTTTTTTTTAAAAAGCAATAAACTATCTGGGCTTAGATAAATCAGGCCATGTACCTGGTAACTCTTCTTATTAGAGCTTTGGGAAGAATTATTCAGAGAACTCTGCTTTTAGGGCCTCTGTTTTCTTTGTCTTTTTTCCCACTTGGAGTAAGCTGAAATATATTCATGAAAGATTGACTAGGGCCAATTTTCTATGAGTAAAAACAGCAGCAACATCAATATTTTAGGGTCTGCAAAAACATGGCTGTTTTCTTGCCTTGAAAGGATCGTTAGAAATCACCACATTTTAATGAATTCAAAACAACACAAGAGATTTGGGGGCTGCTTAGCTTCTGAAAGTACAGAGACAAATCAGATTTTTCATAACTTATATTTGAGTAAAACAGATCTCATACTGTCCCTCTGCATCCCATGTCAGGATGAACACAAGATAACTGGTGATCTTTTCTTCATGGCCCTGGTGGGCTCCTAGTTTCCAGGCAGTTTCAACTGTCACAGTCGCTTAGAGTTTCCTGAGCTGTTTTTAGTTACTCATTCAAATATTCATAAGAAGAGAGGATTGCAGTTCACTGTCTGGTAACAACTTCATTCTCAGCTCCCACTAAGCTTGTCCTTACAGATTGCTTCTTTCAACCCAGATTGGGCTTTAGACCATCACATGGACTTCCGAAAATAATGGAGTTTCTTTAGGAGTAGGCAAAAGAAGCATGTTCCCTTTTTTATCTTTGCTTGGCTGGAAGATGAGAATAATTACAGAAGACAGTTCTGGATTATCAAAAAGACAAGTGAAATCATCAAACCTGTATCAAGCCCCTCTTTGTGTTACCCAAGAAGGCAGACCCTTTCATTATTTACCTTGGGAAACTATGTACACCTCAAGAAATCCTAAAATGGCAACATATTAGTGCAAATATTTACTCAGAACTATTGTTCTTGAATATAGTAATGAAAATACGGGGAATCTCATGATCATATGTAATCTCATGCTTCTTGGAAGCAACCGATGGATGGTACCATATTTTCATACAGGAAAAAACACCTTCAGTATGATCTCTCTATTATTTGATTAAAACTCTGTTAAATAAACGCTTCAGGCTGGCAAATGCTACTGCTTAATTGGAAGCTCATATCTAATACCTGAATTAGCTGCAGCAATGCATGAATTATTGCAAATAACCGACAATGTAATATCCAAAGTGCAATTATTTAATTAAGCTGTGACATCAGCTATACACTGTCATTCTATCTTCTATATCTATGCTGCCAAAAAAAAAAAAAAAAGGCCTGTCAGTCAAGATATACATAAAATAACTTTACATTTGACATTAAAACTCTGAATTATTCTGGCTATAATGTACACTGTATTTAGAGGAAGGGATTAATTTTTTACCAATTTATTATTTATGTTAAATAACATTCATTTCCCAAGAAGAAACTGTGCCTTTTTTTTTCCATTGAATTTACAGGTCCTTTTTTTAAAGACTCCCTTGCATTTGTACAGCTCTTCTCAACAGAGATATACACTATGCTGCACCAGACACCATTTGTATATTATAAAAAAACCAAGCAGGTAAATTCTGCATTACTTCATTTAGACTAATGGGAAAAAACACCCTGTCAGATGCAAACCAAAAGGAATTGCAGTCTTGCAATCACTGCCAGATAAAAACCTGGAAAAGATCACTAATCTCAATTGTGTTTGTTACAGCAATACTTATCACAACTTCAGTTAAGAAAATAAGGAATTTAGTTCTAAAAAATGAAGCTCCTGGTCCTATAAACTCTACATTATTGCTGAGCTTTTTACATGTTGTGAAGAGGAAGAGTGTGTTATGGATACTAGATAAAAAAAACAATTGCTTAAATGATGCTTGGCAGGGTCTGTAACATAATAGTAATTCCTAAATGAAATCCCAACATGTCCACACATCTGATACAATATTTTATCCCTTAAAGACAGTATTTTTCTTTCCTGACATGTGTCTTTCATCTCTATAAGGAGAAAGCATGAGAAATATGTAAATATTCACCCATGAAATGAAAACTAAGGCCCTATTGATCAGAATTCTAGGGATGTTAGGGGATCTGGTGTCTATGGCTTATAGTCCACATAGTAAAATGATGGTCTTCATGGAACTTAGAAAAGGGATTTGAACCAGTATTTCCAATGTGTCAATATACAATATTGGAATTTTTCAGTATTCCAATAAGCCAATTCTTGGGAAGTATTCTTCTTACTAACTGCAAAAATTCATATCAAGCAGAAAACAAGCTAAGATGTCATAGAGTTTACTTTTTTGTAACTATACGTACCATGGCTGCACCATTCATGCCACTAAAGGCAACCCTTCCTTACCCGCCGGCAATGAGCCAGCTCAAGGGAAAATCCAGAAAGCTCATCACCTTACAGGTACTGCAATAACTCCCGAGGAGGAGGTCCCCATGCCAGGTGGTTCACTGAAAGCCAGATGATGGCACACTTTATAAGTACAATTATTTATTGAGGGCTTTACTTGTGTCAAAGGCTTTACAAATACCATCATATTTAATATTCATATTAAGCAGGCAAGGTAAGATTATCTCCATTTTATAAATGAGAAGACTGAGGTTTAGAGATATTATGTGACTGGCCAAGGTCATACCCCTAGCAAGTGACAGAGAGGAAATTCAAATCTAAGCTACCTATGCTCAAACCCCATGCTCCTTTCTCTATGCACTCATCCTCATGATTAGAAGTAATTGAATTAATAGTTAATGGGTACTACCCTGTCCCCTAAGATTTCAGCAATGTGACACTGGAATCACAAAAAAGTAAGATGAGTGAAAATAGCATGCCCAGTGAACTTTAGAGTAAGGCAGCGTTTCATGATATGTGATGGTAAAACGAGTGATTAGTTCAGTAATTCCTTTCTGTAGAATAATCAATCAAAACGTGATGTCTGCCATCTAATAAAATGTCCATTATTCCTAATCAAGTCTGAAATGATCATTTTTCATATTTTACATCTATAAAACCAGAGTGCATCTCGTGATTGCTGTCTGATGGGTGGTAGTGCAAAGGAGTCACCATATTCCCTGTACGGGTTTGAATTCACTTGTCATTCCTAGTGACCTAGTGCCTTAACCATTCGTACCTCATTTTCCTTTTGATAGGTACACAAGACTGAAGTATGATTTTTTAAAATTGCATTTCTATTTAAGTCTCAAATCTTTTAAAGTACATTTATAACTTATAAGCATCATCTTTGTGTGTGTGTGTGTGTGTGTGTGTGTGTGTGTGTGTGTATCTGTGACATAATGGTATAGTTTTCAATTGACCGTATCTCTGATTTCAAAAAATTTTTAGATTTTCCGTGTGTTTTAAAAAAATGTTTTCCAGTCATACTTTTCTTTCCCTGTGTGGGGCTATATTTTCTCCAAATATAGTTTCAGAAATGTTTAAATCCTAAAAGAGAATACCTCAATAAAAAACAAAATAAGTGCTCACTTCAGCAGCACATATGCTAAAAATGGGAATGATACAGAGAAAGAAGATCAGCATGGCTCCTGCACAAGGATGATATGCATTCCATATTTTAAAAATAAATAAATAACTTTAACCTTTTTTTAATCCTAAGAAGGACACATAAGACATTTTAAGATGTTCTTAAACCTATGTTTAGGAAAATTAATTCATTTAGGCCTGAATAGGATTGCCAGAAACTGTGGGTTCATCATACCTCACATTTTATATTTATAGAATACCCAGCATGCACTAGAAGATGCTACATAGAATACAAAGAAAATATTTGCCTTTCTTTAAAAAGCCTACCTTCCAAGCTATGTCACAGGATGGGTATATCCACTTTCTGTTTTGGATTTGCCTCATTATACAACCCATAATAATGCAAAGAATTGGTACAAATATATAGTATATATAAGTATATAGTGTGTCTGCTCAAACTCTGTAGGCTACGTCCTTTTAGGAGATCAGGAACCATAGTTTTCAGTTCCAGAATTTGAAATGACAGGAAGTTTGGGAGTGGGGAAAGAGAAGTTTACAGGGAAAAAGGAAAATTAGGTGCCTCAATTTAAGTGTAACGGAGACACAATTAATGTGTGGATGCTCCAACCTTGTGCCACGCTTCTTCTGTCCCCAAAACACTTTATCTTTGTCACTCAGCTTCATCTCCCCATCCCCTACTCCACCCAAGAGCTTCTTTTTACCATCCTATTCTAGGCTTTTATGATGCATAACAGATCAAATAATTAGAGCAAGACACAGAATCAGACAAGTGGTAGGAAAGGGAGAGAGGAATGAAAAAGGGCTTCATTGAACTAGGCTGGGGAGAAAAGCAAAGTCTGGGCCTGAGGAGGAGTCTTTAGAGAAACTATGAATAAGGAAGTTTGGAAAATGAGAGAAAAGGTATTTTACTAAATCATTTGGATTTTTAAAAATTGAAATTAACACAAAAAATTCAAACATGACATACAGTGTGTAATAAGAAAATCACACATTGACTTGATTTGTATCCATCCTCACTTTTTGAATTATTGTTTCCATAATATTCCATTTGGCATAAATAAGAAGGATGGGAAGGAAATAAGACAAAAGGCAGCCGAAGGACAGGAGGTAATGTCTACTCCTATGAACCTATAAAGTGTACCTGACACAAATTAGCTTGGGTTACGAATAAAAAGCAACAGAAACTCCTTTTTTGTTCTCTGAGTGGCTACCTAAAATCCATCAAAAGTATCAAGTAGAACCTTCTTTAAAAAATAAGTAAAAAAAAAAGATAAATGAGCAACTAGGTCAAGCAATCCCGTGTTGGCTGGTGGCTAGGAGGGACATGGGGACAGCGAAGCAGGTGAAAGGGTGGTGGTTATATATGTGGGGAAATGGGAAAAAAACTATAAATGCACCTTTCTAAACCATTCCTTAATTAAAAATAATAGAGGAGGGAATAAAGCCTAGATTATACTAAAGAATTTTATTTATTCATTTTTTAGAAAAAGAAACATGTAGAATAGTGTCTTAGGAACATAAAAGATATATTATGTACAAAAGCATAATTCTTCTAGACTAAAACTGTTACAAATTTGCCACAAGCTAAATGGGTACTGATATCTGACTTTAATTGAGACAACTTACTATGGACTTTGGGAATGAGATATATACATTCTACTTTAGATATGAACATTGAGTAGAATGACTACCCAATGGAAAGCTACACTCCTAATTTCATTTTTAAAAGGAAATATGTCATAATGGAAGAAGAAAAAGGAAAAGATTCAAAGTACACATGTTAAAAAATATGAAAACAAATGATTTCGAGAGTAATGTTCAGATTTCATCAAAACCTTTGGGAATCCTAGAAAATGACTTGGCATTTGTACACAATTACCAAGTTACATATTGTTGCTGCAGTTCAGCTTTCTTTCCCAGAGGTATTAATTGAGATTATAGGACATGCAGAGCAAAAATTGGAAACTCAGCTCTTTACCTTTTTTAAGAGGATTAAAATATAACTTTTTTTTCAAACAAGCTTTTATGTGTCTGCGCATATGCATGTGTATATATGTATGTGTGTGCACATGCATCCATATATGTATGCATATTTTTATATATAGATAAATCATGCCTATCCTCCTTGGACCCTAACAATTAAAATGTAATGAACCAATCTGTTGCAGACTTACAAATTTAGGGTCTGTATACTCTGCATATTCTAGTTTTAGCATTTCCAACCATAATTTCAGATTAGCCTTAATTTTATAAAAACGAAGTTGCTATTTTTCTTTGTCTCTGGCCTCTGGTGATAAAATGCAAAGAATCAACATGTTTCCTATCAGTCACTTTTAAAATTATAGTTCAGTTACAGCAATAGAAAAGCTCCTTTCTATATTGGCATCTACTCCAGTTTTCAAAAGCAAATACATAAAGAACACGTTTCGAGAATGAAAAGATGATATAAGCTAAAATAAATAAGTCCTTTCTAGGACATAAGTCATAATTGCACTGTAAGTTATATAAGCCTTGGTGACAGTGCTCTGGCAAAGACATCCATTTATCAGTCTAAGCAAGTAATTCCACGTTCTGTGGATGGCAGAATGAGACCAGCTTTGACTGATTTATGAAGTGATTTTTTTTTCCATTCTACTGAATGATTGAGACAAAGGAACTACAGGAACAGTGGTTCATCTTTTCTATTCAAGTACCAATTCTTTTTATTACTTTTGTTTTGTTTCTAGTGTAGGCATTGTTGCCTCATTCACCATCTGCTAATGTTAAATAAGAAATATTTACCTCTAGGCTACTCGCAATGAATTGCCCTAAGAAAGGAATTTAATAGCTGCCATCCTTCTTCCATGCTGCTTTGAGTGACATGGAGGGGGAAAGTTTCTGGTCTGGAAGCTGACACAGAACATGTCTTTATTCATCTTCGTATATTCTTTGAAGTCCAGCATGGTCCCTGGGACAGAGGAGGGACTAAAAAGAAATTGTAGAATCAAGTTGAAACCTGCTGGACAGGCAGGAAAATGTAATGGGAACAGCACAGAGCCAGTCTCTCAATCCTGACTCTGCCCACTTACAGGCTGACTCGACTATGGGCAAACTTTGTAATCTCTTTTGAAGCTCAGTTTGCTCATCTTTCAGATGGCAATAACAAATCTCTACCTTACAGGGTTGAAATGGGGATTCAATAATACAGTGGAGGGCCAGTTACCAAAATAAGGAGGATGAGTCAGACTCTCTCTGTGCAGATTTAGCAAAGGAAAAAAATCTAGAAAAATAACATTGCCTTTTTCTTCCCCCCAACTTTTATATAGGTAACTGGATTCCAAGTGTTGCTTTACAGGGTGTAAGCACAGACAAACGTGAGCATGAGCATGCACACACACAAGCACACATATGCGATCTCAAAAGGCAGCCTGAAACCAGGGGACAAAACAAAGGCTGGTTAGAAGCAAAGGTGATCTGTCAATTTGTCTGGGTAAGAAACTCAGGTCTCAGGCTGGTCTGCAAATTCCTGTTGAGTTTTTGTTCTTGCTCCACCTCCTCATCAACCAAGGCTGAACCACGTCATCCTCTCCCCAGTGTCTAAGCCCAGCTCTCAGCTCACTGACTGTCATTACAGCCCTATTAGGAAGCCCCCGAACAGCAAGACTCAGGACATCAGTCCTGATCCTGTACTTCTCAAAGGGCGCCAGCGCCGCTGGGTGTAGCAGTGCATTCAGAGCACAAGTAGCCTCAGAGAAAAACACAGAGCATTTATTTTACTTGAAGATTTGTACTACAAAGCCTTATTTGTATACTAGTACAACTACAGACAAATTATGGAGTAAGATGTAATAGCGTCATGAATTTTTAAGACAAAATAGTAGATGTTGAAGAAAACTCCAGGAAGCTGGGATTGCACATGATCTTAGGCTAGGTCCTAAATGCTCCATTTCTCAACTCATGAGTGTTCCTTTCCCCTTTTGGGCATTCAGAATTATTTGTAGACAATGACTGAGAAGCAGTGTCCAATGGATTTTCTTAGATATGGCTTTAATGCTTCATAAGAAAGTAGGTGTTCTTAGGAAAAAGCTGTGCCCCTAATAGAATTCCTTTGTGCCGAATAATACAAGAACGTCTAACATAATAACATTTTGCCATCTAGCTCTACTTCCTGTTGCTGATTTACAACACATATTAGTAATGTTAATTTTAAAGCAACTAGAAACTATATTGGGTAAAAAAATATCATTGTAACCACAAATAAAATTAGTAAAAAAATTACTGAATAAAAATCTTCTCTTTTGGGGCAATTTTATGCATTGATACAATAATACATATTTTTAATAAAGTAACTTATTTAACAAATATTCACACAGCAAACGTTATTGAGAAGCTACTATGGGCAAATCATTTAAGGTCATACAAAGAAGAATAAAATGTGATTTTTTTAATAGAATATTAGTTTTAAATTAAAAATAGAAATTTTAATAGTATTTAGTAGAAATATGTTAGCCACATCTATAATTTTAAATGTTCTAGTAGCCATATTAATAAAAGGAGAAATAGCTGAAACTAATTTTTAAAACTTAATATTAAATTAAATAATGTATTTACCTAACTCAGTATGTCCAAAATATAATTTCAATTTAATTTAATTAAAAATTATAATACATATTTAAGATGTTAATTTCATATCTTTAATATGTTTTAAAATACTGAACAATATTTTGCATGATTTTTCATATGAAGACTTAGAATTTAGTATTTTCCACTTATTCTCCATCTCAGTTTGGACTAGCCACATTGCCAGTGACAGAGAGCCACATGTGACTAGTGGCTACTGTATTGGGCAGCACAGACCTAGCTTACCTAGAAACATTTCTTAAGTACATCAGATATAAAGTTGCAGGGGTTACCCTAGGCCCTGAAGATGTGATGCAGGATGAGATACTATCCCTGCCCTCAACAGGCTAATTCTGGTAAGGTGACAGAAAGTAAGTAAAAGATGATTACCAAGGGTGAGTTTTACCATGAAAGAATCAAACAAGAGACTGAAGTAGAGACTGTAGGGTGGGCATGGGAGTGAGGCAGGGATAAGGGGGGAAGAGGGGTTCTCTCTTAGAGAGGGTTGTTGGGTGAGGGTGTCCCCGTAAAATGGCATTTGAAGCAGTGACTTTGTATTGATTTCCTAAGGCTACTGTAAGAAATAATCACAAATTTACTGGCTTAAAACAACACAAATGTTTTATCTTACAGTTCTGGAGGTAAGAAGTCTGAAATGAGTCTTATGGGCTAAAATCAAGATGACAGCAGGGCTGTATTCCTTCTGGAGGCTCTGGGGGGAAACCCACTGCTTCAGCTTCTAGAGGCTGCCTGCATTCCTCGGCTTGTGGCTCCCTTCATCTTCAAAGGCAGCAATCATGTTACCTCTGCTTCTATCCTCCCATGTCCTTCTCTGATTCTGACCCTTCTGCCCGCCTCTTCCACTTATTTTCACTTTGCGATTACATTGCGCCCACCCAAATAATCCACGATAATCACTCTATTTTAAGATCCATAACTTAATCACATCTGCAAAGTTACTTTTGCCGCATAAGGTAACAACCCCACTCCTTCCAGGGATGAGGACAAAGGCATCATTGGGAAGCATCTATCTGCTTAGCACAGACCTGAAGAATGAGAGGTGAAAAAAGAATATGTCCACCTAAGAGACTACAGTAAGAAAGAACTTGGTGAGTTCGAGGAACTGAAGGAAGATCAGTGTTGCAAAAGTACAGAGCACAAAGGGAAGAGTGAAGAAAGACAAAGCTAGGGGCAGGGCAGGGGCCAGATCACACACGACCTTTTAGGTTATGGTGAGGAATTTGGGTTTATTCTTTTATGGTTGACAGCCTCTGGTGGCTTTTAAGCAGTAGTATCAAATAATCCAGAATATGTAATCATGGAATCCACCTGGTTGCTGGAAGAGAATAGATCAGAGCAGAACTGAGTGGAAGTAGGAAAACCAATAAGGAGTGACACACACCTGATTAAGACAATGGCTGGAGACATGGACAGACTAGCTCTGCTTGTGCTGCTGATCATGGAGGTTATATATTTAACAAAACTTGTTGAAATGGTCACTTAAAAACATGCATTTTATTGCATATTAGCTATTAACTATTATAAAATGATGAATCTAATTTTTCCTTTTTTACAAAAAGGAGAAATGACTTCTGACTTTGTGGGTTTGAAGACCAACTTTGCCTGGGGAGCCTTATCTCCCATGGCAGATTATACAAAACACTGGGATAGTATTCCTCTCATTCCATCCTCCTATTTGAACTGCCCTTCCTGAGAACTCCGTATCATAAAGTTATCATCAAATTTAATCTCCGGTTGAAAATTCTATTAGACCCACCTTTATTCATTCATTTGTTTTACAAAGAACTATTGCACACCTGCAGTGTGAACCATACCGTGCAGGCACTACCAGCCAATGGTCAGCAAAAGCAGAAAAAATCTGTATGCTAATTAATGCAGTGTACCATCTAGTGGGGAAGGTAGACTTTGATCAAAACATTCATGCATAGACACATAAAATCATGGCAGTTACAAGTGCGATGTCTACAGTCCCATGAGAAGTTTCAATGAGAATATATAGCAAGGTATTAGGGAGTCAAGGAAACTTCCCCTGAAGAAGTAATGCTGGTTCTAAGATCTGAAGGCCAAAAAGAATCTAACAAAACAATGAAAATGAAGAAACTACACCTCCTGTAGTCAAAGGAAATGTATATGCAAGGTTCCTGGGCAGCCCGGAAAAAAGCTTGCTCTGTGAACTGAAAGGCTGCTAGAGCTGGAACACAGAAAATCATGTGCAGAAATAACCCTAGCATTTATTAGGCTTCCATCTTGACTAAAAATAAATATGACCTTGTTTATATACAAAAACACAGTCTAATAACACTGGCTAACATTAATTGATCACTTACTAAGTACTACTCATTGTTTTAAATATTTTATTTGTGTTAACTCATTAAATGCTCATAGCAATCCTATTAAGGAGATATTGCTAGTCATCCTCATTTTATAGATGAGGAAACTGAGATGCAGAGATAGGTAGCTTGCCCAGGTGGGAAAGCCAAGCTTTGAAACAAGCACCATGAACCTTGTGCACCCCAATTCCTCATACTCACCCTTCATCCATTTAAGGCAGCCTGTTCCCATCTGGATCCCAGTGTCAGGTAGTTTTTGGACGCTCTAGAACAGCTTTTCCTGGGAAAAGATTGGTGACCAGGAACTTTGACTAACATTCACCAGTGGGCTAGGTAGTTGTTATTTTGTGCCCACTGAGAGATGAGAGTGCTTTGTCTCCAGCTGTTGGAAGGAGGTAGGAAGGAAAAATGGATTGGGGTAAGGCTCCAGTCGCTCTGGAAAGGGACACTGAGTGCTGACAGCGACCCGATAGCCAGAGGCATATCTCCCCCATAGGACCCGTCCCTATGAGAAGATGGCTAGCATATTGATTAAATCACTGAGAAGAGGAAATACCTGCAAGGTGAGAATGATGTAGTAGAGAAACCATCTCATTTAGGTCAGGCAAGAGACCCTGGTCCTAGTTTCAGCTCTGCCATTGACCTTGGACACTTAGCATCCCCAGATTTTGATCTTCTCACCAAATGAGAAGGCTGAATCCAGTGGTCCCTTCAAGTGGTCTCACAGCTTCTGAAGTTACTAAGACACCATGAAGTCGAATGGAGCTCATCTGGTATGTTTCTGAGAAAGTAGAAGAATCACAAGAAATAACCCTGAGCAACAGATAACCCAGGCACTTCATGGTCTAAGAACCCTTCACACGAAGATTACAGAAGTAAGTAAATTGAAACAAACAAAAAAGAAATTCTGCAAGCCTTTACACAACGGGAGCATTTTTGTTTAGATGATCTCAAATTGCACTGGAATATAATTGTCAAAGAAATACAAACATTTACCCTTCCTGATGCTCCAGATTCCCTCCAAATTTGCACATTTGCTAAAACCCATCTATTTGCTTCTCCTTGCCTCCCCACCGTATTCATTGTACAAATAAGGGGCAAACTAAACATTTGTTTCAAGCAGGCAAATGTTAAAAATAATGAATAATATTATAAGCTTCCTTTGTGTTCCATTGCAATAAAATCTGTTGTTTCATCAGTCTCATTAGAGTAGGTTTTGACCTATACTGGAAAAAACACTTGAATGTGCAAGCTCATCTGTGAAATGAGAGTACTCAGGGGTACAATTCCACTGTTTCCTCCCCCATGGAATATTCTATGATTCTCCGTGGAAATAATTATAATAGGTCAGCAGTATTGTTGCTTACACAAAGGGTAAGACCTCATCTGCAGGCTGGAAACCTGGAAATAGGATGGGCCTAAATATCTCGGTGGTACAGAAAAGTCTTCTCATGGTTAATGACGTGTTTTTATAATTATGGTAAAACTTACGGGTCTAACAGTCTGTTTCCTTGTCAAAGGACAGGACCTAGAAGAGCGCTATTCATGGGCATCTTGGTGTAGCTTCTCTGTTATTAACAGGAAAAATAAATAAATAAAAATGGCTGGAAACAGCGTCACAGTAGGAGTTGCCTCCCAAGCAGGTTATCAACAAGTTATATTGCAGGTGTGTGATATGAAAGCCCCAGAATTTTTATTATGTTTAGATAATGGCTATGTTTTTAATTTGGGACCCTACATGGCTCTTACTTTTTAAATATGTTCATCCGAAAATTAAAGTCTTTGTAAAAATTGTTAGTGGGTACTGCATTCCACGATGGGATTCTATGTATTCCATACACTCTACAGTTGCCAATGTGTCAGACATGTTGCCAAACGTTTCCTTCATTTTTATCTACTATTTCCACAATAAAGGCAATAAGTAATTGAATCAATAAATTAAGTGAATAAATAAAGTGAACAATTCATATGTTTCTAGCAGAATGCAACAAGCAGCCTCTTGAGCCAGACAATTCTATTGATTTTTTTCCTTAGACTTGTTTATTCCATATCATCACATAAAACAAACAGCAAGCCAAATTATAATCTCTTGCTTTTGACAAAAAAATAACATGCTGCATAGGAAAGAATGTGTTAAGGCAGAAAAATGAAAGCAGATTAATACGTATGACAATGAGGCAAAATATGTACAGAGGATGATGTTTTAATCATCAGTCAGGAGGGAGATTGAGGTTTCTTTCTAGTTTACTGAATCCCTCCCTTCTCTGTTGCCATTGGAAAATCTATGAGCTGAAGACAGCCTTGGGTGTAGCATTAAGGCCCCACACATGCACTCGGGTGATTCTAGAAAAGTGTCCCAAGGAAGGGACCTGGAGACCCATCCTCTGCCACTTGTGCAGTTCAGCTAGCCAGCTGCAGCTAAGGGGAGCCACCACTGATCCGTTTAATTATGATTCTGCCCCTTCACCATCAACCCAGACACTGACCTTGCTCTAGGTAGTTAGATCTAATCAATTCTCTTGAAGACCCAAAAACCGTACAACAAACTCCATCCTTTGAACAAGGGTTAACTTACACGTCTCTGCATGTTTTTGAACATCAGGTGTCTGCATGTTTATATTATCTGGCCATAATTCACATAATTTTGTTAGTGGCTAACTAAGCTTTAAACTCCTGTGAATTAAGAATGCATAATATCCCATTTTAAGATATATCAGCTTCTAAGCATTAAAGTCTTTAGATTATAAAGAAAACATCAAGGAAGTTGCTTATGCATAAATCTTTAACCCCCATCTCTAATTTTTCTTCAGGATAGAACTTTTGAAAATAATTCTGTCAAACTGAAAGGTAATAAAAATGTTCTCACTTAATCTGGATTTCCTTTCTTAAAGAGTTTAAGGATTTTGCATATGTTCATGGCCATATGTATTTCTTCTCCTGTGAAATATCTATTTATGTCCTTTGTTTATTTCTCAGTTAGGTCTTAAGTGCTGAGTATCTCATTCAATTGCATGTATAATTTGTAATTGAAAATATGATTGGGGGAAAGGTAATTTTCAAATGGATCATACATCATTTATTTCTGTAAACCTTCCCCCTGAAGTTATTGTTTTTTTAAAAATCTCTCAAAAATTCTGTTAAAATGCCATTTTGTAACCAAACAGGAGTTCTAAATACCCAAAGTTAGTGTTAGACTGCCACCTAGTATTTCAGTGTGGAGCTGCCTTGAATATTCACTTAAGGTTTTCCCGTATTCATAACATGTGGAATACAGTAAACATAAAAATGTCACCTTATGTCCTGAATCCAGAAAGGCTAAAAACTAATGTCAATGAATGCAAAAACTAAATCTCCCATCGACTCAGGTCGAGGTATGCTATATATACTCTCTATATTTAACACTTGTCCCTGTGTACTTTAATTGCAATTAAAGAATCACTACTCTGAAAATCAAAAAGCTTGGGTTCTCATTCTAAGCTTACAGCTAACAGATGTAATTTCCTTCATAACTCACCCTTTTTAGGACTCAACTTTTCTATAAAGTACAAGCAGAAAGAAAGGAAAGGTCCTCCGGGGAGCATATTAGCTTTGCATCCTGGGGAGAACTTCGGGCTTCTGGGGCCGTAGTTGAATGTGTAAGGTCAGATTCAGCACTGGTAAGAAGCTTCTCCTATTCCTGGTCACATTCCCTTCCTTCCTCCCCCTCCCCCTCGGAGATGGAGGGCACTTCTCAGGTGGCAGTGCTTGACCACAGGACTGTGGTCTGATGGAGAGCTTTTCGGGGTGGGGGCCAAAATGGAGGGAGAACTAAGGACCCGCCTTCCCTGTGGGCCTGTCTGCAATGACAGTGACAACAGTCACAGTCCTGTCCTCGCAGCATCCAGTGTCCATATCAGGCAGGCACTACTCCTATCAACTTCCCGATCTTCCTAAATTCCCCACCAGCCCCTTTCTGCTCTCTTCATGTGCCCCTCTTTCTCCTTCCATTGGCTGTAAGTATTCTCAGAGCATGGTCCTTAGTAATCTTCTCTTTTTTCTTCATCATCTTGCCCTGAAAGGCATTACCTATTTAGACATCTTAAACTCTTAGGGTTTGATTAAAAATTCTTGATCCCCTGGGCAGAATTCTCACTGGGGTGCGGGGCATGTGTGTCCAGCCGTCTCCTGGGATTGTTTCCCCCCACCATCTAAGACCATCCTCCTTCTTCACATTGTAGAACCAATCAAAATATTCTGAACAAAAAAAGTTTTTTGTTCAGGTGTTTCTCCTGCTCAGGCCCTGCCTTCCACCATCAAGGAGCTTCTCGTGACACTCTCGGATCACCATAACCCTATGTCTTCAGTCTTTTGTTCTTTTAACCCACCTCTTCCCCCAAGCAGAAGTCCACTTCTCCTCACTGTGCAGTGATAGCCTCATGTTCTGTGCCAGCCGTGACATGATGAGCTGGCAAGGCCCGCTTGACTCCTTCCTGCCTGTACCTGCCACAGTACACATTTTCAACACTGGCCTTCTTGCTCGACTCCTACCTCTTAATCGTGGCATTCTAGGCCCACATCAGTAGAGCCAAATCTCCCTCTTCATTCCTCCTCGCCACCCCACCAGAGCTATGAGGATTCCTGTGCTCCAACCAATCTCATTTCCTCCAAATTCTCAGATCACACCACCTAAAGTCTTGCTACTCAAGGTGCGATGTATGGGCCAGTAGCACTGGCAGTGCCTGGGACCTTTTTGAACATGCAGACTCTCAGGCGCATTGCAGACTTTCTGAATCAGAATCTATATTTTAACAAGATCCCTGAGAGATTCACATGCGTCTGAGTGTACCCCACCCCCACCTCCCTGTGTTTATCACCTTGTTTATTTCATTAACTGCACATTCCTAAAAATATCTTGTTTACTTCTTTTTTCTGCTTATTGTCTACCTCATCACATTTGGCATGGGAGCTTCATGAAAGCCAAGCCCTTATCATATTTACTGACATATTTTTCCAGTAAGCACTCAATAAATAATCATGGAATGAATAGTTCATTCCCTTATTCTCACTTCATTTATGCTATATACCCAATCTATTTTACCTTCTTCTTTCTATTTTTCCTTTACAATCTTCTCTCTTCCTTTGCAGATCATATCCATCCATCAAACCCTAACTTCTCCAAAAAAAAAGCTTTCCCAAACATTCCAATTACACTGCCCCACTTCAGCTCCTAGTCCCTCTAGGATCAATTCAGACTCCCAATCACACACTCACTTCAAATGTTTCTTGTGCATACATCTTGTATTGCCCACCAGAATGTAAACTTCAGGAAGATAAGAGTCCGTGTATTATACTTTTCTCAGAGTTTAGCTGCTGGCTGGTGAATGCATTCATTCTACGCAAAAAGAAAGGCCCACCAAAAGAGGTACAGAGAAAATTTAGAGAAGGTAAAACCTAGAAAAGGATTTGGGCAAGTCATTTTACCAGAAGACTTCCCAGTGATGGGACTTTGGGTGGGTCCAATAGCAAGCTGGCATGTGCTTTCCCATTATAATTGGTAAATGTGTATCATTTAATTCTTATAATTTAATCATATCACTTTCTAGTTGTGTTTTACATTTTAATATTATTATATAGTTTCATTTTCATTGGAGTCACTTTAAAATAATCTCTTATCATAGAATGAAATTTGCATCTAAAGCCATGTTTGGAGTTTGAATATTATATTCCTGCTACAATAAGATTCAGTTAGAATTAATTTAGGACACAGGCGCTCCTAGCTTCTGCTTCGGTTTGTTAATAAGATCTTATTTTTGAATTTGAAAGTAGAGCTGATCTCAACATTGGTGGGGTAAGATGTCCTTATTCTAAGGGTTCTCACTTTCTTATCATGTTAGTGAGATTTGGAAGTTCCAGACCTGTGTCTCAACGCTTCCCTGCCCATTCTCAGCCCTGACTGTGTGCTGCCTGCGTCCCGAATATGCCAAGAGGGCTGACTAATCAATTTACCAATCTTGATAAGATGCCTCAAAATGCCCTACAGAATTGCACAAAGTAATCATTCATATCACAGACACAAGACAAGCTAGAAAAAGTTTCGAGCCTTAGCTCAGACACCCTTCCCATGCCAATTATCTAAGTTTATTATGGTTTTCCATCTTCTTTTCTGTCTTCAAAGTGGCATTTAACATAAAATATCCACACACTGTCCTGATACTAAATAGAAAAGACCTTTACATAAAAAAAAGAAAAAGAAAACTGTCATGAATATTCAATAAAAACTGTTGTTAAAAATAAAAATAAGATGTAGGTTAAGTCAGAATTCTCCACCTACCCACAGGTCACAGAGGCCCAAAACAAAGACACACTGGGGAAGTGAAGACTATGTGACCCTGGTTTGCAGGGGGTTTGATTTATAGCAAAGCGAAAGGTGGTATTTCCTTTACTTATCACTGTTGGAAAGGAGAGAATGAGAACTTTATCTCATCTGGATCTAGAGCTTAAATGACAGTCAGCCAGGAAAATGGAGGTAGTCATCAAAGACGGGAAAAAGTTCCTTCTAATCCTCTGCACCGAAACTTGGATTTTGTAAAGTTCTGGTAAATCACTTGTGCAATTACAACACACATCATCATTAGAAACTGGGCAGACTGGTTCAGATTTCTTCAGGTCTAAAATGAAAGTGGGGCCTTCCTTTTTGGTTATCATCCATTTATTAACTTGTACTGCTTATTAATAACCTCGGAAGCTTGTCAAGTAACAGGGTTTTGTTTGTTTGTTTTCCCTGAGCAGTCTGAGTGACTCTTCTCTGCTGGCTTAGGACAGTATCCTCTAAGAGAAGACCCTTTCTCCAGATTCACCATCTCATCCAAGGTGCTCACACCTCCCCTGCACTCGAGGCAGTGACCTGGTGTATCTGTTCTAGGTTGGCTCCTTGTTTGATAGTATATATACTTAATGAGTACTTTTGCCCTTGGCAAAGCCAGTTTTTAAATTTAAGCTAGTAAAGTACCAGGGATAGAGGTGAATGTGTTAAATTTCACTTGCATGTTTCATGTTAGAACAGAAATATTGCATAGCGCATAACATGAAGGTAATAACTGCAGAACATTTGACGGTAAGTACAGAAGGAAAAGAGTTCAACTAAAGTGAAAAGGTTTGAACCAGTGTTTCTAAAGCCTAAGATATCGCTGCTTGCTCTGCTTCCACACCACCATGCCCATTTTGCAAATGTTTTTTGTTTGGTTGGTTGTTTTAATGAGTACCCTAAAGTAGTACCCTTCTAGGTGGCTGACTCTAAAAGAAGGAATATAACTTGCAAATATTAGCTGAATCTACAATCCTAGAACCTGGGTAATCTAATTCCTTGTAAGCTCTTTTCCCAAAGGGTATAATCATCAAAATGAATATAACTGCCATTTATAAAAAAATATTTTAAAATTCTATAAATTTTAATTGATAATAAGATATAGATTTATTAACTCCTCAAAACATTCTTGTCAGGTGGGGTTAAATTATAACTAATAATAAATTTTAAAAAAGACAAACCTCAAAGCAAGGAGAACTAAGGGATGTATTACGAATCACAGGACAAGAGTACCAGGCATTAACTTCCTCCGTGTTCAAATTCGGAGTTCAGTGAGTTCAGCAAGAACCACTTTGAAGAATTTTATCAGTGCCCGTAAGAGAGTCTAAAATGCTGCCTTTACAAAAGCGCCCACTTGATCTTTACTTATTGAAGACCCGTCTACTTTTGAGACTAAATTACTCCTGCAGATCTGATCAGAATGAGCAAAGGGGAAAATCCTCTCTGTATTCTGCCTTATGCTTAGAACTACAATCTAAGAATATTCTCTGGGAAGGAAAGAAGTGGGAAAAGAGAAAAAGACTAGACATCTGAGTTAACCAGCAGTATCTCTTCTGAAATGCTTGTCTAGAGAACTTGATTTCCAAGGACAGACATAGTTAAAAACTAGGGAGGGATTACAGAGACAAGTAAGTTATCTAGCCTAAGGTCATTTCATATATATGCAGGTTTTCTCCTTCTCAGATATAAAACTGACACAACCATGTGAAAAGGACTCAGGGTCCCTGATTAATTCAACAAGAGAAAAAAAACTGTTTGCCTCAAAACACAAACGCTTTAACTGACATTTTTAAACTGATTTCATTTGCTAAATTTACAAAGGCTAACAAGTAAGTTTCAGTTCTAATGGATGCCTGGCTCAGATGGAGCCAAGACTCAATATGTCAGCCAGGTGCCAAGCAGTGGGAGTCGGCACCACTCTCACCTGCATGCAGCCACATTTCCTAATGTACCCTCTATCATCCCTTTCCCATTCTAAATGCACACACACACATACACATACACACTGCCCCATTCAGTGACATGAAATACTAGACATAAGACATGGAATGGAAAATGTAAAAGTCATTTTCCTGCAGCCTGAGACTGCAATAAGCATGTGCACCAGAAGGACAGGCTGATGATGAGAAGCTCTAGGCAGCCATGATGGAGACAGAGACTGAAACCAACACTCGAGGGGTGTCACCAGTCGCAGTAGGTCAGTGCAAGCATGTGCATGGGCTGGCTGAGATGGCACCAAAGGAGTGAACAGAAAACAGTGACAAGGGCCAGGATTCAGAAAGGCACAACTAACAACCAGCAGAAGAAAATAGGGCAAGATGGAAGCAGGTATGTGACTTATATGAAACATGCCATCATTCCCCCACCCACAGCTTGGGGTCTTCAGGAAGGAAGGCATATAAGGAAGGAGAAGCCCTGAGGTTTCATCGTCTTTCCCTCTCCCATTTCTTCCTTCCCTGTTCACTGCTTTCATGTCCTCCCCTCCCATTCTCAATTCTCCTCTCCAATCTGACTTTCTTCATCTATTGGAACTGCTCTTCTCTAAGCCAGCAAAGGGTCAAACCCAGCCATGTGTTCTCATCCTCACTCCAGAACACAGCGCTTGGGCCTCTTCTCCACGTGTACTCGCTTCAAAGATAATCTCACTCAGTCCCATAGCCTTTAAATATGTGGACAGCCTCCAATTTAATTCTTCATCCCCAAATGCTCCCTAATTATCAGATTTGTTTATCCAACGCTATCTCCAGTTGGAAGTTGAATGAGCATCTCAAAGTAAATACATCTAAAACCAAACTCTTGATTTCCACCGCCACCCACGCCCTCTAAAGTGCAACCCCTGCAGAATTCCCCACCTTAGAGTCTACCAATGAAGAGGCCCAGCCAAGAGCTTGAAGTCCTTCTCAATGCTCCTCTCTGTCACACCTCACATCAGCAGACTTACCAGCTCTACTTCTATCTTGAATCTGCCCACTTCTCACCTCTCCCACTGCCACCATCTTAATCCAAGTCACCATACTGCACTAGCTTTCTAATTGATCTCCTGTGTCCACTCTCACCCTACTACAGACTGTTTCCCCCATAGCTGTCAGAGTAACCCTTTTGAATAATATTTCAAATCGTGTCACATCTCTGCTCAAAACCCATCATTCAGAATACAATTCAAAATCCTATTCTTGCCTACAAGCGTGGCATGATCTGACCCTCAACCACTTTTCCGATCTATCTTCTTCTAACTTTTTTTCTAAGCTCCATCCACACTGGCCTCCTTACTAAATAAAAAGAAATTAAAAAAAAAAAACTAACACACTCCCAATTCAGGACACTGAACTTCCTATTCTCAAGCCTGAGATACTCTTCCCTCAAATCTCTGCATACCCTTCTCCTGGGACCCTTCAAGGCACTGGTTCTTCACCACTTCAGGAAGTCCACCTTCCCTCATTCTCTATGAAATGACCTCCCATACCCTCTTACCCTGCTTTGTTTTCACCCTAGTGCCTTCACCATTTGACACATCAAATATCTATTTGTTGATGATGGTACTTCTCCAACTAGTACCCAAGGCTACGGAGGGCAGAGAATTCCATGGAGTTCACTGCTGTATCCTCTGCACCTGACTAGTACCTACCTGGTCAACAGCAACTTCTCAATAAATAGCTATTGTTTGGTGAGTGAATAGAGGCTATTGATCCAGCTGTCAATCAACCAATCAATAAAATTGATCATATTTTGGCAAACCATTAAGTGACCACTAGGATTCACAAGTTGATGAGACCTTGGAGATATTCATGATGTTCTTGTAGAGAGAAAAGAGTTGATCCAACTACAAATAGAAGAGATAGAAAAGTAGATTTGAAGAAAGGAGTATAGAGATAGAAAATAGTCTTCACTAAGGTACAAAGGCTGTTGCGGTTAGAGATGGGCTGATCGTGATTACCCAGCAGTTGCCTAAGAATCAAGGGAGAACATGGGCTCCCAGGCTGGCTTTGGGGGCCTCCAGAACCCAGGTGTTCTTTCATGTCCAAAAGTGGCATTGCACACTCAAATGCCTACAGACCATTCAAATAAAGCAAGAAGGTGAAGGAGGCCTGGAGGAGGGATAAACCAGAGAGAGCAGGCCCCATCCAGCAGGGCTGCTGTGCTCCTCAGCATCAGTTAGGTTCCATGTGGGGATGTTTTCATGCAAGGATGTCTGCAGTGCACTTGACACGACCCCTGGGTTTGGGCTGTCCTCTGACTCCCGGCTCTAGGGAGTGGACTCGTCACTGTCTTACTGTCAAAGGGAGCCCCCTCCCCCTTTCTTTGGAAGGACTGTGGGACAATCACAAAAAGTCTGTCTGTGGCTGCAGTTGCAAGTTGCCCATTCGCAACCTTGACTTTAAAGCAGTAGTTGTGAGCCATCGTGTTAGAGGCACCATTATATCACAGCAAGTTTGGAAGTGTATCACAGATAATTTGCTATTTCATTTGTATGAATAAACAAACATTTGCAAATTATTTTCTTTTTGAGGAATTAGATTTTTTTCAATCATGTTAATATCTTTATTGTTGTACTTGCATTCTGGTAAGCATCTTTAAATGGAGACAAAAAAGTAGAATTAACATAAAGGAAATTAGAAATACCCCATCTATATGCTTCATGTTACATCATTTTAAAAATGTCTGCCATGATAGAATAAAAAAGGTTGAGAACAATTGCTTCAAAGTTACCGTTGTAAGAGTGTATAATATTTTCCATTAAATTGGGACTAGAAATTTCAATTATATTTAAATTTAGTCCCATTAAATAGAAAAGAATGTCATGGCAGGAAGTCGAGCCAAAACACTTAGTCTGAACTATAAGATACCTGAAAAAACATCCCTTAATACTTTTCCAACTTTATCTCCCACTCTAGACCTTTGATTTCAGCCATGAACACACAGATTATACCTTTCACATTTTTATATCCAACCCCTGTTCATGAGAGACCTCACTCCTGGTACCCATTCTCCACTCTTCTCTTCTCTTATCTAAATGCTGGGTAGGCTTAACTTAGATTTAATTTCATATAATACATAAACCCCTCCTTCACCACAATAGCCCACAGACCTGCCCTTCCTTCCTCAGAGACTCTAAGGCTATACTATCAAGCATTCATAGTACAGCCTCATATCAGCAGCTCTCCTCATGATATGACAGAGTGCATTGTGTTGCCTGAGCAGCGCAAGGGATAGACGTTCAGATGTTGTCGGTTCCTTCTTCATAGTCCCTTGGATTGCCCCAGAGGTCACTTTCAACTAGATGCTCTGTTCCTATGTATGCTAATGGTTGCTTATCCCCAGCGTCTGCCTGTCCTCAGCAGTGTTCTCAGCCCGTGCACAAGATGGGCCACATATGCCAATGAGTTCACATCCTGTGGAGCTGCCCTCAATCCATCAATCAATGAAGGATGACAGTTGGTGGATCAATATCCCGGCCTCCTCATCCTTGGTGGGAAGATCTTGAGGCATGTCACACATTGCTCCACAGAAGGTCCTTAACATGATTGTGCCTGAGTTAGTTACTTCCCCACCTTGCTTCCTGGGACCACCTCAAAAATAAACTACTGCTATCTAAATCCTTATTTCCAGGCCTGCTTCTGGAGAACCTAAGCTAAGACATTCCCTGACTAGATTTTCACCTCTTTGAAAATAGGTTCCCTAGCTTATTGTCTTGTACATAGCTTTGCATAGACTATTGAATAAGTGAGATACTCAATAATTCTCCATAACTATCTGAAATCTGTTGGGCAATAGTAGAACTCTGATTTGATGTGAGCAAAACTGAAAAAGATGTCAACACCTGTGCTCTTGTCTTCTCTCCCCTTCATATAAAGAAATCAATCTAGTTCCCATAAACAGAGCTAGAACTAGACAAATTTCTGATCCATTTTCTTCCTAGCCTCTGACTTAAGAAAGGTTTTAATATGGAAGCCCTATATTGACCATGGTCTCTGAAATAGATCTGATGTTAGTCGTCCACCCTTTAGTGAATATTATAATGCCTTAGTAGCTCATGTTCATTAATTCCTTTAACAACTGTGACATGATGGGCATTAAGCCTTTTTGAAAGAATTCCAAACATTAAGGAGCAGGTTTCCAAAGGAATTTTTGAGAATGGATTACTTAGTATTCTAAGTAATACTAGATATTAATGGATTACTTAGTATTCAGTTGACTGACAGTCACAGAAAACCCAAAATAAATAATATTTCTTTCTCTCAAAAAAAAGTTGACATTGGGTGGTCCAGGGCTAGTATGGCACTCAGCAGTGCCAGGAACCCAGGTTCCTTCTTTCTTGTTTCTCCTTAGTCCATGATTCTATTCCCTAGATTATCTCCATCTGGATGGCTGCTCCACTTCCAGACATCATAGCCACATTCCAGATGGCAGGAAGCAGAAAATAAGAGAAGGAATATTGCCTCTCTTCAAGGACACTTTGAAAAGTTCAGCAACCTGCTTCGAGTATACCACATTGACCGGAATTTAGTCCTGCGGCAGTCCTTAGCTGGAAGGAAAGCTTTATTCCAAGCAGCCTGGGCCAAACTAACAGTTAGGGGTTGTATATCAAATATTTCTATAGAGAGGTTAATGGACATTGGGAGAGAACTAGCTACCTCTGTCACAACTGTGTGTCCCTAGAATGGCTGTTCAAATAAGAATCTAATACTAGAAGATAGAATATGTAAATAGGAAGTGAGCAGTAGATATGGATTATCATGCAAATGCCTATTATTGATCCACCAACTATTTCACAGTCACAGAACAGAGGGTGGAGATGGGGGGTGAAGATAGGATTTCAAAATGGTAGGTGGACTAAATTCAACTTAAATTCATATTGGAAAGTCATATGCATGCTTCTTTTGATGATGAAGTTACTAAAGAAGGATACCAAAATTAGATACTATTAAAACAGAGTCTAGTGTGATTTATGGGAGGATAGTCTGGTTGTACTGCGCAACAGAATTATCTAGAACTTAAAAAAATTTTTTTAAACCTTCAGAATTCCAAATCATATACTAGGTTATACTGGGCTGGAAGATAATATTATGAGGGACTTGAAGACCAGCCTCCATTCCAGACAAATCAGTTCAAAAACCAAACAGAGGCACCAAAATTTTACCATCTAAACATGGATAGATAGCACTAGTTGAGATCTGTCCCTCCTACTTCTGGATGACAAATCGAAATCAGCATACATTGCAAGGACTCCAACCCTCTTTGTATTATGGAATGGCTATATCTTAGCACAGGGGACCCAGAGTTACCAGTTTGTACAAAGCTGCAGTAAGAATTATTCTTGGGAAAAGGACACACAGGGAGTGTGAAAAGGCAGATTTGCAATGGAAAACTTGAAGGGCAATCAAACAGGAATCATATTAATGTCAATGTGTTGGTCCTGGAGTCCTTGTATTAAGAGGTTCTGTGAGCATTGCAACTGGACCGTGAGATCCAGTCTAGAACCTTCAAGTTCCCTCTGGCCTATGAAGTGAAGCCGAACATGCCCCAGACTCATGGATCACCAGTTTTACAAAATGACTGGTTACCTATGTGTCACCTCGTTGGCTGTCTTAGGGAACTCTGTAAAAAGAAATAAGATCATGGGTATTGAATAAATCTTGTTAAATGGTTATCAAATGTTTTGAAAAAAATGCAGAATTGGTAACTTTTTACACACACACACAAAAAAGGCCATCATTGGTAAATCACCGATGAGTAAGTTTTCTCCTTCTCTCTCTTTGCTGTTTAGCTTGGTCAGCCTGTTACACACCAACCAGTTTGGGCTGCATCAAACTTTATGGGTTTTCTGCTCCTTTTAATTAACTTTAAAATCTTATTAGCCCAATTATTAGCAATATGTTACAAGGCACCAAGACTGCAGCTGTGAATGTGCCTTTATTAAAAAGGCACTGCCACGAGTTCAGAAACTTTCAGCATTATTATAAACTCTATCAAGGCTAGAGAGATAATTCAGTTTGCAAATTGGTCCCAATTCAAATTTGGCAAGGGAATGCAAATTAGGTTTGAATTAATTTGCTCCCCCATCCCACTCCTTTCTCGAAACATGTAATTTCTATTGGCAATTAGCATCAGCAGACTTTACACTGGCGCTTGGAAAGGTGTACCAACTCATAAAATAAGAGCCAAAGGTGTGATGTTATTTTAACTCAAGAACTGATGTGTGAGGAAGGAAGAGAAATGTACCTTTAGATATATCATCCTTCCTAAGGGACACATAAATAAGCCTAAATTTTACCCAGCTTGAAGGGCTAGAATACAGTCAACTATTCTCTGCTTTACAAATCCAAGCAATTCTAAGAGGAACAAGAATGAATTTGTCATAGACTCAGCCCCACAGAGCATTCTAAATATAGAATCAGCTTGTCTTTGTCCACAGTTGTTCTGTTCTAATGGCTATACCAAGGACTCAAACAGCGCACTCCTTTATTAGAAGTGGAACTAATAGCTTGAAGTGCAGAATATTTTGAAGGCCTTTCCAGGGCAGAAAAAAAATAGAAAGAAAGAAAATGCTAAACCGAGGAGCTCTAGGAATCTGTATGTCCTAATCCAGGTTCATATGCTGACTGTCTGATGCAAAGAAACAAGACCACAGGACCACAGCTCTGCCTGCTCCCCTTCGACACCTCTTATACATTGTACTTCAGGGATTCTCAGACATTAGAATACTTTAAATCACTTGGAAGCTTTTGAAAAATACAGATTCCCTGGCTTTACCCCCTACAGATGCCGACTCAGGACATCTCAGGTGGAACATAGGAATAGGGAGTTTTTGGGTCACACTTTAAGAAATACGATTCCGTTTCTACTGTCAATTGGCCTCCATAAAGGAAACATAAACAAATAACTTGTATAAATAAATAGCTTCTTTCTGTTTCCACAGGAAGCAGGCAATTCAGCAATTATCAAAAATTCACAACACATACAAAAAACACCAAGTCAGATAGACCTCCTTTGCCCAATGATTCAATTTAAAAATATTGTTCCATGTGGATGATTTCACTAGAATAGCTGAGAAGCACATTTCATACCCATAAATCAATTAGACAAAATCTTTCTAAGTCATTGGAACAATAACTCAGGTAGCAAGAATGAGCCATAAAAAGAAAGTAATAATCTGTTAACCTTTAATATTAATCAAGAAAAATGAAACATGTTAGTTTTAGCTATGTTTGTATATTTCAGGATTCCTACAGCGCCTCCCATTAAGCCATCCCAAGCCTGTGCTGCAGAGTTCCTCAACTTCGGCCCTATTGGCATTTTGCGCAGGATAATTCTTTCTTTTTGGAGCCAACTTGTACATTGTGGGATGTTTGGCAACATCACTGGCTTTTATTTAGTAGATGCCGGTACTAACGTCTCCCCAGGGGTGACAAACAGAATCTCTCCACATTGCCATCTGTCCCCTGGAGGGCAAAAATCAGCCCTGGTTGAGAATTGCTGTTTTACTCTTTCATACTATTATGTAATACTTACCAAGTGCTTATATGCACATTATCATAATGCGTTGCTCCAATGCTATGACTACAAATATAGCTGAGTTTGATTACATGCTGAACACCATGATTTTAGAAAAAGAAGAAAGCGCCGTATCTATCTGATCTTGCCTAGTCATCCTTATTGACTCTTTTTGACAGGTAAAAACACCCCGTTTGAGAAGTTAAAAGATTTTCCCAAAGTGTTAAGTGGTAGAGCAGGGTTTCACACCCAGTAGCTTTACTCCAGAGCCCACTTATTTAACCACTACTCTTGATTGCCTCTGGTGACAGTCAATGAAGTTAAAATGATGATGTCTGTGACCCCTCAGAGTTTCATCCCAAAACGAGCAGCACTAACACAGACATTCACAAGAAAATGAACACCAAGCACAGAGACAGCTGTTCAACAAATCAGAAGGATATAAAATACCGTAAATAAGTGACATACAAAAAACCTCATTAATTCTGATGTCATTCATTTAAAACTTGCCCCAATTCAGGAGGAGCTGGGCTAACTTTGATCTTTCTACTATGTCCAAAAAAATATCATGAAACAATAGTATACGTAAGGTCACAAACACCTAATTCTACACAATCAGTTACCTTCTATGCAGAGACCAGCCCTCTATACAAAGATTGTCTTTAAAAAATAATATTCAGATATAGTTTGACACTATTTGAGACATCCCTCCTCCCTGAGCTTAGGGACTCCTAATCAGTCTTGGAGACCAGCACTAAGGGCTCTCAACACAACTGACTCGGAAAGCCATCACAATTTTTTTTTGTTTTTGTACATAGGCATATCCTTAACATTTTGAAAAGTTAAGCATTTATTGTGTTAAATGCTGGGGATGAGAAGACAAAGTAAACACTGTTTCCCCCCTAAACGAGTTTACACACTGGTGGGGGATGTGGATATGGGATTAGGTGAGCTCAGTAGTGGGTAGGTAAAATGTGTGCTGGGTCAAGCCAAAGCACAGAAGGAATGATTAAAAAGAAAGCCTTCCTGGAGAGAGAGCCTCCTGGGAGATGACCACAAAATGAGTAGAAGGAAATAGTTGAAAATGGCAAATGGGATTACCTGTGATGATGGGAGTCCAGGAAATTTTCCTTTTTTTCTCCATGCTTTTCTGTATTTAACAAAATTCATCACTGAAAATACATTTCTGTGTAAGTGGGAAAATGTATTAAAGATCAAATGAAAAGTGAGTGGAAAGAAAGTGAAGCCTGTGTGGTTTACCATCTCTGGGAACTTTGCTGGGCTGGGAAGGAATGAAATAATGAAGGCGGTTGAGGGCAATGCATGGTCAAGAAAGGGACCTTCTCTTTTTCCTTTTCTCTTCTTTTAAAGATGAAAGTGACATGAGTACACTTATCTGCCACACAAAAGGTGCGGTTGAAGATACAAGAGAGAGGGCTCACAGAGGGAACGAGAGCTCTGCTCTAGTCCTTGGAGACGTAGGAATCAAAAAAGCAGTTTGGAAAAATTAGCATCAGATAAGAGAAATGGCATCTCTAAAGAAAGAGGTGGGAGTGGGTAGACCTAGTTATTGTGTGAGACATGGATTGGAAACTTTGCTCCCCTGAAGTGACTGAAAATGGCAGGACTGCAGTGGAAATGCTACCCATTATGAATAAAGTTACTACAGTCTGAAAATTTGGTTCAAAAATGGCACCCTTCTCTGCTTGAGATTCCCACCTGCCTTGGGGTGGGAGATGCGGACCCAAGTTGACAGTTTTACCACAAAAGCTGTAAGACAGTTACCACAAATGTGGCAAAATATAATGCGTCATAAAGTGGGATTCTTTCCCTCTGAGTGGGTGAGGGTGCTTCCTTCCCCTGTGCCAGGGAAGGGAAGCCCCTCAGTCATCGTCTCTGATATCCACTGGCATTTGCAAGAAGGGGAATGAGCATTTTGTTACTGGCTTCGACGTTTACTCAACACTTTCATCTCCTGCCCTGGTACTAGGGACGAGAAGAGAAGAGTGCAGGGCAAGGTGGTGCTGAGTGAGGTACAGCCTGCCACAGAGGGGTCCCCGACCAGCATGCCAATCCCCAGTTCACTGGCGACATCTCTAGTTCCAGAATCGGACCAATGGCGCAAACTGAATGAGGACCACCTTAACCTGGGGAAAGAACTGGGTGAACCAGAGCACTGTGAAGAGTGCCATCGTGGACATCAAAGGAAAGATACGGGGAGCTTGACAAGCAACCATAAAAACCGAGGGAAACTGCTAGAAGCTGTCTCTCTTCTGGGAAATCTTCAAGGGTTTGCACCAATCTTCAATGAGTCTACGGAATCCAGCATGAGCTGTACCAGCAGTGACCACCATCCTTTTCCCTTCTTTCCTCCCCAACACCAGAAAAACAAAAGAAGTGGCTGGGGACATGGGGAACCAGAGACCACCTACCAGCTCTGGTCTCTGGCTAACTTCTGTAACCCCAAGTCCAGCCTTGTGCTGGAAAAACGGGGAGAAGGGTTGTAAGTAGATTAGAACTAATTTTTAATATCTGAGAATAGACTGTTTTAATAATTGAATCTGATTAAGTGTATAGAATCATACTAATTTGAACGTAAAGGTCCCTTCCACCCAAGGGGGAAAATGGGTTATACAAAACCTAGTGGAGGCCATTTTGGGGGGGAGGGGAATATTTCATGCTTTACCTCATGATCTCAGACTCTTCCAAACTCATTATGACATAAGCAAATATATATATATGTGTATGTATTTTTTAGTTGGTCATTATAATAACCACCAACAAGACTTCTTGGGAAAGAACTTTGTATAGTTTTAATACTGATTAATTTTATCATTTTGTTTACAGTGTCCTTGGAAAGAGATAAGGTGGCAAAGGGAATTGACTTGTATGATTTAACCCTTGTTTCCAAATACATTCCTCTTTAGAAGCAAGATAGACATTTCTCAAAACCTAATAAGAAAAGGAGACACTTCCCCTTCTTTTATTCATAGGATGACTAAGAGGCACCTGGATATTTGCCCAGAGGTCTGGCCTGCTCTCTGGAGCTGGAGTCACTCTGTCCTCACGCAGCCAGGCCCTGACTGCTTACCTCCCACAGCTGGTCTCCCTGTACACCCTGCACTGGGACCTCAGGACATGACCTCGTGGTTCTGGGCTGTTCCTCTGTTGGGACCAGTCCCCCTGCTTTGGGCTTTTTCTCTTTTAGTCTTGCGTCTACCCTCTGCCCAGTGTCATCTTCTTAGCTTTTAGCCTATTTGAATCATTTTCCTATCAGAAATGCTCAGAGCCTATTGTCGCTGACGCCTTTTGCAATGCAGGACCAGCGTGACCTTCCAATTGCAGCCCTGCCATGCTTCCCACTTCACCCAGCACTCACCACTTGCCCCAAAGTCCATGTGGCAGCCACCTGGACTCTTGATTTCCCTAAATACAGTATTTTCTGTGAGTGTGTGTCTTGGCACACCCTCTACCATCCCCACTCTCTGCCTAGCAAAATCTACGCTCTTGAATTCAGTCAAAATATTGTCTCCCGTGTCCCCCCAGGGGACCTTCCCTTTCTCCCCTACACCAAACCAGCCACAGCCTTCTTTGCAGTCTTCTATTACTTTGGACATACTTGGATGTACTTGGCTCATGGTGTATTTGATAGGTGGAAGGGCAGTCTCTGACTCATACCATCTGCTTTCCCTTTGGGAATGAATACATAATTGCAATTAAGATAAGGACTGTGGCAGAATGGAACAAGGTGCCAAGGAGCCAAACATAAACAGTGCTGGGATCTGGCACACTAGTAAGAAGTAACTAGCAGCCTAGAGGTTGTGAGTGCGGAGCAGGCCTCCAGGAGTAGAAGCCATATGTGCAGTGGCTTCATGGCAGAAGCATGTGTTCCCTGTAAACAGAAAGGAGCTCATTGGCTGGAATGATGAGCCAGGGGGAGAAGAGTGGGAGATGGTGTAGGAACGGTTGTCAAGGCCCAACCCTGCACAGCCTTCTGGGACACCAGGAAGACTTTCATCTTTATCTTAAAAACAATAGAGAAGCATTGGAGAGTTTTATGACTGGGGAATGATGTGATCCTATTTGCATTTTTTAAAATTCTAGCATAAGTGTGGAGAAGAGACAGGTCTGAGGCCAGAGAGGATGTGGGGAGGCCTATTAGGAGGTTATATATGGTCAGGAAAAAATAATGGGCATTTAAAAAGGGGACTGATGGAGTAAATAGGGAGAATTGGGATGGGTTTAAATTAAAATTCTTCCCAGAACTTCTAAGCCCCACACAAATTAAGTACTCACAAAAACTTTTCAATAAGCGTTAAAAAAATGATTTTAAAAAAAAGTGTGTTACCTTAGAGTTATGAGTACTCTATTGAACCTATCCTAAGATAAAGTAGTCAAAAATGAATTTGGTTAAATTTCAGTATTGAGGAGAAAGCAAAGGATGCCATTATATATGTATACTATAGGAGAAATAGTAAAACTCCCCTTTAAGCTAGTTATTTAAAAGAGCATTTGTTCCCTTAGCTCCAAGGGAGGCTCTGAAACACTGAACTAAATATTAGAAATGTTTAATAGCAGACACTATCTTATTTCATATCATCTTTCTGAGTTCTACTTCATAAGCTATATGATTCATCAACTTGTGTATTTTGATGTTTTTTAGGATTTTCACAAGTTGTGTATCTCATTACCTGTATCTAACTCTAGAACACCAAAAAGAAACTCCATATCTATTAGTAGTCACCGCCTATTTCCTCCCAACTATCCCAGCCATAGGCAAACACTAATCTACTTGACTGCCTACTCTGGACATTTCACATAATGGAATCATACAATATGTGGTCATTTGTGACTGGCTGCTTTCACTTAGCATAATGTTTTCAGAGCCCATCTATGTTGCAACATGTATCAGTACTTTATTCCTCTTTATTACCAGATGATATTCTATTGTATGGACAAACTCACTGTGTTATCTGTTCATTAGTTGATGGACATTTTTGTGTTTCCATTTTCAGGCTATTATGAATAATGCTGTTACAAACATTCATGTACAAACTGAGTGTGGACATATGTTCTCATTTCTCTTGGGTATATACTTACATATAGGAATGCAATTTCTGTATCATATGTAATCCTAAATTAATCATTTGAGGAACTTCCCAACTGTTCCCCAAAACAGCTGCCTGATTTTATATCTTCATCAATGATGAGTGAATGAAGTTCCAGTCTCTCCACAGCTTCATCAACTCCTTTTATTACCTGTCTCTGGTTCTAGCCATCCTAGTAATGGAAGTGGTATCTCACTTGTTGTTTTTTTTCACTATAGTTTTGACTCATTCCCTTGACAGTTAATGATGTCGAATCTTTTCATGCACTAACACCCCATTTGTACATTTTCTTCGGAGAAAAAGATATTTCTCCATTTGAAGAAATGCCTATTTCTTTTGCCCATTTTTCGTCTGATTGTTTGTCTTTTTATTGTTAAGACTCCTTTATGTAGTCTAGACACAAGTCCCTTGTAGATACATGATTTACAAAAATTTTTTCCCATTCTATGGGTTGTCCTTTCACTTTCATGATGTGGTACTCTAAGGTATAAATTTTTTTTAATTTTGATCACATCCAATTTTTTTTCTTGTGTTGCTGTGCTGTATTATCTTTCAGAAAAGAATAATTTTTATAAAAACTCTAGGATAATGCAACTAGGTTGTGTCTTAAATCCTTTTATATATTTTTTCTACCAACAAGAAGAGAACCTAAGTACTATTTTTCTCAAGAGTCTGTAGTAATTTCCTCAAACATTTGTATTGCTTCTTCAAAGCTAAAAGACTATAACTCATGCCAGCCAGCTCTATCTTTACCAAAGGCAATTAAGCAGCATTATTCAGGCTTATCAGTTCGATGCCATTTTATTAGCTAAAGCAATTAGAAGAACTTATCATTTTTAAAAATCACGTAATTATTGACTATCACAAACCCTGTTACTGAGAAAGGTGGTGACTTGTAACACTGCTCTGAGGTCAAATGAAAATCAAGGGTGACAAGAAAGCCTGAAAGATAGAGGTTAGGATAAGAAAAAAATATAAATCACAATTAGAGTGAACCGTTGTAGAACCTTAATGCATTTTTTAAGACCCTTTAAGTGAAATTAATGAAAATGAAAGAGGCTCAATATTTGCATTGGTAGAATTTTGACTTAAAAGGTTAATTTATTTTAACTAAACCTCCCACCTATTCATTTCTACCTAAAAGCTTTTAAAAAGCAAAGCAAAATGATTTCAAGATTTTATTTACAAAATAATAAATATCAACGGACAGAGCCATGAATATAAAAGAGCATGCAACCATATTTAGATCATATCAAAACTACCTATTCCTTGAAGACTGGGCTCCTAATTGTTTGCCTCTGGGTCTCCAGTGCCCAGTATGTCTGCATTGGGAAGCTACTTAAAAACCTAAACTGTTTAACTGAATTAAGGTATTGAATTTACCTTTTCATAAAGTCTTCCAAGTAAACTCAGAAGTAGCATGCCTCCAAAAGCTCATTATGGATACTTCTTCTCAGTTTTACATTTAATAGCATAAGTTGTTCTTTATGTGTGCTTTTTTTCCCTCAAGTTTTTGCTGAATGTTATTGAGAGAACTGTTTTTAAGGTTGGTCTCATTTCACTGAGAAATAAATTAAGATGATTCACCAGCCTGACTAACCTGTTTGGTTTATTTGCATAACACCAATGGACTTAGGCTCACCTTTCAGCTCAAAACCCAGCATCTTGCCTCTGTGTACTTTCAGCCATCATGTTCCTCACTGTTGGTTTTCCAGCAGTAGACAGGGATCATAAACACACAGGCAGACTGCACAGCAGCCAAGTTAACCACACATTCATCCCTTTCTTCCCACCCTTCCATTCTCTGTACTATTCAAACTTAGATCAGTTAATCCCCCCATCCTCACATACTTTCCTGCCTGAAGATCAAAGTCAGGATCTTTCTATGGTCTTGCTCTGCCGTTCTTCCATCTGAGCCCTTCTGCCTAGAGTGGGGAGTCCGTAGAGTGAAGGGATTGTGTCCACCTGGACCCTGGGACCATCACCCCAAGACCATGCTCCAGGGTCCTGGAGTCTGCTGCTCAAACATGGCCCCAAGTCCCCTTCCAGGACCTGTGCATCTTCCGTGGGTCCATCCTCCTGTTGGCAGACCTCCACGCTGGAAGACCATTACAGAGGGCTATAGAAAGAGTTTGACTGTATGAGCAAAAGGGTCCAAACATGCACTTATTTAGCATCCTCAAGGCATGAGATGGAGGAGAGGGAGGGAGAAGGAGGGTGTGGGCCATGAGCAAGGATGGCCAACCAGGGCCAACTCTGCCTATGCCACATTTCAGTGCCTAACTCTGTAACTCTAAGGAATCCTAAAACCCAAAATTCTTTTTTCCTAGATTATTACCAAAGATTACCAAGGTAGGAAAATAGAACATATTTTATTTAATATGTTAACTTGATTTATAAATATTTAGATATATGGTGTGTGGGTGTCTATTTGTACTTTGGGGCCCCGATAGTGTGAGCAATGGGCCTGCTAGGTTTTGGAATCCAAGTTAAGATTAATTCATTAAAACTTTTTATTATGTTCCTACCTCATGCTAAGCACTGCTTTAAGCCCTCAGAGACAGCAGCAAACCAGAGAGGTAAGGTCCTGCTTTCAAGGGGCTTACCTTTCAACAGGGGAAGATAGGTAAGGAACATCTAGGTAAATCAATGCATGCAGTCATCCATTCATTCTCTCACTCAACAAATATCAGCTGCCAAACACTGTTCCAGGCCCCAGGTACTGTGAGCAAAACAGACAAGAATCCTTCATGAAGTCTACACTCCAATGTCAAATATTAATAAAAGAGAAGAAAGAAGTTTCAAGGTGTAAATTGTTAGAGAGTAACAGGTGAGGGGCATTGGTCCCATAGGTGAGGTGGTCAGGAAGGAGCCTCTGATATGATCTACAAAACAAGCCGGCAGGAGTGCAAAAAGCCAGGAAAAGAGCCTTCTATGCAAGAAAGAGCAGGTATAAATGCTAGGAGGGGAGAACTTGGAATGCTCAAGGAACAGGAAAAACATGTGTGTCTGGAGCCTCATAAAGCAGATGATGAGTGTGGCTGAGAGCTGAAAAGGAGGAAACTGAAGGTATTTTTACTTATTGTGCATTATAGCTAAGTCTTCACTTCCTGTGCTTTCTGAAGATGTCAGGAAGGGGACAATGAAAGATGACAGCAGGAAAGCAGAGCTCCATAGTCTGCCTCACTCCTGCGGGCTGTGCCAGGATAAACAGACACGGTTATCCCGTGAGGTATCTTGAGAAGGCACACTCTCAGGCTTGGGAGTCCTCAGCAGCAGAGAGAAAGGCTTATCAAGTCCCCTGCGGACTTCAAGGGTCTGATGTTACCAGCCCATGTTCTGGAGCACCACTCAATCTGCATCTCCAGCCAGCCAGTGGCTGGATGAGCCTGGCCCCTGGTCCACAGCCTGTAACTGCTGACTGCCGTACTTTAGGCTGAGGAACTCACTATAGGGAGAAACCAACTTACAGGCTTGTCTCTGGGCCAAACACTGACTCCATGCTTCCTACACTTTCACTTATTCAAACGAATTCTCACAAATCAGTGACAGGGGTATCATCCTCTCCCTTTAACAGGAGAAACCAGGGCTTGAAAAGAGAAGACAATTGCCCCAAGCCACAGGCTGATAAACAGCAGTTCTCTTTGTAGGACCTGCTCCTGCCTTTCTCAGTGAACAGTACACAGTCATTGGCTTAACTTCCCTACAAAGAAATAAGGAAATGCTCAGCTCTGGAGCAAGATGCACCTGGAATCCCTGCCTGAGTACTGTGCCACTGTGTGACCTTGGGCAAATTACTCCTCTCCTCTGAATCTCAATTTCCTTCTCTGTAAAGTGGAGATAACTGCATATGTGATCATTGCAAACGCAAAGCGTTGTGGGAACGATAATGCATGTGTGATACTGGGATTTATAATAAAATGTATATTTGGTCTTTGTTTCCATTCCTAGCACAAAGCTTCTGAAACTATCGGAATTTCCCAAGTGGTGAGAGAAATCAAAGTGACTTTTGGAATGCCCATAGGTCACCTAAGTGTGGGAGCTAGTTGTCAGGGGGTCCAACCATGTGATCAGAGGGTCAAAACTTTCAGTTTCTGAGACTCCATTCCTCAGAAAGGGGAGAGGGGCTGAGGTTGAATCAATCTCCAAAGACCAATGATATAATCAGCCTTGCCTATGTCATTATGCCTCCACAAAAATCCAGAAGGAAAGGGTTCAGAGAACTCCAGCTTGGTGAACACATGGAGATTCAGGGAGAAGGGTATTCAAAGGGGGCATGGAAGATACAAGTCCTCCTCATACCTCGTTGTATGGGTCTCTTTTTCCTGGCCGTTACATCCTTTTATAATAAACCAGTCATCTGAGAAGTAAAATGTTTCTCTGAGTTGGGTAAGCTGACCTAGCAAATTAAATAGAACCCAAGGAGGGGGTCATTGGAACCTCTGATTTATAGCCAGTAGGTCAGAAGCACAGGTGATAACCTGGGCTTGCAACTGGTGTCTGAAATGAGGTCCGTGGGACTAAGTCCTGAACCTGTAGGTTCTGACACTATGTCCAGGTAGAGAGTGTCAGAATTGAAATCAGTTATGGACACCCAGCTGGTATCAGAGCATTGCTTATTGGTGTGAGGAGCAATCCCACCACACCAGGGTAGAAGTGGGTGCTCAGACCCCTTATTATGTCAAGTGCCTGGAATGTAACAAGCATTCAACAAATGCCAGTTGTCTGTATTACTATTCCTTCACTTTGCCTCTCTCATTTGTTCAGCACCTACCACAGAGTCCCAGTTGTTTAGTGATCCCAAGTATTCTTTCACCAGGAACCACTTATTTAAAGATGTGCCAGAACTTGTCAAACGGCAGTGCTACAAATGGTATACGAGCCATGAACCTTAAGGAACAAACCATCCATTTGGGAAGTCAGCACTATATTCACAGAAGGTTTAAATGCTAAGTGGTGAGTTACTAAGGCAGTTGAGAAATGATCCTCCTTATGGGTCTTTTAGTTTGAACATCTCCTCGTTTTTGCTAAGCAGCCTGGATTCCAACAAAATACTCCAAACCAAAGCCTGACAAATGCCACACAATTGTCTTTCCACTCTTGCTAAGTTAACGTTCTATAAAGACCATACCCACTTGAAAAGACAGCCTCTTCAACAACTGGTGATGGGAAAACAGGACAACTGCATATAAGGGAATGAAACTGGATTATTGTTTAACTCCATACACAAAAGTAAACTCAAAATGGATCTAAGACCTGAATGCAGATCATGAAATCATAAAACTCTTAGAAGAAAACATAGGCAAAAATCTCTTGAATAGAAGAAAACAAATCCTACCATTTGCAACAACATGGATGGAGCTAGAGGGTATTATGCTCAGTGAAATAAGCCAAGCCGAAAAAGACAAGTGTCAAATGATTTCACTCATATGTGGAGTATAAGAACAAAGAAAAAATACTGAAGGAACAAAACAGCAGCAGACTCACAGAACCCAAGAACGGACTAATAGTTACCAAAGGGAAAGGGACTGGGGAAAATGGGCGGGAAGGGAGGGATAAGAGGGAAAAAGGGGCATTACGATTAGCAGATGTAATGTTGGGGGGGCACGGGGAGGGCAGTACAACTCAGAGAAGACAAGTAGTGATTCTATAGCATCTCACTACGCTGATGGACAGTGACTGTAATGGGGTTGGTGGGGGGGACCTGATGAAGGGGTAGTTTAATAACCGTAATATTGCACATGTAATTGTAGATTAATGATAATAAAATAAATTATATTTAAAAAAATCTAAAAAAAAAATCTCTTGAATATAAATATGAGCAACTTTTTCCTGGATACATCTCTTCAGGCAAAGGAAACAAAATTAAAAATGAATAAGTGAGACTGTATCAAACTAAAAAGCTTCTGTACAGCAAAGGACACCATCAGCAGAACAAAAAGACATCCTACGGCATGGGAGAATATATCGTAAATGATTTATCTGAGAAGGGGTTAACATCCAAAACATAAAAAGAACTCATATGCCTCAACACCCAAAAAACAAATTACCCAGTTAAAAAATAGGCAGAGAATATGAGCAGATGCTTCTCCAAAGAAAAAATACAGATGGCTAACAGGCACATGAAAAGACACTCCACATCACTAATCATCAAGGAAAAGCAAATTAAAACCACAATGAGATATCACCTCACACCAGTTAGGATGGCAACTATCCAAAAGACAAGAACTAAAAAGTGCTGGTGAGGATAAGGAGAAAAGAGAATCCTCTTACACTGTTGGTGGGAATGTAAATTGGTGCAACCATTATGGAAAGCAATAAGGGGTTCCACAAAAAATTAAAAATAGAAATACCATTTGACCCAGTAATTCCACTCCTAGGAATACACCCAAACAAGATCCCTGATTTGGAAAGACCTTTGTGCACCTCTTTGTTTATCACTGCACTGTTTGCAATAGCTAAGATGCAGAAGCAACCTAAGTGTCCATCAGTAGATGAATGGATAAAGAAGAGGTGGTACATATACACAATGGAATATTATTCAGCCATAAAAAGAAAACAAATCCTGCCATTTGCAATAACATGGATGGATCTAGAGGGTATTATACTCAGTGAAATAAGCCAAGCAGAGAAAGACAAATATCAAAAGATTTCATTTATTGGTGGAGTATAAAAACAAAGCAAAAAAAAAAGCAAAACAGAAGGAACAAAATAGCAGTAGACTCATAGACACCGAGAAGGAACTAGTAGTTACTGGGGAGGAGGAAGGGAGTGTGGGGGTGAGGGGGAAGGGAAAAAGGGGTAAATAATTCACAATCACAATATAAGTTGGTCACAGGGATGGTAGTACAGCATGGAGAATACAATTAATGATTCTGTAGCATCTTACTACATTGATAGACAGTGACCACACTGGAGGGGGTGAGGACTTGGTAATATGGGTAAATGTTGAACTACTGTGTTGTGTACTTGAAACCAACATAAGACTGTATATAAAGGATATTTTAATTAAAAAAATCACACCTACTTGAGCATTAGTGATCATCCTTAGAGGCTTCACAAGGAAAGCCCATTCTAAGAACTACTGGAGCAGAATCCAAATCTGCCATGTATTTATGCACACCTGAATCTCCAGGCTTCTCTGTGACTTTTAATACGGTTTGGATATTTTCCCCTTGCACTAGATATTTGGGTTCAGATAAAACATTGAGCACATACTTTGGACAGGTAGTGGAGAGGATTCCATGCAATAAGGAGACAGCAGAGTGATTAGCTCTGTGTTCAACCTCACTCTCCTGCACATCTGCTTAAAGGCTTTCTAGCCAGCTCACTTGCTGCCCTCTCATGAGTCTCTCATGGGCTTCCATTTCCCATCTATGGCAGCTGCTCTCTGCATAGTTTACAAGACCATAGTCTCTATAAAGGAGATCCTATCATTCATGAAGTACTGGAAGTGCTTAGAAAGAAGAGCAACTGGGTAAATTTAAGGTATTGCTGTTGTTATTATCTTTTATTCTTAATGGTTAAAGGGAAAGAGGAGTGGTTTAAAACAGTGATTCTCAACCTATGCTGCTTGGAAGCCACAACTTAAAAAAATATAATTTGTACATTAACTCAGAAATGAATCCTGAAACTAAAGTTTCATGTAATAGTACTTATCTTTCCTAAGGTCCATATACTCTGATAGTTTGTATTTTTTCTTTAAAAAACAAAAATACTGGTTGCAATCTACTCAATTTATTTTATGACCCATTAATGAATCAGAAATTGCAGTTTGTAAAACACTGTTGAAATGTCTAAAACATATATATATATATATATACATACCTTTACTATAAGAGAAATTAGGCGCAGGTCTCATATATTGCCCTCTCCCAACAAAGATTGTACATATGCCCTCAAAAACAACTCATCCTTTCAGAGTAAATAATATTAATCCAAGATAATTGGTCACTCCCTGATTATCCTCACAATACTCAAGAAAGAACAGAGTTGAGCTGCTCACTAAATGAGCTATTTGCAGCCATTCTCAATATGTCATTTTATTTTAAGAATGTGAAAACCACAAAACATGAGCCTTCTGAAAAGTATGCATATTTACATGTACTTCTTGTTAAGAAGTTTTCAACAAGCAGATTTTTCTCTTGAGGTTTTGGATAGCTTCATTCACAGAAAAATGCAAACATGCACATTCTCATTTTTAAAGTATTGAAAATTCAGCTTTATTATGAAAGAGGATAAGAAGAAAAAGTGGAAGTGGGGGAAAGAAGAAGAGGAGGAGGGATAGAATGGGAGAGGGAAAGATACAAACTTATATTTTGTTGCTTATAAATCTCTTTCAATACATTAGAATAATTAATAGTAATTAAATATCTTAAACTTATACTACCAGCCAAAATATACTTTGCTATAGAGCATGTTGTTTTCACTTATGAATAGAATTCCTGACTTGTTTATGCTTTTGCTTTATAAAGTCTCTTTTTCTCAACAAGAGAGGATTTTAGAATGAGATAAGCTTAGCAGTTTTGTTTTTTTAATTACTAAACTTTATTTTTTAGAGCAATTTTAGGTTCACAGCAAAATGGAGGGGAAAATACAATTTCCACATACCCCTTTCCCCACACATGCACAACCTGCCCCACTATTAACACCCCATAGGACATTTGTTACAATCTATGAGCTTGCACTGATTCACCATTATCACCCAAAGTCCATACTTTACACTACTTTTCATTCTAGGTATTGTACATTTTATGGGTTTGGATAAATGTATAATGACAGGTACCCACCATTTTAATATCATAAAAAGTTTAATTTCCCTAAAAATACTCTTACTCTGCCTTTCATCTTCCTCCCTAACCTTTAATAAGCACTGATATTTTTACTCTCTCCATAGCTTTGGCTTTTCCAGAATATTCCATTGCTTGGATGTACACAGTTCACTCACCTACTAAAAGACATCTTGGATGCTACCATGTTGTGACAATTATGAATAAAGCTGCTATAAACATCCATGTGCAGGTTTGGTGTGAACATAAGTTTTCAACTCCTTTTGGTAGATATCAAGGAACATAACTGCTACATTGTATGGTAAGAGTATGTTTAGTTTTATAAGAAACCACCAAACTGTCTTCCAGATTAGCTGTACCATTTTGCAGTCAGTCCCACCAGCAATGAATGAGAGTTCCTATTGATCCACCTGCTCATTAGCATTTGGTATTGTCAGTGTTCTGCATTTTGGCCATTCTAATAGGTGTGTAGTAGTGGTATCTCATTGTTACTTTAATTTGCAAATTCACCTACAATGTTAAACATCTTTTCATGTGCTTATTTGCCATCTTGTATTTTTTTTGGTGAAGAGTTGTCTATTCAAGACTTTTGCTCATTTCCAATCAGGTTGTTTACTTTCTTACTGTTGAGTTTTAAGAGTTCTTTGTACAATTTGTTTAACAGTCCTTTTTCAGACATGTCTTTGGCAAATAATATCTTCCAGTTTATGGTTTGTCTTAGAGAGTGAATGTGATAAACTTTGTACATCCAGACAACGGAATATTATTCAGCGCTAAAAAGAAATGAGTTGTTAAGCTATGAAAAGACATGGAGGAAGCTTAAATGCATATGACTATGTGTAAGAAGCCACTCTGAAAAGGCTAGGTACTGTATGATTCTAGCCATAGATGTTCTGGAAAAGGCAAAACTGCTTGCTTGGGAAGGGACAGACTACGCAGAGCACAGAGAATGTTTAGGGCAATGAAAATATTCTATGTGATACTATAGTAGTGGGTACATGTCATTTGATATTTATCCAACCCTATAGAATTTACACCACCAAGAGTGAACCCCAATGTAACCTGTGGACTTTGGGGGACTCTGATGTGTCCAGTGTAGGTCCATCAGTTGTAGCAAATGCACCACTCTGTTGGGGGATGTTGATAATGGGAGAGGCTGTGCATATGTAGGGGCATTGCTTGGAGGGAATCCAGGAACTCTCTGTATTTTTCCACCAGTTTTGCTGTGAACTTAAAACTGCCCTAAAAAAATTGTCTTAGTAAAAATAAAAGAGAGATAACACTTATAGAAGTGTTGTATAAGACAATCCTTCCAGGTTGACTTTATTAAACTGGTTGTAATAACAAGTAAATATTTCCGAGTATAAATACATTTCTACCCATGAAAAATACTAGCCCCATTCTCCCTAAAACTTCATGTAACTGAAAGTAAAAATACTTATTTCTGTTATTACTGTATACAAACATAAGGAAGCACTTAATAGGTTTTTTCTGTGTCTCCATATTTATCTGGGATATCATAAATACTGACTTTATGGAATGCATGAATGGTCAAGTTGATTTTCATCACAGCAGAGGAAACTATCCTGCCCGTTGAATTAGGTTTAATATTTAAATAACACATGCATGGCTGAAAAATACTTCATTTATATTAAACACTGTAAAACATTAATCAATGGGTAACCTTATTTCATTCTAAGCAATAATTTTAGATAGTTGTGCTACAAAGTCCAGGGTAAAAAAGAGTATTTAATAGGAATCGTTTACATAGATCTCCTTTCTGATATTGTCTCAAGTTTGTTTTTTCCAAATAGTGTTTGTTTCTCCTGTCCCTGGAGGTCCTACCTACCAGTGCTGACATAAGTTCCCATGAAAGAGATAATTTGACCTTGCACTGCTGACTGAGCATGGTTTACTCCGTATTTAAGCCCTCAAGAGTAACAGTCTGGAACTCTCTAATGGTACCATAACTATTGGATAAGGGGAGCTCAGGACAGAATATAAAAACATTTGAGATTCTTACATGATCACAGTATATTCTGGGTTTGACTCAAAGAGCCACCCCCTAAATTACTCAAATTTATAGGCATCAATACACAGATCTGGGGTTTGGGTAATTGAAGCTGTCAGTTTTATCTATAAGCAGTTCTGAATGAATAACCCAGAAGTAAGACAACCAGAAGCTGAATAAATCAAGTCTGGTTTCCAACAGAACTATGTGTAATTACTTCAATTATTCATGAGGGATTGAATGTGGAAGCTTGACCTGTGAAATCATGGAGGTCAAAAGACTTAGCTTCTATCTAGGATGCCAATAACTACCAAAATGTACTTATTTTTCCTGCTCTATATGTTAGCTGGATAGTCTTTACCAAATGTATTTTTATCTCCTCTCCTCCAATTCAGAAAATAAAAACTAGTTATAAAAGTACATTAGATTCAACCACCTCTAAGACCAAACCTTGGGAATTATTTTAAAAAGTGAAAATGAGGCCTCAAAGAATAACCAGCTTGGTCTCCATGGGAAGAAAGACTTTGTCTGGACACTGCGGAGCCAGGCAGAGGAGTATGTCCAGCAAAGACAAGGCTTACATTACACAGGGTTTCCGAGGTTCCTGCAACAACATTGTCTAAACTTTAATCCAACACTGAGAGCTAATTAAAAACACAGATGTGTGGAGTGGGAGCAGGAGAAAAAAAGAAATTAGTGTTCACGGAGAGCAGGCTATTCTAATAATAATAATGATAGTAACAATAAAACAAAAAAAAATTAAAATTTCCAGGGTACTTCAAATGTGCCAGGTACTGTTTTGTGAGAAACATCGTGTTACATATCCACATAAGGCCATTTAATCGTAACAAACATATGAGGTCGTTGCCATTAGTGTCCTTCAGAAGACAGCCTCTGTTCTTGTTCTGTGCCTTGATGCGAGATTCCATTCTCCATCACAACTACACATAAAGCATAGCTACAAACACACAAGGGAATGATGTCTATTATCACAGGAAGATGGAAAAATATATCACCGTTGGGTAAGTCTTTATCCATTTCTAAGCAGACATCTCAGTTCTCATCCCACCACCCTCTTCGTACATAGGACTCCTAGAAATCATTTTCTCATCCAGGTTCTCCGCATGAAATCCACTCAGAAAGACAAAACCAGGCTGCTCCCTAACCCGACCCCCCTTAGAGAACAGTTTAGGAGATACCCATTTCCCCTCATACATGCCGCAGCCATTTCATCCCTAACTTAACTGCCTATCAAATTATTCATCCAACCAGCAGGTCTTTTCTTTGGCGAGAAATCTGACACCACAGAAATGAAGTATCTTCCCTGTCATCACATCATGTTTCTTGCATTTTGTATGGACTGTTACTGGTTTTTCACCATAGGATAATATTAGGTAAGTATCATCACTTCCTGTTTTAAGGATGAGAGGCCTGAGCTTCAGGGTTACAGCTATGGTGACCAACCATCCATTTTGCCTGGGACTGTTCCCATTTTGATACAGAAAGTTCCAGGTACTGGAGAACCCCTCAATCCCAGGCAAACCAAGACCATGGTCTCACCCTAACACTAATAAAGTAATAATAGCTGATTTCAAACCTAGGTCTTCCGATTCTCCAAGTAGTTATTCAGTGAGCACTTGTTGAAAGAGAGAGAGTGACTGGGGAAAAGAAAAGTGGGAAGGTGGGAAGAAGGGGAAGAAGGAAAGACAGTGGAACAGGAGGGAAGTGAAGCTTCATGTTGATTTAATGTCTCGTGAATCTTAATGTTGTATTGTGTATAATTTACTCCATACACAGTGTGTGAGGTGGATAGATAGACGATGATGGTGATGGTGAGGAGAGACAGAGAGATAGTTGGCTAATATTTGAGGGGCCCAAATCATGAACAACCATGATGTTTAGTTAGCATTTGAACCACAGACACTTGGGTTATCTTTATCTAGACCAGCAACATAGAGTTTGCTTCCTTGCATAAGGAATAATAGAAATAATATTTCATGGATGTGATGAGTGATATTCCACCACTCATTTTGGGGAATTAGGTATAGGACTCTAGCAAGCCCAGCAGCCTGATGCCTTCCCACTTGGTGTCATAGGCCTCCAGACCTGAGCTCCTCAACTTCCTGGAGGATTCTATCACCTTATCCCAATGTGAGGGTTACCTGAATCCTGCTGTTGGCATGGCATTGAATATGCAGGGACCCCTTCCATGCAGAGAACTTGCTACCAAATGATATGACAGAATGAAAGACAGAGACTGAGGGTCAGAGAGTGGGACCTCACTGACTTTATAAGAGCAGGCCAAATGGTTATTTTTTAGCTGCTTGCTGATAATTGCTCCTATGAGCAGAAGACTTTGGTATGAAGTTACACTATGTGGTTGCAAGACTGCAGGGGAGGAAACTTACAGCCTTTACCTACCTCAAACTATTGAAAGCTTCTGCTATCTACCAAAATAAACTGTATGACTAACCAGGTTGGCACAGGTCTGTTTACACCCCTGATCTGCTCTTGCGGGTAGGCTCACTCATACCACAAAATTAAAAATAAAAAATGCCTCCTTTAGTGAATAACATATGAGTTAAATGCTTTAGCCAGAATGACTCTAAAAAGTTGTCTATAATAATAAGACTTCTCCTTCCACAAAAGCTGTAATATATAAGCTTTTGAAGAAAGAATAGAATGAGCTATAATGATAGTTACCCAGTATCTAATTAAAACAAAAGAGCCTGAAAATGGCTTTCTTTTATTAATGGTATTATTAAAGATGACGGATTGCTCTAGCTGCATTGCCCCAACAGAGGACATCCTCTTTACTTCTGGGAAAAGGAGAGTTAATCAGTACAAAATAGAGCTGTTAAAAACCCCTCCAAAGTCCACACTTTGAGATTTGTGTTTCATTCATTGATTCTTTTACCACCTCTCTTGTTTTTGCCAATCCACTAAAACCCTTGTTGGGCCAGAAATTCAACTTCAATAAAATGGTAATTCTTTCTCACTATAAAACATTTAATCGAGTTAATATTTCAAGGTTTTCATGACCATCATAAGGAAGCATTAATGGTGAGGAAAAAAAATCAGTCAGCAAAAATTCTATTACTTTTCCTTTAGTAAATGTGGTCAGTTGATTATTCCTTAGGAAGGTCTCATTTCCTGAAGGCCCTGAAAAATGATGAGCTAAGAGGGACAATTGAAACAGATAAATACATAATCTTAACCAAATACAGGGAGAGTCAAGCCAGGGCAAATTTGCTACAGTCTATTCCTTGAGCAAATTCCCTATCATTTAATAACTTTTTTCCAGAAGAAATAGGCAAAGAAAATCACCATCAGTGGCTCGCCATCTGTATCCTTTTGCAGGTCACATTTCACATTTCCTTTGTAGCTTTTCACTTTTGCATATTAATTATTTTTAATGTCAGTATGACTTCTGGATTTAAATGAGTGTGGCAAATACTCTGATGTATGGCATGTTCTTTCAGCAAAACTCTTCACTTTGCAAAGATTCTTCAAATGACACATTAAGTGACCCTTCGTCCCCAAATGTGGGACTTTTTAATGTAGTATCAAAGATATCTGAGCTTTTTATGCTTAAGAGTTAGAAAAGGAAGTGTTTTCATTCCCTTGCCCTCAGTTTTAAGGCCTCCACAGGCTCAGCAGTAAACAACCCACTCATCAATTCTTTCTAAGAATTCAAACTCAACTGTAACCATAAATTCCAATAGAAATAATGGCAGCATTTGGCATAAAACCAAATTTAAAAAGGGAAAGGGGACTAGCATAAGGAAATTTAGGAAATTATACTCTTTGGTTTGTATAAGCTTCTTAACTTCCCAAAATGAAGATTTTAGACAGGAAAGAAAGACAAGGTGAAATTCAATGGGAATATAGTATTAAACATGGGTGGTGGCCAGGGTAAAGGCTAGGAGGGTTCTAGATTGGGCTTCTTAGATTACACAGGGAGTTGTGTTCAGTTCTAAACACTGTATCAAAAGTGTCTGTCCAGTGTCATATAAATAGCAGTGCAGGTAAAGAGCATGTTAAACCTGGAGAGGAAAAAAAACACATAAATAGCAGTGCGGGTAAAAGAGCATGTTAAACCTGGAGAGGAAAAAAAGCACATAAATAGCAGTGCAGGTAAAAGAGCATGTTAAACCTGGAGAAGGAAAAAAGCACATAAATAGCAGTGTGGGTAAAAGAGCATGTTAAACCTGGAGAAGGAAAAAAGCAGGAAAAAAAATAGCAGTCACTACTATAGGATAGAGGCTAAGGAAAAATGAAGACTATTGGAGAGAAAAGGCAGGAAGGCATATTTCAGCATAATCCAAGGGAGATCTTTCTACCTTTTGGAGTTGTCCAAAAATAAGATTCTATCAAGGTATTGTACTTCCCATCGTTGGAGTTGTTCATACAGGAACTAGACAACCTCTTGTGTAAGATGCTGTTGAGGGGAGTTCTATGCTAAGCCTGGGGGTGGAACTAAGTGTTCCTGGGATTTCTTCTATCCCATCTCTGGGTTCTGCAATGCTTAATAAGGTAGATATTATGATACGCTAGACCTCAGAGATGATTAGTCTGTATCTGAAAATTGAATAAGAACAAAAAGAAAACTAGCATAATAAAAACTCAACTTACAATGGCTCTAATAAACTGGGTCTTATTTTTCTTTCCTAACAGGAAATCCAGAGATAGGCAGCTGACAACAGAATGGCTGTGATTCTAGCAAAGAACCAGCTTCTGGGTACAAAGTAAGAATCTGGTGCCCTCAAGAGCCCCAGATGTGTGTGCAGAATAGACTATCCTAAGGTGTGGTTTAGTTAATAAATCAATATTCTGTGTATCACATTTACACATTCTTTCTTAAGTTTTCAGTTCAGGTTACTATTCTTATTTTGTCTCTAAGTTTTACAAAATTTAAGAGTTCTGAATAAATTTACTCCAATTTGAAAACTTAATTATATACCTTCAAACAATTGTAACTGTAATATAAATGTAATGTATTTGATTTACTTTTTAAATACTTCAATTTTCTGCCTGAAAAACCTTCTCAAGTACCTAAATAATTCTGTAAAGTCTGATAAATTAAGTTTATAAATACACACACACATATCACATATACACGTGTGTGTGTGTACAAGTAAAGGCTGGAGGCATCTAGGGATGCAAAGCAAAATAATCTATATCTGAAAATTAAATCTGAACAAGAAAGCTGGCATAATAAAAACCCAATTTACAGTGACTAAAACAAACTGGTCTTATTTTTGTATTTGTTTAATATATTATAGTTATTTCTACATATAAATGTTAAATTTCAAACTCAGTAAAATTCCAACTTAAAATCACAGCCTATTCTCACGCCCCTCAATGGCATGTTTGAAATTATAATTCTGGGACTGATCTTCTTCTCATAAGTCAAATTCTCTTTAAAATTATACATATGTGAAATACCAAATATTTCCTTTTATAAATTCCTTAATATAAAAATGATAATACTATGGGTTTAAATTACTTAGCGATGTCCATGATTAATTCTAATCCTTCTGAAATCAAAAATTCTTACCTATTTAGGGAATCTGTATGCCATCCCACACAATTTGAGTTTACCTCTCCTTTTTTCTTATAAGAATCTCTTCACGCTTGCACTGAGGTTGCCTACCAACCAGATATTTTATCTCAGACCCCGTCTAAAGAATTTAAAGAAGGGTTGGCAAACTAATGTTTGGGTTGCCAGATGGGTCAAATCTTACCTGCGGCCACTTTTTGTACAACCATGGGCTAATAATGTTTTTTACATTTTAAAAGATTACAGAAAGAGACAGAAATATACAACAGAAGCTACATGGCATACAAAGCCTAAAATATTTTTTACTATCTGGCCCTTCACAGCCAAGTTTACTGACCTTTGACTTAAAGGAAAATATAGTTTTGATGACATAGATAGTAAGTCTCAGCAAAGAAATGAATAATATAAAAAATGGATATTCTAAAGCTGAAAGTACAATAGACAAAAGAAATAATTTGTTGGATAGGTTTAGCAGCAGATTGCAGAAGAGTCAGTGAACATGAAGACAGATCAACAGATAAGCACTATAAAAACAGAGAAAGGAAAAATGATCAGGGTCTCAAGTATCTGATTGGCAATATCAAGTGATCTAATAGGTAATAATTAAGCCTAAAAGCCCATTGAAAAATAATAGATAAAAATATCCATAATTTGATGAAAGACTGAATTACAGATCCTAGAAGTTCAACAAACTCTCATCAAAATAAATACAAAGAAAACCACATCACAGAAAAAACTGCTGAAATCCAGGTAAAAATGGAAAATCTTGGAGCAGCCAGAGAAGAGCACATACATACCAGATAACAACGATATAAATTATGACTGACTTTTCATCAGAAACAATGGAGACCAAAAACAATTGGACACAATCTTTAAGGGACTACAAGAAAAAAATGGTGAAAAAGGAATTCCATATTCAGTGAAATTATCTCTCTAAAATGAACAAAAAATACATTTGCAGTTAAATGAAAGAAGTAAAGAACTTAAAAAATTTGTCACCAGCAGACCTGCATTGTAAGAAATGCTAAAGGAAGTTCTTTAGGCAGATAGCAAACAATTCCAAATGGAAGCATGGCTCTCCAAAAAGGAATATAAAAAGCATCTAAAATAGTAAATATATGGGTAAGCACAAGCAATCTAATTCTGCTGCCCCAAACAGATCTTTGTGGTCCTCAGGACAACTGAGCAATGATTTTCCAAGTCCCTGGTCATCAACCTCTCAGTTACTCTCAGTGGTTTTTTCAGAACTTCACCAATATTCTCACACTACCTACCACGCAGTGCCCCTTTCTCTTCACTCATGACCTTGACCCCTTCACAGAGAAAAGTAAGGCCTTTCAATCCCATTTGTCATTGCTATTTCACTCCTAGAATTCTGTTCTTAAAAGCTAGTGTGAACAAATGTCTGTCTGCTCGGTATCCTTTTCTTCCTAGTAATCATGTTGACTCCAGATGCACATTAAAATCACCTAAGAGAGACCTATAAAAATGCCTTTCCTGGGCCCCACTTCAGACCGATTAAAGCAATACTTTGGAGGGCTCTGATGATTTTTTTTAAAGCTCCTCAGTGGACTCCAGTGGGCAACCAAGTTTGAGAACTGCCCTTTTTCAATTCCATAATAGTTCTGCTCAGTTACTGTGGTTCAGCTGAGACGGATCCCACCTCCACCTTGACCCAGTTCTGAATGTAGGCAACCCAATTCTGATCTGTCAAATTAGAGTATTCTCTCCCTCTGGTCACAGTAATTAGTTCAAGGTTGTCAAGTGAACAAACCAAGCCAATTGCATTCCTTCCTGAGAATTTTGATAGAATAAGCTGGAGATAGGTATTTTCTCATCTGCAAAGAAAAAAATTGTACGGCTAATTTACTCTTTGCTCAACCAGTGCCAACTTTCTTCCATATGGAGACAGCATGTATGATGAGATCAAAACTGGGAGGTCGATGTGGCACTACTGGATAACCCCTGGGTCCTGTCCTGAGACTTCTCAGTGAGGTAAACCCAGGAATTTCTTCCTATGATTAAGTTATGTTGAGTTGGCTTTTTGTTGCTTGCAACTGAGATAGTTCCTCTGTCCATGCATGTGATAATATTCCTTTCCTTCTCCTTCAGGGAGGTAACAGATTTTATTTCATAGCAATTACTTCCTTGTCCTGTATTTTTATTCTCTCCCTCTCTATTGTCTTCTTAAATATTCATGTAAACATATGTATATCTCTCTGAACATAGAGACAGAAAACTCCTGCACAACTTTGGTGGCTTTCCTAGCTACTCCTTGTCTCTCTCATTCCCTTCACAATCCCCCCAAAATATTGATTTATAAGCTCTGTATCCACCCCTTCAAATTCACATCATTCAAACTACCCTTAAAAAGATGGACACTGACCACCAAATTGCCAAATACAATCAACTTACCCCAGTCTAGTCTCCTTGAACTTACAGTCATATTTGGCATTGTTCATTCTTTAAATTCTTCCCTTGGCTTCCGTGATATTGTTTTATTCTGGTAATCCTCCAGCCTCTTTGCTAGCTCCTTCTCAGCCTTTTATTCTGCTAACTTCTCTTTATATTCCCAGTCTACAAATATCAGAGCCCTCCTTGGTTCTGCTCTTAACTGCTTCCATGGGAAATCTCATCTATATCCCTGGTTTTACTTACACCTATTTATATCATACAGATTCCAAAATCTATATCTCTGGACTCTCAGGTGTCCCTTCTAAGCTTCTGTCCTCAACCACTCTCGTGTCCCTTCTAAGCTTCTGTCCTCAACCACTCTCCTTTACTCAACTAACTCCTACTCATCCTTCAGCATTCATCTCAACTATCACCCCTTCTAGGTTTCCGCTGTGTAGTGCCTCTCTGTTGCAGTACCCTCTACTCTCCTCAATCAAAGCAACCATCACATTGTATAAGAAGGGATAATCTGTTAATATAGCTCTCTCAAGACTGTAAAATCCTTGAGGCAGTAATTATGTTGTATTTATCTTTGTGGCTGGCATATAAAAGATATTCAATAAAAGTTTATTGAATGAATAAAAGAATGGTGGTTGATGATCACTGCAGACTGTACCCTGGGCTATTTTGTGGAGAAATGCAGCAGAACAACATTCTAGGATTTCTTCCTCATAACCTTGTAAGCTGGGATGGCATTATGGAGCCCCATTTTCAACAAATGTCTTTTGCTAAGATAATGAATAACTCAACATTTATTGTTCAACTCAAATAATAAATATTGTTTATCCACAGTCTTTATATCTTCCTATAGAATAATAAGAATCATATTTTTGTCAGCTCTTTTTTTTAAGTTAATGTACAGTCCCTCAGTGACATCTGCTGTGAAGTGAGTTAGTGGGGAAATATTAGGACAAAGGAAGAAGAGAAAGAAGTGGGAATGTGTATTTATTAATTCATTATACTATGTAGTTAAAAGCAACTCTCCTGAGCCATTCCCCTATATCAGTCAGAGTCCCAGCAAAAAAAAAAAAAACAGTTGAACCAAGAAAAGCTTAATGAAGGGACTTTCACAGGGAGTGGACAATGGATGTTGAGCCTCCAAAGGAGTTTCAACAGCAGGTAGCCAATACCAGCCATCAGACTAAAAGGGCAGGGGGAGGAAACGGTGCATCAGCTCACAGGAGCTTGGGTAAGAGTTGAAGCCACCACTCAGTAGGAAGCTGTGGTCATGAAAAAGCAAAGGCACCGGGATGAACTGAGACAAAGAAAGAGGGGTGCATTCTCCAGGCTTCCCTCCTCCAGGCCTCAGTCTCCCACAGGCGCCTCCCTTTAGAAGAACCCACTCGGAAGCCAGCATGCAAGGGAGTATGGCCGTGCACTCTTGGAGTTAGAGTAGAACAGAGCGTAGGAGGCTAAACAGGTGAAAATGAGAAGATGCTCTGACCCTGCCTTGAGTCTGTCAGGGAGGAAGATTAAGAGAAGCACTCCAGTGCAGAAGCTGACTATGACTTCTATTTAATTCTTTACATCATCAGCAAAGTAAAAACCCTCTTAAATAATCCCCTCTTAATCAGCTCCTCAGGTTAACTGATGGTCTTCATTCTCTCTTTACATCTTACCTGACACCCAGGGGCCCCCATTCAATTCTACTTTCAACAGCTGAGTCACCAACTTCCCATGAATCATTGTGTTTGTTTCTGAACCTGCTTGTCAGTTGTACTTGCTGTATTATGCTATTTAATTAGCATGTCAACTATAAAATATGACTACAAAATGAAAGAAGTCCTTAAACTTCCTCTCATTTTATTCTGCATTCTCTATGAGTGATCTCAACCAGCTTGATGGCTTACATTATTATCTCTAGGCTGATAATTTACAAAGATCTTTCTTCCGTCTGGATCACTCAACATCTTCACCTGAATGTCTAACAGGCAGAGCTATTAGTATTCAACACTGAGCCTTGGACTCCACCATTGCTACTGCCAAACCAAACCTGCCTCACCTAGAGTCTCACCTATCCCAGTTCATAGCAGCTCCATTCTGCTGCTTGCTCAGCCCAAAAACCTTTACTCCATCCTTAATTTTTTCCTTTTTGTCACATCTCATAACAGATAAGTCAGAAAATCTGTTGTTGTTATGTTTAAATTATATCCAAAAATTTGGCCACTTCAATCCCCTCCACTATCATTACGTTGGTCTGAGCCACAGTCATCGTGTACCTGCAAGTTTCCTAACTGTTCACCCGACATCAACCCTTGCACTCGAAGGTCTATTCTTAACCTAGCAGTGTCACCCTCATGACTCGTTTTGTCATTCTTCTGCTTAAATCCCTTGGTTCCCCCCCACTTTTCTCAGAATAGAAGACAAAGTCCCTATAATGGCCCACAAAATCCTCCATGATCTGGCGCTGTGGGTCCCTCTCTGAGCTTACATCTCATGACTTCCCTTCTTGATGACTCTGCTTCCCATCCCACTGGCCCCCTGGTTGGTCCTTGAACATTCCAGACACAGACCCAAACCAGAGCTTTGGGTCTAGTTGTTCCGTATACCCGGAATGCTTCTCCACATATCTTCTAGGCCTACTCCCCTCCTATAAGTCTTTGCTCAAACATCAGCATCTCAGCAAGAGAGACACCATTTAAAATTGCAGATCTTCCCCAGCACTCCTGTTTCTTCTCATCTTATTATATTTTCCCCACAGCATTTAGCATCTTCTAACACACTGTATGATTTGATTATATATTGTGCTCATTGTTTGACGTATACTCTTAGCAGAATGTTAGCTCCCCCTAAGCACATTCTTGCAACTGTTTTCCTCCCTGCTATGTCCAAGGCACTTAGAATAGTGGCAGGTACATAATAAAGGCTCAAATATTTGTTGAAATAATTTTTAAAGTACTGCTCCTTTTAAAATCACTGCTCTTGCTAATGCAGATTTGTTCTTGATTTTGTGTTTCTTATTATCTCACCAACTTGATCCTCATGGAAACCCAGAAAGAAACAAAGAAAAGAAAAACCAAGTTTCTAGAAGGCAAGAGGTTTTATAATCTCAGAATAAAAACATGCCTAGACTTACGGAATGGAATCACAAAATTGAGTTTTCTCATCAGAACATAAAAATAAAATAGAAGCCATCTTTTTATGTAGGTGAATCCTTATAACTCTTTTTTAATACTCTATAAAATTATCATCCTTTCAGTTCCAGGTCTGGATGACTTTTCCCTTTTAAAATTCTTCTGTAAAAAAAAGTCACAAATCTAATAGGACAGAAACTCTTAAAATCACAGATATGATTAAGGCTCAGTTCCCTAATAAATGAGCAAGAAGACACTTGTCAGCTCTTGAAATAATGAGCTGTGATCTATAATAAATGTGCCAATAACACACTTTCCAGGGCAGCATATTTCAGACTGGTAGGAAATAGTTGAATCACAGCAGGATCTTATTTTTACACAAATTACTTTAAACTCCAAACACATCTAATATTAATTTCTTCCATCACATTAACACCGGGCTGTTAATCACTGGAATGTGTGCTGGTAGGTGACAGACATAAAAAATCCATTTGCATTTGCAAGAGGAGGAGGGCGCATCATAAAAGGAGCATATTCCTCATGTGGAAAAAAGTTTTGCACATCCCAGTCCATAAAATATATGGCTTGTTTACTAGTCACAGATGATTGTGAAGGTGAGTGCAATAATAACTTAATAAACTTTGAATGAAAAGATCTGACCTTTCTTTAACAGTGTGCACAAATTAAGAACAATATATAATGCAATATGCCTGTGACAAAAAGAGGGAAGTTATAAAATGTTTAAACGCCTCCAGTTAATTTCTAGGAGTTAATTTATTCACTTACGCAGTCACAAATCCACAAATTAATTTTATTGAATTTCTCTGATTCCATACTCATATAGAGCTCAAGGTCTAAAGTAGAAAATAATTCAAGGTACATAATGCAATAATTACTATGACCATGGAATGCATAGGACCCTGTGAGAATATAGGTGAAAGACAAGCTAACTGCCTCTTGTGCAAAATGCGATCGACACTCAGCACATATTGGCCTTTATTATAGGAGTCCTTTTCAAGACACACATTATTAAGTACCCATGTCAGGCATGGAACTAGGCAGACAGAATACACTAATGGGTAAAATGGAGTTTGTTACCAAGCATTTTGTGGTGCTTCCAGGCTAGCAGGGAAGACTGTATAACATAAAAGTGTTCCAGGATTGGCTGCACTCCTGTGGAAAGGGAGAGCCAGGACCCTGACAAGTCTAGGAATTAAGGAAGGTTCTCCAGAGAATTAGAAACAGAACTGATAGGTGACCTCACAAGATGCTGGCTGCTAAGTTTATAACTAGGGTTAAGTCATAGCATAACCCAGCAGGGGAATGGGCTTGCCTGGTATGGGAAGAAAGGACCATACCCCAAGGGAGTCATGACACTAAGCCAGCACGCACCAGCAAGGAGGTTCACCTGGGCTTAATTCCATGAGTACTTGATTTAAGGAGGCAGAACGTAACAATTTTGACTCAACTGAATCCTGTCTGTCTGTCCCAGGAGATAAGATTTAACACCCTGACAGTGAACCCAGGAGAGCATGCTAACTCATTACAAACATGGCTCCTTGAAGTATGAAAAAGCAATGGCCAATTCAGAAAGGAGAAAATTACAGTTTCAGGTGGTGGAGGAAAGGATTAAAAGGCTGTGGGAAGTGGGCATGCTGGAAAGGGCATCCTGTGTATATGGCCAGAAGACCCTCCAAGTGATTATGGCCCATGGGAGGGCCCAGAGGACACAGCACACCTAGGCCATAAGAATGTGCTGGGGAGAGGGGCCCCAGGATTACTAAGAAGTTCAGTAGTGGCTGTCCTCTGCAGATCCAGGCTGCTAGTAAGACAGGCTGTTACAGAACCTGGTTCACCAACAGCAACTGAATGATGGGATGCCAAAGCAAGGAAGATCGGGTGGTGAGTCTTAACTGCCAGGAGCCTGGGAAGGTCTCAGAATGGCTCGCAAATCTGGAGGGGCAGTTAAGGGGGGGTCCCATCTGCATGAATTATGGAAATGGTTAAGAGAATACAGCAGCCCTGGAAGAAAAATTAATGGACAACTGACAAGGATCCTACCCGCAGAAAAAATCAAGGGTGGATGACCAGGAGGCAGAGGGCAATTACCCCAATAAAGAGTCCCAATCCCTTTTGCAGCTTCCTGTTTTCTGACCAGGAGTCCTCCGACTAATGAGGCAGCCAGATCCCCAGAAGGCAGGATCCTGCAACATCACGCCAAGTACACACAGTGGCGATTCCCCCAGTCCTTCTGCGAAGGGACACACAGCCCTTTATGTGTAACCGCACACTGAGAGTGGGCTATCCAGGCATTGTCAAGAATGATTAGACACAGGATCTGGGTTGAACTTAACACCCAGATGCTTGAGTTATCTCAGGCTTCCCCCCCAGTTAGAGCAGGGGTAGAGAGAAGCCAGGTAATAAATAGAATCCAGACCACACCTGGCATATGGTGGGTCACACTGGATGTCTGGACCCACTCCATGCCATTTCTCCAGTCCCAGAATATATCACGGGGATCAATATGCTCGGCCATTAACACCTTGTTTTGTGGGGGAGGAGCTATCATGGAGGGGAAAGCAAAGTGAAAATCTCTGAAACTGACTCCCTCTGGCCAAGAACATAAACCAAAAGCAATATTGTACCTCTGGAGGTGATGATGAAACTGATATGCTAAAGGTTCTGGCACCTAATTCCAATGTGTGGAGTAGGGGGTGGTTTCCACACCAACAAGTATTTCTTGAACACCAGCTGGGTGTCCTACAATTCATCTCAAATCTGCCCAGAGATATTATCAGGCTCCACAGGTTGAGGGCTCAGGCCCACAAGACTGCCCCTACCAACCTCAGAGGCCAGTTGTAAGCCCAAGTTGTCACCTGTGCTTCTGAACTACCAGCTATAGATCAGAGATTCCCATAACCCCCTCCCAGGGTTTCTAATTAATTTGCTAGAACAGCTACAGAACTCAGAGAAATATTTAATTAACCAAATTGCCAGTTTGCTATGGAAAACTCAGGAACAGCCAGATGGAAGAGATGCATAGGGCAAGGTATAGGGAGAGGGCACAGAGTTTCCATGCCTTCTCCAAGTGTGCCACTCTCCCAAACCTTACTGTGTTCGCCGACCCAAAAGCCCTCCCAGCTTAGTCATTTGGGTTTTCATGGAGGCTTCATTACAGAGGCATGAATGATTGAATCATTGGCCACTGGTGCTTGCACACAATCCCCGGCACCTCTCCCCTTCCTGGAGGTCAGGGAGTAGAGAATGGAGGTCCCAAACCTCCGATTACATGGTTGCCTCCACTGGCAACCAGCCCCCATCCTTAAAGTTTGAGAGCAAAAGTCACTTCATTAACGTAACAGAAGACACCTTTGTCACTCTCATCACGGAGGGAATTCTGAAGGTTTTTAGGAGCTCTGAGCCAGAAACATGATAAAGACCAGATACATATTTCTTGTAATAAATCACTATATCACATCTCCTCAAGTATCTAACAGATGTGGGGTCATAGCCCCCGCCATTCCTCCATTTAATTCATTTGTCTGGCTCTTTCAGAGCACAGATGAATCCTAGAGGATGGCAGACCTCTGCAAGCTCAACCCTGACTGTGGTGGTCTGGACACTGATTTGGTGAAGGTGTTTATTTCTATCGCTATGAGAAAAGAGGATAAGAAAGCGTTTGCATTTGCATGACATAAAATAGCCAGAAGAGATCTGGACCATCTAAATGTCACGCAGAACAGCACATTGATCCATTACATCAATGATATTCTGTTGCTTGGGCTGGATGAGCAAGAGGTGGCTTACATGCTGCAAGCCACCCATGTGATACAGAGAGTTAGAAATCAACCTTACAAAGATTCAGAACCTGCCGCGTCTGCAAAATGTTTAATAATTCATTGGTGAGGGGCATACTGGGATATCCATTCTAAAGGAAAAGGCAGTTAATTGCATCATGCACCCCTATAACAAAGAAGGAAAGGAGGCATTACGGGTCTCTTTGGGTTCTGGGGACAGCATATTCTACACCCAGGATTAATGTCCCAGCCCATCCACTGGGTGACAGAAAAAGTTATGATCTTTGAGTGGAGCCCAGAGCGGAAAAGGGCTCTGAAGCAGGTCCAGGCTGCAGTGCAAGCAGCCTACAGTGAGGGAAAAACAACCTGGCAAATACCTGAATATTGGAGGTATCAGTAGTTAGACAAGAGTAGGTAAAGTCTGTGGTGCACCCCAATGGGAGACACGGGCCTCGGGGTTCTGGAGCAAGACCATGTCTACTGTAGTGGAGAATTTACAGGCCTTATGAAAAGCAATCCCCATCATGCTGTTTGCCCTCCTAGAGATGGGGCTACAAGTAACCATTGGACCAGGATTACTCATTATGAACTGAGTCCCATCTGACCCACCAAGTCATCACAAGGGCCCAACAGCAATCCATCAGATGAAAATGATACAGCAAGACTGAGCATGAGCGGGACCAGAGGGGACATGCATGTTCCATGATACCCACGAGCATCACACTAGCACCTCTCCTGAGCCCACACCTGAACCCACATCTCTCACCATGTGGAGAATCTATATGATCAGCTGAAAGAGAGGTGGAAGGCCATACAGGGGAGGAAGATTTCCTCTACCCCTCGAGGTTCTTCCAGCTGGCATAAGAATCAAATTGACATGAGACAGATTACAGGAGAAAAAAAAATGCTTAATTACATATTGACGTGAGCGGGCCAGGAAGTATGGATCCATAGGGTGTTGGAATAATGAACTTAACACCCTTAATGTTGCATGAATCACACGGTTTATTTTGCACTTGCCTTTCACCCAGCACTCAAAGGGGGATCACACATACCCAGATCAATATATCTCATACCGGCCATGTCAAATGGTTCCGGGCTGTCCCACTCAGCCTCTCGGTTTCCCAAGGGGTGTCATGTGAGCTCCACCTTGGGGGAAGGCATTGAAGCGGAGAAAGTTCCAGTGGACTGACGAATCCATGATGGAGCAGAGGTGGGGCTGATGAACAGGAGCGAGCCTTGGAGCACACATCTGTCATCCAGTATCAGGGACCTCTGGAACGGGCTTGCTAAGGGCATTCTGTGTCCAGTCCCTTACATAGTCCAGTCCACCCATCTGGGGATCGGAGATAAGAGAGGGCAGTCCACATATGGCGTTGTCTGGTTGGGCGTTGACTGGCACGCCCTTCAAGGTAGGGAATGTGACAGAGGCAGTCGGCATGAAAACAGGCAAGCCTGACATAAGCAACTCCATACTGGATGCCCACGTCACATGTGTACGGGGAAGCCATAGATATGGGTTCCAAAGACAGTTGGCGCATGGGGCATCTATGTCATCCTGAACCAAGAAGAGGGTAAAGGTCTGAGACTTCAAAGGAAAAAGGAAGCAATTCACAAAAATAGGAAAAGAGTAAACATTTGGTAAACAAAATACTTGATGTCCACCCAGAAACAATGGGGCACAGAGAGGAATTCTAACAGACTTTGTCACATCTCCTTCCTATCACCCTCAGTTTACATTATAACACAGTTATCTAAGGTGATAGCTCTCCTCCCAGATAGCACTTCCTCACCTAAATTATTTTTATGCAACTGGGGGAGAAGGGGAGGTCAAAGGATCTTCCTGAGTCTTTTGGGCCTCAGTGGTTCTCAGCTCAAAATAATCTGCATGTCACAGTGGCATATCTTGGGGGCAGCCTGTCCTTGGTCCCTACAGCTAAAGCTCAGTTTCATGTGGGCCAGCTTCATTAGTGGGTTCAAGTTGAAGAGGAGTGCTTTTGCTACACCCTCACTCCAGGGCAGCTTGGAAGATAGATATGAAGGAAGAGCCCGCTCACAGGCAGAAGGTGAGGAATAGCACCTGATCACCCACTTTGCGGGGAAGAGAAGGAGTCCAGCTCCTGGGCCATGGCAGATGGCCTGGCTAGCTGGGCACAGACCATGAAGGAGAAAGTGAAAGATGAGGTCTGAGGAATAGAAGCATGGGGACAGACAAATGGGCGTGGACACGGAGTGTGGAGACCTTTGTATTACACTATAATGGCCACCTGCAACTAATTAGGAAGTGATGCATTCTGTGTATTTATTATCTTTGTTTTTAATATAATTTAGTTTTACGTTTACGCAGTTTAATTTTTAACAATAACCAGGATATACAATTCCTGAGAATTTACCAATTGACTCTTGCATGCTGGTATGAGCACCAGCGCACCTGGAAGTGAATTAGTTATGTTTTTTTACTAAACGGCAGAAATAGGAATCAAGATACATATAATGTGTTATTAACAGGAAAATATAGTGAAATATTTGCATCTCTGTGCCTTGTAAACTTACAGTTGCTACATTTTCTTTATTGAAGTGTCCCAAATAAGAATGAAAAATGTTGACAGAAAGCTTGAAGCTTGGCAAAGTTTTGCTCCTGTCTATTTGAAACAATATACGCAGTCAGTAATTCCCTGAGAAAAATCTCCCATATAAGTGTATTGTATGCTAATGTGATTAAATGTCTGTCATCATTCTGAAATTATAAAGGCATTCGTTTGTCTGCCCTTTACCTACTCACCAGAAACAAGGTCTTTTACATGAGCCACTCTAGTTCATAATCTTGATTAAGGTTATTTAATTTAAAATTAAATCAGAGTAAAATAAACCAAGGCAAAATTTTACTTAGTATTCACACTACAACTATGACTATTAAAAATGTCACCTTGTAAGAATAAAATTGAATTCTGAAAGTTTAACTTGTCTTCAAAGGCTTAAAAAATCAGCAAAATATGTAATACTATAAAATATAATAGATCATTTGAGGACCAATAAAGTAATTTTCTAGTAGTCAGACTAAACTGGTAGAGAAGTGAGGGTTCAGTTCAAAGGGTAGAAATAAAATAATCCTTCAGAGAGAAGCCTCTTTAAAAAGTACATGGTGAGGAGTTCATACATTCATATTCTGTCTTTCTCACGGACCACACTAGAGGGCGAACTTTCTCTTCTCTGGAACTCTTAGGACTGTACATCCTCTCCAAGGGGTAAGTTCTTTTCTAATGAAGATCGCTAATTCCCAGGAAATCTTCAAAACAGTTGGGTAGGCTTAATAGAAAAACCTGAATCAGAAGCTGCCAGGAAAATGCCGGGTTTAAAGGGCAATGGTTAATGTAAAAAACAAAACAGAACAGAATAAAGAACATCCTGTCTTCTATCAATGACTAATATGCTTTGGCACTTTATGAAGTGTTTTATGAAAATCGTCCCTCCCCATTCTCACAGAGACCCTATGTCATATTTTAGCGCATTTTTAAGCGGAGGAAATTGAATCTCGCGATTTTAAGAGACCAGTTCAAGGTCAAACAGGTTTAAGGCAGGAGACCGACTCAAGGTACAACTTAAACCTGTTTCTTCATTTTTCACGCTTGCTGCTTATCCCACAGTCCTCTGTAGCCTTTCATCAAAGAATGGAGGACATCTCAGAGCAAGAGCCAGACTAGTCATTCTTAGCTGAACAAACCGACTCTGGCTGTCCCTGCTTTATAAGAGCTCATGAACAGAAACCTTTCATGACATCCGTATCTCTCCTAAGGCTATGATTAAATCATCGACTTAAAATATAATTACAAGTATGACACATCTATGATCATTTTGCCTCTGGGGAAAATATTAAAGGATACGCACTAATTTATTTACTTACATTAAGTAAAGATTTATAAAGAAACTCTTTAAATTACAATTCAAATTAAGAGAAAATATAAATTAGAATGTGATTACTTAAGTCACAGAGGAACCATTGCTTTCAAAAGGACGCACTCCAGGGTTCCTCTGAACTGAGAGCTGCCCAGCTGTATGTTAAATGATCCCATTCACTGTACAAGGGTCCAATTTACATGGAAATGCCCAGAAACAGGGCTGTTAGGCAAGTGAGATGCATCTGCCCTGTACTTCATATTAGCAGTAAGGTTTAAATTTATGGAAAATACCACACTGGAGAGCATCTACCCTTAAGTGTGGCTCCATCTCCAGCCTATAAATTGTGAGGCTGAAACATTTTAAAGGTTCATCTGGTTCTTTCCAAGCCCCTAGTTGCAGACGGGCGCTAAGTTATCGTAAGTCAGAGCTCTTTATCTTGCTGTTCACAAGTCAGAAATTTCCACAGCTTTCTACAGAAGCCCATTCTCCCCTCATCAACACATTCCACTTGTGGCCAGAAATGCAGTAGGCGCCTGGAGTTAATTAAAGAAAATACTTTTTTTCTCCCCTCGTGGTTTATGTTCCCTCACATGCGCATGTGCTTCTGCTTTCAAAACACAAGCAAGCCACAAGACGGTACTGAGCAAGAAAGGTGTGTGATTGGATAACTGAGTCACGTGTCCCTCGGCTACCCTTTTGCACATACTCCTGGACTTCTCATGGGCCTGTTTGTTTTGTCCCTGGTGTTTTTCCCCTCTGTGTGGAAATGTTGATGAAATAGGTATAACAGTAAGCAAGTGGGGGTGGGAGGGGAAATGAAAACAAAAAATAAGAGATTTTCTGAAGACAGGTTAGGAATTTATTTACACTTAATTTACATATTCATTTATTTGTGTATGTATTACCTTGCCTCACTCTAAAAAGATACTAAAAGCAGCATATGTTACAAACATCACATCACTGTAAAAACAGAAAATCACAGGGAAGGAGGAAAAAAGAAATTAAGATAAGGGAAAGATCAGCATTCCGACAACATGTGATAAAGCCCTGTACATTTTGGTAGAATTCTGCCCAAAATATTTCTAGGAAATATTTCTGAAAAACATGGAGACTTTTAAAATCCTAAATGGGTTTGGTTCTCAGCAAGCCACTCAAAAGGGGAAACAAGGTCAGTTATACAATTTACACCAGATGGAAAAGCAGAGCAACTCTTCCAGAGAGGCCCAGTTCTTCAGGTCCTGAGGGCTCTGAGAAATCTCCTCTCCATGCTCCCAGCTTGTAGGCAACACCACCCTTACAATAAATTCAACATTGGGCTTTGTCATGGCCCAATGACAAAGCTCAGGCCAAAGAAAGGTGGTCTGTGCAGGACCTAGCCCTGCAGGGGTTAGACAGTGCTGTGCGGGTAGGCAGTGTACAGATGGGGAACGGAGAAAGGAAGGAAGGGATGTGACAGAATGTACAGGATGAAACCACATCCTCCGGAGGCAGAGGGAGGAGGAAGGGAGGAGAGCAAGGACTTGTGGTCTTAACAACCATCATCTTCCTCGGGCCGATGGTATCTCTGTCTCTTCCCCCTAGGAGGAAGGAATACCGGCCAAATGCTTTCTAGATTTTTAACATCTGCCTAGATTTGAAAAGATGAGGGAGCTGTAGAAATATGCTCTGCAAGGCTGTGATCTGGCCCACTGACCCTGGCTCCTGTGTTCTAGCCCTGTTGTGAAGAAAAAATACCTAATGGATGGAAAATGGGGAGAGAAAAGATAATGAGAACCATGTGAAACCCTAAGAAGAAAGTTGTATGTGAATATGGATGGGAGAGTTCCAGTGGTTGAAGAACTTGGTGCCTCAGAAGAATTGTGCTGAAAATTAAAACCACAATGAGATATCATCTCACACCAGTAAGGATGGCCAGCATCCAAAAGACTAAGAACAACAAATGCTGGTGAGGATGCGGAGAAAGGGGAACGCTCCTACACTGCTGGTGGGAATGTAAGCTAGTTCAACCATTGTGGAAAACAATATGGAGGTTCCTCAAAAAACTAAAAATAGAAATACCATTTGACCCAGGAATCCCACTCCTTGGAATTTACCCAAAGAATACATACAACTTCTCAGATTCAAAAAGACATATGCACCCCTATGTTTATTGCAGCACTTTTTACAATAGCCAAGATATGGAAGCAACCTAAGTGTCCATCAGTAGATGAATGGATAAAGAAGATGTGGTACATATACACAATGGAATACTATTCAGCCATAAGAAAGAAAGAAATCCTACCATTTGCAACAACATGGATGGAGCTGGAGGATATTATGCTCAGTGAAATAAGCCAGGCAGAGAAAGACAAGTGCCAAATGATTTCCCTCATTTGTGGAGTATAACAACGAAGCAAAACTGAAGGAACAAAATAGCAGCAGACTCAGAGACTCCAAGAAGGAACTAGTGGTTACCAAAGGGGAGGGGTGTGGGAGGGCGGGTGGGGAGGGAGGGAGGGAGAGGGGGACTGAGGGGTATTATGTTTAGTACACATGGTGTAGGGGATCACTGGGAAAACAGTGTAGCACAGAGAAGGCAAATAGTGAATCTGTGGCATCTTACTACACTGATGGGCAGTGACTGCATTGGGGTATGGGTGGGGACTTGATAATATGGGTAAATGTAGTCACCACATTGTTTTTTCATGTGAAAACTTCATAAGAGTGTATGTCAATAATACCTTAATAAAAAAAAAAAAGAAGAAGAATTGTGCTGAACACAGCGCCTCCCAACATTTTCCAGATGGTGGCATACAGAGAACATGCAGTGATCAGAGCCACAGGGATCACAGGGGCTTTGCCATGGACCCCTGGCTGCCCCACCTGGCTGCCCCCAGGGGACCAGTGCCTCCTCATTCCCATGCCCCATCATGGCAGGGTGCTATGGGAAGTCCCGCTAGTGGAAGGACCCCCTGGACAAGAAGACTTGGATTCAAGCCCACATCCAGTCAGCCATGAAGTTCTGTCCATTTTCCCTAAGAAAGACTGCACCCAAGTGACAGAGCTCTGTGGGAACACAGGAGAAAGAAAAATTGTAAATAAGCGATTCAGGAGATAGTATCAAAGCTGAACCTTAAAGAAAGAATATATGCTCTTTTTTTACTTAGCAAGCAAATATGCTCCTCAAGGGAAGACTGCTTTATCTATCCTCATAATCTCTGTGCCCACTTCTGAGCTGGTCCAGCACATGATAGATGCTTGATTCGATGATTTAACAGCTGTTCACTGAATGCATGGAGACTCAAGCTCTTTCCCTCAGTTCAAACGGTGACACAGAATCTTGCAGCTGATTCCAGAAATACGCTTATGTTTACCTGTTTATTTCAAAAGGATATAATAAAAGATATGCATGGACAGTCAGATGGAGAGATACACAGAACAAGATCTGGAAGTGCCCTGAGCTCCACTTCTTCCCCATGGAGTTGGAGTGTGCCACCCTCCTGGCAGGTAGGGCTTCACCAACCCAGAAGCTCTCCAAACCTGGTACTTTGGGGGTTTTATGGAGGCTTCATTACATAGTCATGATTGATCATTGACTCACTTCCTAGTCCCTCTCCCCTTCCTGGAGGATGGAGGGCGGAGTGGAAAGGTCCACATTGCTAAGCATGGCTTGGGCTTTCTGGTGAACAGCCCCCATCCTGAAGATATTCAGGGGCTCACCACAAGTTAGCTCATTAGGACAAAAGACATTCCCATCACCCAGGAAATCCCAAGGGATTTAGGAGCTCTGTGTGAGGAACCAGGGTCAAACCAACATATGTTTTCTATTATTTTACAGCAGATATTTATTCTCTTTGTCATGGACAAAGAGAATTAGGAAACCTAAAGTCAGAGTGACTTTAGTAACTGGCTCTGATGACTTCCAGGTCAAGTTTCCAATTTGGAACTCTCTGTATAGAACCTTGAGCCTGTATTTCCACCCCTCTCCAGAATCTTTACTTGGGTACCCTAATGGCATGCTCTACTCAGCACCTACCAAACCAAACATATCACTACGCCCTCCCTACCTGCCCCACCCTGCTCAAACCTGCTCCTCCCATGGCCCATTTGTTCCCCAATATCATCGCCTTCCCTCTGATTGCCCAAGCCAGACACCTGGCAGTCACACCCTACCCCACCCTTGCTCCACCTTCCGGCATCCACTGGAGCACCGAATCCTGCCAATCCTTATCTACCAAGTTTATCTTCAAGGCACCAGTGCCTACCACAGGGGCTGGCACAGTAAGTGTCTTCACATATTTTGGTTGAATTAAATTAAAATCCTGTTTGGCAGCATTGGTGGCCAAAGTGACTTCCCAGGTCGTTGCTCTGGCTGCTTTCCGGGCTTGAGAAGAATCAGCGCTTCTGGATTCCCTGTGTCACCAAGCTTTCCTGGATAGAAAGCCTGGGAAAGGAAACCCTTCTCCTCCCACATGGACGACTGATAGAGAAAGAAATAATCTCTTCCACAAACACCTCTGCCTTGCAGTGTCAGGCCTCTTTGCCCTCTTTTCCAACCTTGCTTTTGTTTTGGTTTTGGGTTCGGGTTTGGGTTTTGACATTTCTCTTCTCAGGGCACCACCTTCCTCAAAGCTAAGAAGTCAGGCAGCCCTGGAGCCCCAAATCTCCACACCCAGCCTCTGCACCCAGGGATTTTCGGACAAGGCAGACCAGGCATACATAAGATGAAAACCCCATGTGCTGGCCACAAAGAGACCAGACTTTTTGGAGTTCCCACGAGAGAACGTCCCAGAAAAGACCCGAGCAACCCCCTTGGGTTATGCCAGGCAAAGAGACGAGAGACTTCAGGAAGAAGCTGAAAACTTAAGCCACAAAAAGCCTTCTCCTGGGCCAGAGTTAAACAGATTGTGTTAAATCTGAGGAAAGGAAATAGAAGTTGGTGGGGAGGGAGAAGGAGTGATGCAAAGGGTAGCCCCTGGGGGACGTTCCATGGAAAAATAAGATGGAGAAGTACGTAAAGACAGGTGACCTTTACTGGGCAAATAAAGGAAATATAGTTCATTGTGACTTTATTAAGGGTTTGGAAACCTTCATTTCTCTGATTCCTTTTTTATATTTTCCATTGCTTCTTTTTTTCTAGTCTGTTGTATTTCTGTCTTAAACCTCCCTCCATCCGCTCTTGCACACACAAACATAAACTCAGAGTCACTCACCACGCCTGCTGAAGCAACTTACCTAAAAATCAACCAAAGTAACTTGCCTCAACCAGTCGAGCAAGGGCAGGAAGACAGGTGAGAACTTTATTTTTGCCCCCATGTGTCTGAAAGGACTTGCCTCGTGTAACCATGTTCCTGCCCTCCTCCCCCTAAACGCTGGGAACGTAATTTACAGCTGAACAGAAGCAGTGGCATGGTGGCAGATGCTTTTAATTAAAGGACAAACAGCCGCAAAATATCTCCACAGCAGAAGAAAGATAGCCCCAAGCCCATAGCACTGACACGCTTAGGAATCCCCATAGGAAGCTGGGAAGAAGTCTTGGAGTCTGCGAGTGTCAACAAAAATGGACAGAAGGTGCACGTGAAGGGGCCGTGGTTTAAGTGGGATGGTGGTAGGGAAAGAGGACCACCCCCGCCCAGCACTCACAGGGAGCCCGAAGACTCCAAAAATGAGCAGTCAGATGCCCAGCTCGGAGCTCGGGAGCACACAAGCGCACAGAGGTTACTTTTGCATCAGGCTAAAACATGCTGCTCCTGTAACTTCTCTCTCGGGAATACTGGGAAAAGCATAGGACTTGCAATTTGTGTAAAGTTCACAGGGAAATACTGAAACCCAAGGGAGGCAACAACTAAACTTTTAACTACAATTCAGGACAAGGACTAAGGAGGAATTTTGGTGACATAGGAAATTTGGTGGTAAGAGAAGGCAGAGTTTCGGCTGTTCGGAGCCCAGGCCTGGCTCGAGGTGGGCACTCCTACCAGGCCAGTTCTGTCTCTTCTGCACTGGCTCCGGCATCCAGCTTCCCAAGTTAAACGCCTGCCCAGAATGGCCAAGAGGGTTTCCAACCCTTCCGCCTTTGCAGGTGGAAAAGAGAAACACCATTGGTTGGCTATTTTGAGAGTGCTGTGACTTGGATATGTTTCAGTGTGCCCCGAACAAGGCCCCCACTTTTTGATATTCCATCATTGCAATGACCTACCCAGAAGCTTCAGAAAAAGAATGGAGCAGAAATCTATGCTTTACAGTCTGAACTTTGAGTACTCAAGCGGTTAAGTCATCTGCATGAATCACGATGGAAGGACACCAAATAGGATCAAAAGATGATGGGAACAGAAGCAGAACAGAGACACCACCATTTCTTAACTCCTCCTGGCTTAAAGGCTCATCAGTGCAGATTCATATGGTATATTACCCCCTTTTGGGGGGCAGGTTTTGTGTCATTCATTGTATATGCATATTTATGTGTGGAGAAAGAGCAAATAGATGTATAATATATATTTATGTTTGTGTGTGTGTGCGTGTGCGTGTGTATATATGTTTATGCCAACATAAACCGAATAGAAATTCATTCCATACAGGGGCCCCTGTTTGGCCCAGCTGCTCCCTTTGTTGTCAGGAGTCGGACCTGAGATCTGAATCCTGAAACCCACCTGAGGACCGTCGTTGAGATGTCAGTACTCAGAGATGAGGCGGGCGAGGAACGCAATGTCCAGAATCCCCCAGCCAGGACTCTTCCTGTCTGGGTGTGACATCCATTAAGGCTGTGACAAAGCATTAAGAAAGGGGAGGCTGCAGGAAAGGAACACCTGTGCAGAAATCACCTGCCCTGTGAGAAATAATGATACCTTGTATTTGGGACTGCTTTCTTTCTAATAAGCTTAAAGCCCTTTGAACAACATTATCTCATTAATGCTCTCAATTGCCAGGGGCACCGGCAGGGCCGGGGAGGAGGCTGAAAGCATTTTTTTTGTTGTTGTTTTTATACTTCAAGCTGAACTGCAGTGAATGCACCATCTCCATTCTGTTTCTGAGATGGAATGGCTACTGGTGCTTAACCAAATAGCCTAGGAAGCTGCCCGACTGAAGAGTGACCTGGGAGACAAACATGTATGGTAAACCAGAGAACAGGTCTCGTGGTGGTGACTATTTTTTTCCAGCAGGGCGTGGAGGGAGGGAAATGCCCTCATTCCTCACGCTTCCAGGCCGATTCTCCTCGCTCAGGAGTTGCAGTGCTGTTGAAGGCCATGCCGTCAGTAATAGTCTAGCCGCCTCCTGGGTATTGCCCCTGATTTACCAAGTCAGTTCAACATCTTTCTGTCACTCTTCCCTGATACCAGTTTTAGTGACCTCAGCATCCAAACAGATGTCCCCATCATGAACATTTTGGCCCCACTAGGAGACAGACTTGGCCCAGACCTCCAGGCGTCTCCTGGTCTCCGAAAGTTCCACTCAAACCGCAGGTGGGCGATGATGGTATTTAGGTTCTCCTGGTGGTCCTGAGAGCTCAGGCCCCCTTGACCCAGCAGTCCTGGGAAGGTCTGGGTGTTCCCTGTTCCCCAGCACCCTGTTCCCTGGGAGAGGACCACAGGCCTCTTTGGGGGAAGTTCAGGAGAATCTTTATCATAAACTGAAATGTTCTCATCTTAGTCCATTTGGGCTGCTATAACAAAACAGATTGGGTGGCTTATAAACAACGGTTTCTCATAGTTTTGGAGGCTGGAAGTCCAAGATGAGGGGTCACCATCATCAGATTCTGGTGAAAGTCCTCCGCTGGGTTGCAGACTGTCGACTTCTCACGGTGTCCTCACATGGTAGGGAGTTCTGTGGGGTCTCTTTTAAGAGCACTAACCCCAGCCATGAGGTTCCACCCTCATGCCCTAAGCACCTCCCCAAAGCCCCACCTCCTAATACCATCACATGGGGCATTAGCGTCGCAACATATGAATTTAGAGGGGACACAAACTTTCAGACCACAGCCGTTCTTCAAGCGGACTTGAACTCTTCAGTCATTGGGCTCCCAGTTTCTGAACTGGCTTTGATTTAGGAACTGGGAGAAGAAACTGCAATTTTCTATTGCAGCTACCGACAGTTGTACTGTGAGTCTTCCTAACTCACAGGGTTTTTTTTTTAACTCTATTAATTGGCAGCCAGGAAGCTGTCCTCTCTCTTCTCCTTCAGAAACCGGGAGCAGAAGCCTCCTCTACAAAGCCCTGAAAGCCAAGTCCCTATGACCAGCCCCTGGCCCTGCTGCCCAGTGTAGGATCTATGCCCACCTAGCCTCTGGTGGGGAAGTTCTGGCCCCTGACGTCTCCTACACGAAGATCCCATAATTCCTAATGATGCTGGGACCCTCGCCCATGGCAGCTCCTCCTACTCTCAGCTCTGCACAACAGCTGCCTTCAATCACCAGCGCCTTGCTCACCCTCTGTGAAGAAGGGAACGCCCTCTGAATGCCCCTGCTTTTTTCAGTCTCCCAGTATAAAACCATCCCAACATTCCCTCTTCCCTGACCCTTCCTCAGGGCCATGCCGTGGTAGTATCAGCAGCTCCATCTAATTTATTGAAGGCCAAGCTTTCAGGAACCACCCGGAAGTGTTCTGGGACCAGCTCCAGTGTCTGCCAGAATGTGGATCACCAAGCCAAAAGAAAGCCTTTTCGCATTAATAAATTATTTCCCATACAGCTTTATATGCCACTCCAGTCCCCTTCCCCACCACTCAGCCACCCTGCCAGATGATGCGATGTCCAGGGGAACCACATCTGCCTATGTCCTGATTCCTCCAGTGCACCTCAGCCAGGTGCTGCGGCTTCTTCAGTGTAAGATCTTTCTTCCAGGAGCAGGTGCGCTACATCCCAGTGGCCCCATGCTAAGACGTGACCCAGGTCAGCCTGGAGGGACTGGGAGGGACAAAGGCATATATTTTAAGAAGAATACGTGTAAGATGCTGGCATGAAGAAAAGGCTGGCTTGCAGAAATTTATTTTGGAATGTGACCCCAGAGAACAAGATGAAGGACAGTGGTGGAAGTGGAACAGGGAAAGAGGGAAGGGAATATAAGGATATAATATTCAATTGGCCACCATTATGGATTACTGGTGCTCAGTGCCTCAGAGCCTTCTGAGGGTCCTTATGAGATGCATCTCAGAACTGTTCACCAAGGGAGGAAGAGTAGGAAGCATTGATCCGCAGGTCCCTATTCACCTTCACTCACGGGTAGTCCTGTGCACAGTAAATCCTCCACACCTACTGGCTGTCCCTGTGTGAGTGCAGATAAATCCCTGTGGGTGACTTACCTGCAGCCACAGAGCAGAGGACAGAGGTACACGAGGTGGGCCAGTGCCACGGCACTCTCTGTGCGCACGCGGGAGGAGCTGGCCAAAGCTGGAGCAGGCATGACCCGCATGCAGTGGCC